>JBBPCS010000917.1:13535285-13549092 GCA_037974645.1 Hollardia meadi | reverse complement strand
ACACACACACACACACACACACACACACACACACACACACACACACACACACACACACACACACACACACACTGCCCACATCCAGCCTTATCTTTCATAAGTGAGAGAAGCACAAAGAAGTAAGGTCACGCTGGGATTTGAGCCTGTCCTCTAAATAATCAAACGAACCTTTTGAACCACTTTTACAGGAACACTCAGGAAGTAGTTCTTTACTTTTGTCACGCATTTAAAAAAAAAAATTTTTTTTTATTTTGTCTCTGACCTCTTTTAACACTGCTGTGGGAATGCGGGATGTTCTCCATACAGCAACCGCATGTTCATAGGAAGCATCAGAATACAAAACCCAGAGCCCTGGGTCTAAACACAGTCAATCATTTTTGTTGGTTCTTGCCCCCCTGCTTTGGAAACATTACATGTTCATTTTCACAGAAGAAGTGTTCAAGAATGGATGGGCAGTGGGAGAACAGGAAGAGACAAAATTCCTCCAAACAGACTGTTTTATTATCAGAAATTATGTCCTTTCCGGTAAAGCACATTGGATTCAAATCATGAGTGGAAGGGACATTATTCTACTGTGTTATGCAGTTTGTCTAGAAAGCACAATGGAAAAGATTGGTGAGGGAATTATTAAAATGGCAGTGTGGTGTCCTCTGCAAGTCAGCAGAGAATAGCCAGAAAAATGAAGGTGCAGGAGCAGAAACGGGGCCAGTGAGATTGATTGAGTGCCTTTGTGTGTCGAGGAATTTATACCATTTTTTTCTGTTGATTTCATCCTAGTTTGTAATGATGCGCGTGCACTTGTACTGAAAGCTACAGTTTTGTTCATTATTCCAGCGGTTTGAAGCACATTGCAGTTTTATTTGTACAGACCACAGTGTTGCGTCTTGTTCAATTTGTCTGTAAAATTAATGTTTTTGGTATTTAGGGAGATTAAATGAGTGCTTGTAGTACTTGTATCGTATGAATGAGCCACTCACACAAGCCCCTGATGAGGCATGCATGTTCAGGTAGGAAGCGCATCTCTCCCTCTCACTATATTCATTGTTTCTATGCACTATTGAAAACCAAACAATATTCAATGGGATTCAGCAGCGTGACTCTACCACAATAGTGCCAGAATAGAAAAACGGGAGGAGAAACAGTGGTGCGAGGGAAAGGACAGAGGGTAAAACAAGAAGACGCTGCTTAGAGAACTAGCTGACAGCACAGGCTGAATTGGCCACTGCTAATCTGTCAATAGTCTCTACAGAAGTCCCTGTTCAATGAACCTTCTCATGTGCAAATGATTGAAGAAGCCCAAGAAACAATCAACATTTCAAGGAGATTTGGACGTTGCCACTAAATGACATTCATAATGGGAACGTGGAGATAAATTCATCCCCACAAAATGCCATCAGCTCTTCTCGTGATAACCTATCAGATTAGTCATTGTGAATTACTTCAGTGGCTCTCCTGCCAACCACCAGAAACAACTCGATGCGCTCTGCAATGGGAAAGAGGTCATTGTCTATCTGCAAAGTTGATTGCTTGTCGTGGTTGTGGGGGAGCTTTTTCCGAGAGTGTGCTGTTGACTGTCTGTAGAACAACAAGTCAGTTGTGTTGAAGTAAAGGTCACAGACACAAGGCCCTGGCGAGGCTCTAGAAAAGAAGATATTATCTTACCATATGCCAGGTCATATCAGTAAAACCAGCAAGACATCATGGAAACACAGGGCTTCACAAACATTCACTCGTCTTGCCAAAATAGAATCAATCTGCGTTGACTTCACTCGCCCGTCGAATGTCATCATCGCTTTCTGCAGCACTTAACCTTTGAGGCTAAGGGTCTGTTTTCTGACCCCTGATCACTTCTTGTCAGTGCTGCATTGCTTGGAGCTCCATTCCGAAGGAGTGATTAGATTTGGCTGGTGTCCCCACTCTCCCTGTCCACCAGACCAGTGCTCCTTATGTCTCTGTTAAACTTAACTGTTGCATTTTAGATTTATCTATTTAAACTTGCAGTGCGGGACTTTTACATCAATGAATGTCTGTTATATTCAGGCTCTTTGCCAATCAAGTTCACACAGTGCAGAATAAGCCAGCACCACCAAAAGAATCTCTCCACACTTGTGCACTGGTAGCAACGCCTTTTACGTCAAGCAGCAACGATTGGTTTGACAGAGCTGAAGTGAGGGTCAACCCACTGTTGTCATGGAGTAGATTACAGCAAACAGAAGTATGGCCCAGCCTATGATGTTATAAGCAAGACCACAGTGTTTTTGTGTAAGTACTGTCATTGCCAGAAGGGGGAGACAAAAGTTTTAAACTGCAGGTTTAGATGACCAGGAAAAACTCTTCAATATTTCTTATTGTGCAGAAAGCATTGGTCAGTGACCCATCAAACGACTGGCCTAGTTTTCATGCAGACATCTAGTTTAGAGGAACAGGGACAGTAAGTAAGATAGAGTAGAGTGGATTGAGGCTAATGGTTTAATAGGGTTCTCTTGTGAGCAACAGGCAGATTGCACTCGCACTTTCAAGCGGTCCAAACCTGTGCATTCATTAGCTTCCTAGCTCTTCAGCCTCTCTGCCTCCTGCTGCTTTGTCTGAATAGGTCAGTCCACTGAGTAGAGGGAAGTGTGTCAAGTGTTTTACTGTTTGTACAGGCTTTCTGGGTGTGTTTGGGTGCTGTGTCCTTGTGGACATTGAATGATGAACCATTAAAGGCCATTGTATTCCCTGAGATATGCCAGTTTCCTTTATATGAATGAGCAGATGGGCGAGAAATGAGAATGGATATTCAGTGGGAATCTTCCCTTTGTTATACGTGCATGCTTGGCCATGCACACAGCACTCATTTCTTAGTGGGTGATCCATCATGACATAGAGACAGGTCAGATGTTCCACTGGCTAAACACGAATGTCACGATCAGCGTACTATTACAATTTGTGTCAGTGTTACAACAGGATACGATATAATAATATGAATAGGAGGTTACTATTTTCCTCCTAGCAGGTGTTAAATGACAGGTTTCAGGTTGTTTTCACGTGATCAAGCTATTACAATGTACTGTTCAAACCTATGATGCTACAGCAGACTCGCTCTGCCTCTGCCTTTGTATTTTCCCATAAAAAGGCAGTGAGCTACAGCAGCTCTGCAGAATTTAAAGCCGTGATAGTTGAGACGTCCCAGATGCCACATATAATGCTACATTTCTGGAAAATTGATTTGCTGCATCAGAGCACGGAGAATCGCCTTGGATAACAGTGTCATTGCTAGCCTTTGCCAGGCTGGTGCCAGAATGATGCCAGCATGGTGCCAGGTGTGGTAGAAAGAGCTAAAAATGAAGGCAGTGAGTGGATCCTTGCCAGGCAGAGGTGTGTGCCTGCGCCAGTCTTATCTGGGCAAGCGGCAAGGAGCTCTTACATTTTTTATTTTCAATTTCCTCAACGGATTCATTTTCCAGCCAAAACAAGAAAGCTCTTAACAAGCAAATGTGAGTTGTGTTTTCAGTAACTTTCATGAGTGGGCAGACGAGTGGGCATAAGTATTTTCAGGATGTTGGAGTGTGTGCTTGCCTTTTGGGGGTTTGCCTGAGTTGAAGTGCCTCTCTGTTGATAATGCAGGCAAGAGTGTGCAAACGCTAGGCTCCCACTGTCCTAGTATGTACTAGCTTGCTATGTTCCCCTTGTGTCGCTTTTTTGTAGTCTGGAGAGTTAAGTTTAAACAGCAGAAGCAGCAACAGAGATTACACTTCTTGGTGCAACATTAGCAACATGTAAACGGCCTATAATAAAAGGTGACATTATGCCATTTGCTATGCCTAATGCACAAAGCATTTGGAAGCATTATTGCTTGTTACTTACTCACATTCTGTTGTTGCTGAAGATTACATTTGATGAGGAGTGCTATTTCCAGTCACTGTATGTATCAATCCCTGTGGTAAACTCTTAGTAAGAAACACAGCACCAGCTCACAGAGCCCACACACCATACTGCAGACCCTGAGGGTGTGAGGATGAATCTCAACCACAGTGTATTTCTTAATTTTTTCAATAGAAAACACAAGGGATGCACCCTTCTACCGTCTTTTTAATTATTTTTTATGCTTCTGCCCCTTTGATGTTTACTTCAACTTACAGACAGGTTGTAAACAATTACAGAAGGCTTTTTTTTTCTCCATCCCAGAAAGCTGAAATACCAGGTCTATATATGACATTAAGAGCTCTGTGTTTCTATGCAAACTCATGCTAATGTCCCCATCCCAATCTACCTCATAACAATGGACCAGTGTTCATTCTCCTTAAGGAGTACCAAGTGGCTCTAAGCCAGATTTTGAAAAGTGATGGATCCTTTTAAAACCTTTCTTCCCTCCTCCCCATCCTTAGTGGTGGACGTGTTGTTCTCATGGGGTGGTTTCCCAGCCGCTGTTGATTAGCGTGTCAGCTTTGCCGATGGCCTCTTCCTTTTAGAGAATGGAGCTCCTGTTGGAGGATTGTATGCCTCCTCCTCCTTCTATACCTCTTGCTCTGGATCCTCCTTCTGGCGGCTTCATTGAGAGAGCTGTAATCCCTGCTTGGGGGGCACTGTGTCGTCTGTGCTGATAGCATTCAAAGGGCCTTGTAGCACTCCAATGGACCCACTACAGAGGAGGCAGCATGGTGCAACTGGCTGGGTGCTGGGCACATGGCGCGTGGCACAGGCGGATTAGCCCCAGCTCTACCCCCCATTCAGCGCCAGTCTCCTTCAAACAACCAGGGCCACTCTGGCCACAGAGACACAACAGGCTGGCAGAGGCAGATTACACATTTGTACATATGCACAAGCTCACACAAACTCCAGGTAAAAGTGACAGCATGGGTGGGAGGATTAGTGTTTACAGGGCTCCTGAAAATACTTAATTCTGTAATAATCATTGAAAATAAAATCTCTTCAAACTCAAATGGGTTAAAAATGGTGAAAAATATCTCCTTTTTTTTTTTTTTACCAAGGAGTACGCAGAGGAGCAGCATGTCTTACACCTCAGTGGATTTGGTGTTTGATTGTGTCTTGTTTGTCAGGGAGTCTGTAATTTGGAACTGAAATTCAGAATGATGAAAAAGAAGAATAAGTGAGACTTTATCTTTCTTACACTTACACTAGGGAGCGATTGTGTCCATCCAGTGTGGACCAACTTTCTGATTTCTGCTTTTGGCTTCACTTCTTCAAAAATTAACATGGAGCTGGGGACATGTGTCTGTCACGTGGGGCTCAGTGCTCACTTTCACAGGGAGCAAGAACATAAAATGAGACCAACTTAGTCACACCTCGGAATTTACCATAGTAATAGTAAAAAGTAATAGGAAAAATCACAAGCTGCACACAGTTAGTGACGCGTTTTCCATCACCGAGCAGTGGTTGGTCCGCCAGAGAGGGCAGGCGGAGCTAACGCAACAAACTCTCTCTTCAACTTACTTGTGTGTGAAGCAGCATACTGGTATTTTCAGTCTGTCCCATTGTTGCGAGTAACCAGCAATATGATGACTATAGATGATGAAACCTCAAAAACAAGTTCAAATCCAAAGACGTCAGACAAATCTGAAAAATTATCCGAACCGTGAGTTTTGTGATCCGTTACACCTCTACTCAGATGTAACAAAAGTAATTAAGATACCCTAAAACTATACTGTATATTAAAGTGCAGGTAAATTTGTGGCCAGTTGCAGGCAACTGTGTACTCGGTGCTGTGAATGAGGAAGAAAGTGGACTACTACTACGACGACTACTCCTATTCATACTGTGATCAAATATAAATGCAGCAACTTTTGGTTAAAACACAGCAAATACTAACACTGACAGCTTTTTGCAGACTACTTTGTCTGAACATAAACATCACAATGTCTTTGTCAGTTACTCAACGCGTTTCTTAATGTGCACATTTCACTGTGTCTTGACAGCACAGGATACAGATTGATAGAATCATTGAGTGATCCCTGTTATCAAGTGAAAGCAGAGGTCTGAGGTAGAGGTTAAGACAGAATAGAGGTGGGGTTGAGAGAGGGCAGATGGAGGGAGCATGACGGCATTAATTACAGCAAGGAGTGCATTTGCCAGTGTGATTAAGACTGGATGTCAAAGGAAACGCTCTCCATTGATCCACTGCCAGTAGAGACCATCTAGTCTTTCATTATTGCAACCAGATTGTTAATTAAAAATCCATTTTTCCCCTCTGCTCTATGAAACCCTTTCTCCGTACCACTGCGCCACTCTCCACCGACACATTCATGCACAAAAGCTATAGAGACATATCATCTTTTTTTTACTTAGTTAGCCATAATCTGTCGAAAGATCTTCGAGCATAATATTGAGGCACAATATCCTGGCTTCCTTTCCAGCTCACAGGATGTCTTTAAGTTCTTTAAGAATTTGCCAAACTTTAGGATTGCTTTAGGAACAGAATTCAAATTTACGAGCTGAATAACTGTTTTCATGTTGTCCCTCTACTACATCTGCGTGCAATTTTTAGGATCAATGAGAGACATGCAGATATTTTCTGTGGAAAACTAAATGAGATCAAATGGCATGGCTCATGACTCTGAAAAGAGACCCATTTTACATAAGTTGAATTGTTTTGAATCCACAACAAATCATTTGGTTAACTTAATCTATTGACACATGTTGCACTGTAGGATTATGTTATGTAGTACTTTTAAATGACAGAAGCAACATCTATTTTAAAAAAAAGTTCTCAATTGTACCTGATTTTATATACAGTATGTTTCCATTATATCATGTAAGATAAAAACAATTGCTGCAATGATAACATTATTGTGTAAGCATAAAGGAAAATGAAAAGAGGATGTGGAAAAAATGCTGAAAAGGACTGATAGAGGGACGTACAGGGAATTTCTGTGTGAAGTGACAGTTTCATTATTCATATTAGAGCTATTATATCTGTGATAGCGGGAACGTAGTTGGGACTGCCGTCAACCTGGAACACTGTTGGAAACTCCTTGTCTGAGCTTGTGCTGAGGGCTCTCTGTATGTATGTGCTCGCATGTGCACATATGCATCTATGTGCATTCAGCAGTTGGTGGTAAAAGGCAGAGCAGCTGTCTGGTTTTGCAAAAGGAAGATGTGTCAAGATGTTTCTGGGCAGTAGGCATACAATAGTAGGTACAGATTACTATGTTACTCAGACAGATGGACGAATTTGTGGCCTAATTATGTGTGTCACCTTAAAAACATAAAAAGATATTATATTTTATTCACAAATTGCATTATTTTGGTGATAATGGAATCCAATAAAACCATACCCTTCCACTTGATTGTTACTTTTCTGTCAATTGTGGCCCCTGGATGCTGCAAGTGCGTTACGTTGAAAATCCATGCAAAATGTATTTAAGAAACCCTGACTTGTTTTTGAAACACTAATCACAGTTGCTGTCCAACATGAAGTGAGCACTCTGTCTTTTACCTTTTATGAAGTTCAAACAGTTCAAAAGTCCAGGTTGATAAAAACTGCAGTTTGAAGTGTCAGCACATGAGGATAGTTAAGAGGAGGGCAGGTTCACCTGGTGCTAACTTACTTATTCTCTTTGATCACACAAGCCTCCGTGAGCCTGGAATATGCAATGTTTGAAACACAGGGAAGGAAATTTATCAAAAAATAAATAAATAAAATAATCTTGGAAATGTTTTTAAGTGAAATATTACTAGATCATCTCTGTTGGAATTAATTCAATACAAGCACCGCTAGTCATTTTCATGAAACATGAATAAATGGCCTCAAGACAGCAACATTTATTTTTGGTATATTCATCTCCTTGTAAGTGAGAAGAGGTGTATTTTGTGGGTCACCAAAGACAGCCCATCTCTCAGCCAAAACAAGGATTGAATCTATACTTTGACTCCAGCGCAGGTTGGCAGGGTTTCAAGCTGTTCCCCTGAACTCTACACTTGCCATCTCTGGAGTAGTTAGTTATCTATGATTTTGACAACATGATTCTTAGCATATAGTATATAAAATTACTGAAAGCCATGAAATAGTCAAATAGCATTATGCTAAAATGAATACAACGTGAAACAGCTCTCATGTGAAATGGTTAATTAATTATAATGGCTTTCGTTTTCATGATTTGTAAGGGGCTCCATTAAATTCTGAAGAACAACCTTGCATTACCAAAAGTCCTGTCTTCCTACCTTGGAGCTTTCACATTGCCTCTTCTATTGACATATTAGCATGCATATTGAACAGAACAGAAATCTAATGACAGAGGTGATTTGGTGCATACTCATATCACATATTGGATATGATAGCCTGTGGGATAGCCAAAGTGTCAGTGCAGGGAGATTTAAAATACTTAGCATCTTGGCCATTATGCTGCAGACCTCTAGCAACAAGTTTCGTGCTGGCATTGGACAATTAAGAAGTGTGTTCCTCCCTCGATCTTCTCCTGCTTTATTTGGTTCAGAATAGGGATGGGCATTTTAAATACTTGTTTAAAAAAGTACCATAAGAATAGCTTGTACTGCACCTTCATTTCATTTATTTTGTTTGAAAAATTTCCAAACATCACTCTTATACGTACCCGCTAGTCGCCATACTGCCTGTAACATTAGATCAAGTAATGTCTGACTGAAAACGTTGAACGTTAATCATTTTTACTTTATGGATCTGTGCAAATATTCATAGATAGCAGTTACATCACTGCGCTCCCCAGAACAAAAAATGTCAACTTTAACTATAGAACCGTGTCAGTTTACTTTTACATTTATTATATATGATTACTCTGATATATTGATGTCCAAATCGAGTACTCGAGTACCCTAGTTCAGAATGATGTGGGCATGGAGTGGTGACTTCTATGGCTAGGTAGGTTCAACTGGACAGAAAGGGTGTCACAATATTGACATGACTTTCTGTTTCTAAATGTCTGTGCAAAGCCCTGCTCTTCTTTGTCCAAAGTCTCAAGGTCTTGCTTTGACAGACGCCTTCCGGTCATGACTTGCTCTATGAATTAGTTTGGGGTATTGTGGATTCTGGGAGGTGGGGGAAAGACCAGCTGTGGAAAGGGGATGGAGGTCACTTCGGCTAAGTGCCCTGTTGTCCCTCAGAGGGATATAGCAGACAGTGAGGTTACATAGGCTGTGGTTGACAACTTGGCCCTCATTACCTCTTTCCTGTTTCCTATCAGGGCAGTTCCCGATGGAGCAGGTGAGATGGAAAGGGAGTTATGCAACAGTGTTGGTCTATTTCCAATGTCTGCATTTTGTCTGTGTGTGCTTGCACAGCTGGCTTGTTGGTAGGCTCGGTGTGTTTGTCAATGTTTGAGTGTGTGTTTGTAGGTGTCTGTGCAAGGAGGTTATCATGTGATGGTGTCTCTTTGCACGTATGGGTGGATGTGTTTCGTGAATGTGTTGAGATTGACGTAGATTTTTTTCAAATATATTTAGTGTTAAAGTCTGTGTTTGGGTTAGAAGTTGTGGTTTGGGTTTTACCCCAGTTTTTGTGGCTGACTGGGCCTCTAGTGTTTTCCTACATTCCTTGGATTTTCTCTGGGGAAGGCTAAGCCGTACACAGTGGCAGCTTTCCTGTATAACCTGCATTAGTTACGTTAATTGGTTACTTTTTCTGGTACACGGTTCTCATGTTAAACACCTTGGCTTTTAATTGTTTTTCAAGCATGTTTGCATAGTATGCCTGTGTCAAGTGAAGGATGATGCTTTCCTTGTCAGGGCTGGAAGCCTTTTCTCTGTCTGTGGAACACATGGTGTTGATCATAAGGACAGCTCACTCCAGCCTTGGCAGTCATCAGCGACAGAGGGAAAGAATCATGGTGTTCCTGAACCCTATTACAATATAACCCTTTACAGCAACCACCCATTATGTATCTTATGTTGAATGATATTCTCTTATGCTGAAAGTTAAGTAAATTTAATGTTTTATAAGATGCCCTCAATGAGTAATTTGCATGATTCTGTTGCTCATTGCTTCAACTTGATGTTTTCTTATCCAATTGTTTTTCTTCTTCCACCTACAGTAGCCCCTTCTCCTTTTTTCCTCTCATTCTATCAAGATTTCATCAAAGACGAGGTCCAGATAACAGAACTGTTGCTTATCAAAACTCATTTAGAGTGTCATAGCACAGATCGGTCCTTAGATGGGATCTGTGTGCTGTTTGAGGCCTCCGTTCATTGAACCAATGAATAATGTTAAAAGCCCAGAGAGATGATTTACTGTCAAAGCCAATCTCAGGGAAAGAGAATAGCCTTTGAGTTGTCGCAACGTGATGTGCTTCTTCTGAACATGCAATGTTCCATTAGAAACTATGAAGAAATGTTCTGTCATGACTGATTTGGCCTTGTTGATTAGTGGGTATGCATTTTTGGTAAGTAAGCTTACTTGTAAGCTAAATGTCAACCTTTTGGCTAAGAATAAAATGCATAAATAGCACATTGTTTATTTACTATATTCATAGAATACCACAGAAATCATAACAAAAGGAAAGAAAAAGCCCTGAAAGCATAAAATCTCTGTTCTTGCTAGTGTTCGAGCATGTAGCACACAGGCTCATATGAATGTAAACAGACACACATACATTGCATCGTATGAGAACAGCACAATGAAGTGTGATTCTGAAGCAGATTATGTGTGAGGAACAGGATGTGTGTGACAGAACTCTCTCTTCACTCCTGTTTTTCTTCACGGCTGTTGCAGGGGTGAAGCCAAGTTAGGGAGACAGGAAGGCTTTAACTCCCCTCCTTGGTAAACAAAGTAGAACCTCTACTGAGTGAACTGGACCAAGAACAAGAATAATACAAATACGTTGTAATCTCTGGCAGTGATCATGAAAGGACCAGTAAACTGGACCCAAGAGATTAACTGCTTTTATTCAGCACTTGTCGGTGATGTTGTACTTAAGCAGACCTGTAGAAGCTCAGTAGCTGCTAGGTTGTCTGTGATCGAGAGCTTCATAGCAGCAGATGGCAATGCTGGCAGGCCAGGATGGTTCCAGAAGGTTACGCAATGGAATGATGCCTCTAAGACCTGACTGAAACACCGCATGACACATATATGTGCAGAAACACACTTCCCACACAATCTTCTGTAACAGTACAGATACACTTTACGACTTAGAAGATTCAGTAGGTCTGGATTCTTGTACTTGTGGTCGGTTTAAAGGACATGTCTTGCTTATCAGAGGAAATCGCAGCCTATCCTTCATGGTGTCAAGCTCAGGTGACTGACAGTTTAAACTGTTTCAGGAAGCTCAGAGTCAAGTGGCACCCCGACATTGGCATGGGTACGGAAACAGATGGAACTATAGCTTCCCCATGGTCTGGCCTCCATTTCCTGGTCCTCTCTGGGGCACGTGTGTGTCTGCCAGTGGGATATGGGTCAGATGGTCGGCTATCTTTATCCAGATTGTTGCCAGGAAAACCTCCATCCATTTGGAAACAAAAAGGGTGTCCTCCTGGTTCACTTTGAAACAAAAACTGGGGGTTTCATTGATATTACTGTCTGCTACAGTATCTCATTTGTAGTGTCTTGCATGTCAAATTATTTGCCTTACCATGTGGCTCGTACTACCTTATGTTAATCATGCAACAGTGCAGACTATGATATTTTCTGTCTTTGGTAAAGTGGGTGCTACCAAAAGAAATCTTGTCAGAACCTTATTGTGTAGCTGTGTCTTTCCAGTCTAGGGTACTTAAAAAAATATTTTTCCAAGACTTGTTTAAGTAAAGTTAAGGTTATGAATGTGGGTGTGGTGATGACTGGTGGGTGTGTTTGTACACAAAGAACATAAAGGAGCTGTTCAGGCCATGCCAACCACATGGGGACTTCAATGCAAGTGGACTAGTCTGCAACATAAATCAGGTCCTCTCTCAGAACTCCCAGACGTCCAGCTCCAGTCTAATCCCTGGCCATGCTGTTTTCTAAGAATGAGCTCATGCCATCAAGTGTTGCCAACCACAATGCCTACCATGCTTTGCTGTACCTAAAGGAGACATTACTGTTGCTTTTAAGATGCCATTGGGCGTGATTTTTCATGTACCTAATATGATTGCAAACCCAGCATACAGTGAGCAGCACTTTGGTCTGTTTTTCACTATTTAATAGACCTGCTTCTTGTTCATCAACCAAAACCATATTTCAATCATGGCTGCTCTTTCACTGTCTGTGCTATAAATAAAGAAACAACCAGAAAAAAATTGATTTTCTGTCTAGCTCAGGTGCATTCATTTCTAAAGGCAACCGCACACAGCTTTGGGACTAGTTTAAAACCGTATACTAGTATCTTATCAAATTTTAAACATCTATTCGCTGTTTTCTTCCAGGACCATGTTTGTCCCATATTAAAGATGCTTTTACCGCATTCAGGATAAGATGATGCACCCAGGTAATACCCGACGCTAATGCAATCCTGTTGTTCTTGATTGCCAGGTGGTCAGAATAAGTTGGGATATCCTTTCTAAAAAAAATCAAACAAATTCAAACCAAGAGTTGGTGAAACAAAACAAATAACATTATGTTCAGCACATGGGTGGATCTATATGGAAATAAGGCTTTCTGGAAATTACAGGAAATTATTAGTAATCTTATTTTTGCTGAATGGATTGTTATTAAGATTAATTTTCCATTACTGATAAGTCGTCACTGTTTATTCTGCATGTGTGCTGCGTGTGTCTGCCTGAGCTCTGAGAGACTTGTCAGCAAAGCCAGTATTGTAGTTGTGAATGTGCATTTTATTGCGTTGTGCAGTGTGGTGTGCTGGTACTTTGTGCCTTAACATTACTCCTGGTGGAGCCAGAGAGGTGAAGAAAGCCCCAGGCCCATCAATAGTTGAGTAGGAGCACGGTTGTGTGTGTCCGTAATGAGGCGTACCACATCACATCATCAATATTACATGTTGGCTTAGGGCCAAGGGATGTGCTCTGTTCAAGTTTAAAGTATGAGCAAGTGCGAGTGCTATGCATACAGTGTAATGAGTGTAAGTTAGGTGCACTTGCAACTGCAGACACCACACTTGTCCAGGAGCATGTAGATGTCCCGATGTGGAGTTAAAGTGGTAGGGAGGGATCAAGAGCAAAGGGTGCCTGTAGGTAAGGAGCCAAGGTGCACCTGACTGCTGGAGACAGAGAACAGCTGTAACCTCCACATGTTACTCTGCAACCACCAGTACCACCGGTCCATCCCCCAGTACTCTACTGGCAATCAAAGTTGACACAGTAAACATAGTATATTTCTCCAGAATTAAAGTATACATTGGGGGGAAATTTGTGCATGTCTGCTCTGTTTTTGTGACCAGCTTATGCATCAAATCCATAATACGTCATTTCAGAGACATGCACTGTGCATTTCTTTTGTGTTATTTGAAATGGCATGTAATGCAGTTTTATGTATGTCTTTATCTAAAAATCTCTTTTGCTCTACAGTACAGTTTCATCATAAAGCTATTAACCTCTTTTAGGTCTTATGCGTAGGACAAGTCTAAAATTCGGTTCAGATGTGTGGATGACCTTTGCCAGCCTAACACCTGGTGTAATTACTCAAATCACACAAAAGTGCACAAATGTGTGCACACACATGCTCACACACACCAAACCTGCTTATGTGGTTGATAAGAGTGTTGGTAATAAAGTTCAACCCCATTCCCTCCTCATGGCATCTCATCCCTCTTGGCCAAGTGAAGAGTATTCAGAAATGAAGTATGGAGAAGAATTTTAAAGGCTACCATCAAAGGCCCAGCCTTCTCCTTTAGATCTGTGTGTGTGTGTGTGTGTGTGTGCGTGTGTGTGTGTGTGTGTGTGTGTGTGTGTGTGTGTGTGTGTGTGTGTGTGT
>JBBPCS010000917.1:13521785-13535185 GCA_037974645.1 Hollardia meadi | reverse complement strand
TGTGTGTGTGTGTGTGTGTGTGTGTGTGTGTGTGTGTGTGTGTGAGAGAGAGAGAGAGAGAGAGAGAGAGAAAGAAAGAAAGAAAGAAAAAGAGAGAGGGAGATAGACAGTTTGTGTGTGTGAAGTACCCCCACAGGTGATTGGATCTCATCTCATCTCATGTGATTGGCTCATCCGTCTGCTGCGTTCCACGGGCGAGTGAGAGGAGTGTTAGAGGCCTGTCTAAATAATTTAGATCTTTCATTTGTATTGATCAGGTAGTGCTGCTCTCCGTGGGCCACTACTCTACTACCTATCCTCTCCATCCCTCTTCGCCCCTGTTCTTGTTTTTTCGATTGTAACCTTGTGCCCCTAGCTTTGCCTCCCCTCCACGCTTTCTTCCCCCAACCTTCACATCAAACAGAGTGCAGGCGCACTGCTGCAAGGGAACAGAAAATGCATGAGAAGGGGGTAGATGGGGAAAGTGCAAGAGAGAGCATTTTTTACCATGATGCCTCAAATGGGAGTGAGGCTGATGGAGAGAATGGTGTAAGCGATGGATAAAGAGAGAAACAGCATGGTGGAGGCAGAAAAAAAAATCTTTTGTGTGTTTGTGGAGCCTATATGCAAGTGTCTATGTCGAGTAATGGAGTGTGTGTAACCTTGATGATGCAGGTCAGTGGAAACAGAAATGAGTGTTTTGTGTGTACAGAGGCTGGTGAAGCCTGGTCCATCTTAGTGCTTTAAACCCAGTCCATTACACCATTAAATACTGCATCATGCCACGGCCTTGGATACGATACAATGTAAACACTTATAACCTATCTCACTACACTCTGGAATGGATTTGCTGAATAGGTAATGTGTTCTGGAGAGCAAAAATAGCATAAAAGAGGAGCATATGTATGCTCAGTGTGAACATGATAATTGCTTGCATGAATGAGAAGGTCTTTTCCCTGCATTCTGTTGGTATTGCAATGTTAGAGGTGGGTTGAGCACCATGGATTGAATATGATAATGCTTCTGTTGCCAAGCAAATTATCAGCCTTTTTTTTTTTAACAATACGACTTCTTGTACATGCTGTTCATGCTGATAAAATTTGGCACTGCTACCAGCAAGAAACAAGGAAAGAAGAAGTCATGCAGAGAAATGACTTGTTGCTCAAACAATGTTATTGGAGCCATTCAAACAAAAGAGAAATATTTGAAAATACAAGTAAAATCATACGTTTTACATAGTTCAGATTAAGCTATAGCGCGCATAGAGTACACCAGTCCTTGACAAATGTTCCAGCTATTTCAGGCCAAAAAGTACTATAGTTGATGCATGTTACCATGTTTCATTTTGTGTTTTGTAAGTTTTCAAGTTTTCAGTAGACGATTGAAACAATAAACATGCACTATATAGTTGCATCAAGTGTCAACTAAGTGGGCATTTTTAGATTTAGATTTTTAGATTTAGGCCAAGCAGCCTTAACAAGTGTGTCACTTACTGTTGTTTACTGCAGTAGATAGAGCATGTTAAATACAGCAATAGTGCTATAGCTGGATTTCTGTGCAAAAACCGCGACAGGAGAAAAGAGGAGGAAATGTCTGGATATAATAAAGAGAGTTGTGGGATGAATTATTGAGGCTTTGATATGGAGGGGAGAGATGGGCTGAACTGTGCTCTTAAGACAGGGTGTAGCACATATAACACAGACACATGCACAACACACACATTCAGACACAAACACACAATTGCTGGGCGCCTTGTGTGAGGACGTGTTAATGGAGTCACCCAGACAGACAGGCAGGGAGACTGGGCCACACAGGAGTCTGCTCTGCCCAGATTTCCAACTCAAAAACAGACCAAGCCCACAAGAATAACCGCCCTGAGACCAAACTGACATGTTGCTATTCTTACTAAAAACACACCGACGCCGCGGGTGTCTCCTCCTTTTCCCATTCACTTTTCATCCAAAAGCAGGGGAATTCCAGGGTCAGGAAATAACAATGCCTCAATCTTTATTCCTGAGTGTGTAAAAGTGTATTTTTTGGGAGTGTGTTCTCCTTCGAGCTGCAGACTTTTCCCCTGTGCTCTGATCTGTCTGGCTGGAAATAGTCCAGTGGCTTTTCCTCCAGTGATGAGGCCGACTCTGTGGTCCCGTCACTCAAGGCTTTTGTTTACTGGGTAGATCAATAGTTAACTTGCTGCTGGATAAACTAAGCTGTAGATCTGTAGCTGGATAATAGACCTCTGGCAGTCTTCTGCTCCGCTGCTGTTTGTGGTGACCTGTGATAAATACAGGCTTAGCAAGCCTATCAGGGTTACAGCCAATTAGCTCATCGGTCTCGTCTAATATGGTTGTCAATAAGGACAGGCTTTGATTAAAGCACTGTGATTTGTTCAGGATGAGTTGGATAACACTTTTGCCGTGAGACAGACAGTGAGATGATGTTTTCGTGGTTTTTTGTTTAACTACTTTTAAAATGTCTTGAGCCTCCATTAGGCTTGGTGTCTTTGTATATCAGTGTGTGTGAGATACTTCAACTGTAGAGGGGACTGCGCTTAAGCCTTGCTAGGATCCATACGTACTTAGGTATTTACTATTTAGTTTAGTATTACCTATTTATTACTTATTTTTCAATACAAGTATTACTCAAATGTTTTATCTTCTCTCCCATACAAATAAACAAGCGTGCCATATTTAACAAGTTGACCCGAAAGCACTCGGTTACTCTACTTTAAATAACAATACCTGAATTGCAGGCACTACAGAGTTTATAAAAACAAATAATGAGAGAAAAGGTGGAAAGGTGATAATAAAAATAAATAAAATAAAATCACACCTGGTTGCACATATGTGTGCTCTCCTCTCCTCCTGCAGGGCCTGTGATCTCGTTGGCCTCCGAGTTAACGGTCACTTTACATTTACATTTGTTAACATTGGAGCTCTGTGCTCATTAGCAGCAGGATGTTAGGGAGCTGTAATGTGCACGTATTTCCAGACATCCTGTCCACCCGCATGTACATCACGCTGACTAATTATCGGTGTGGCTTGCAAATGAAGTGTGAACATAACTTAGTACTTGCGATCTCTGACACCTAATCAGCAGTACATTACAGTTTATCTTCCACTTATCGTATGTTATCAATAAAGGGTCACTAAAACATGAAAGATGATGTATTAGAGTTCATGGTTTGTCGAACAATTTCTGTTCTGCTTTGGTGCTTTTTGACCAACTTGATGTGGAATTGCAGTAACATGCCGCTGGAGAGTAACACCGATGTTAAACATTGTTGTTTTTTTTCTGTCTCTCCAGTAACCATCTCTACCAGTATTTCATTTGATGGTCTGCTGGTGACTGGCCTCTACACCTCCACACCAGTCCAGTCAGCTCCCATCCCTGCTCCAGCTGCCTTTGGCTTTGGTAAGTCTTCATAAGATACCACTGTAGGCTGTATTGAGTGTCTTCCTCGGTTATGCTCCTCGTGCCAATACAACCCCCCCTTATTAAATGCGTAACTTTGCTTTTTAACACAAACAAACGTAGATACTCTAGATAGTATCTTAGTGCTGTATCACAATGTGCACAGCCCAGCTCAGTGAGCCACACTCATTCCCAGAATGAACATAAGACCACTTCCTCACTCCGGTTGTGACAGGCCTGTGATGAATGAGGAGTGGAGATGATGTGTCCAAGGGTTCAGCCAGATGCATTTTCATTGATGCTTGAGGGAAGAAAAACAGAAAACTGAATATGATATGAGGAAAGGAAATTGGAGAATAAAGCAGGATATGAGGCCTCTGAGAGACAAAACCAAACTTCAAATAATAGTGGATATATTAGTGATCATCAGGTCTGCTGGTCAAATGTTGAGTTGCAGAAAAGGTGCAGTGGTCTGGTTAAATTGCATTTGGTACAGTATTTTTCTTCCAAACATACTGTCATTACAATAGTGAGTAATATAAAATGGTTTTGGAAAACGATTGAGGAAATGAGTACTATTTATCTTATGGTTGGTTTGCTGTAAAACTGCCACGCCTTCAGTCTTTAGTTGTTATCAGCGTTATTTTCTTTTCATCATCAGCATGTGTATCTGTGTGTGTTACGCCTAAATGGACTCTCGTCTTAGAATTTACAGTGTGCTTCCTTAATTTCCACATGCTGCAAAATATGAAGTTAAATTTTGTCTTGAAATTATTTTAATGAATTACACAGTAAATAGGCAACTCAATTAAAGTGTGTTAAGTGAAGAAGTGTGTGCGGATGGAGCCCCGGTGTGGAGGGGTGGGGGGCTCTCTTGGGCTGATGGACTGGCCATAAAGAACTCCTTAGAGAACAGGGCTACTGGCCCAGAACTGCTGCCCAGTGGGCTCACTTATCCTGACTAACTCCACTGTTCTTCAGATGCTGACTTCACCCCAGCCAGGGCAGCTCTTCACTCTTGGCAGCCTTGTTTACTGGGGAGGCATCCAAGCAAGGATTGCATCACCTTTGCGACACTCTCATTAATTTGAAAAGTTTTAAGAGAAGGGCTGCACAGACTGATAGGCAGCAGCTTGTAGGACTGTGACTTTCTGCATGGTGTGTGTTAAATAAGTGCAAAGCTTTCCGTTACAGTATCTGTAATGTGCTAAGCAGTGATGCCATCCAGGTTTCACACCGCCAGTCACTGAGTCTGTCCTCAGCTAGAGAGCTCTTTGTCTCTCTGCTCTGATTCTCCTGCATCCTCTCCCAGAAACAGAAGAGTGATTTATTATTGCCACCATAGTCCTCTTCAAAGTGCCAGTGGTTGCACTCTTGTCTAGAGTTTTAGTTTTTCTTTACTTCATTTATCTGCACAATTATTAGGTAGATACCCAGCTGGTCTGCAGACCACAGTCCATGGCAGGGTGTCACAACTGTGGGGAGAAGGCTCCTCTGTTTTGGAAGAGATGCTCCCCAAGAGAGAGCACTTCATCAATGAGCTCATGGAAACCCGGTAATGTAGCAGTGCATAAGAGAGCTAGTGTTTGAGCAAAAGGCTTTGAAGATAATGCATTGGAACAATAATAGAATGAGACAATGCTTGATTTCCATTGTTGTTGTGACAAATATAAGGGACCTGTGAGGTCACGCAACTCCATGAGAGAGTTTTACGAGCCTGGTGTTTAGTGTACAGCGTCTAAGACAGGGTGCGGCTCTAAACCCCATCCATGGAGGCATGTAGGGAACACAGATACACATCGACAGCAACATGCATGCATACACACACACACGCCCACACACACACAGAATTCAATACCACCCACTTTCACTAAAAAGCACATACACACACTCTAGCTGTGTACAGCTGTTACCACGGTGGCTGGCTGGGATGAGCATGTGGCTGACAGATGTATCAGTGCACGAAACCAACATGAACCCCAACATGGGATGAATGAGCCCTCACTGCACCTTCACCACAGGATGGCACACACAGGGAGAACATCAGTGGTAAATGAATCAGCATTCCCACTAATTAAGGTTACTGAATGTGTTTGAGATTTTAAATCACAAGATAATAATAAGCACAAAGAAAAGGGCAGACTTTTAAGTTAGTAGATGTTTTCCTTTTACAGGGTAGAAGTAAAGGGAGAGAAAGAGAGTGAGTAAAAGACAGACAAAGATTAAGATATAGTGGGCACGAATGGTTTAAAACAGAGAAAGATGGAATAAACAGATAAAGACAAGGATCTGTGGAGACAGAGAGATTAATGTTTGTACACTCAGTGTGGTGATGTCTAGTGGTTGGTGTGGTCAGAGCTGTTGCAGCGAGTAGACAGGATGACTGCACGCCGGTCTCTAAAGAGAATTCCCCTTCTGTGTCACCCTTCACTGCTTTTATCGGAGAGCTCATAAAACCAATGCATGTATGTGTGCATGCAAAAACGCATTACTGGTCCTCGTTTTTCTCTGTGTTTTATGTTTTTGTCGCGGGGGGTGGGGGCTGTCACATGCACAAATGTAGGTACCCTCATACACATGGACTTGGAGACAGAGAGGTGTGCCTTTTATTGGCTTCCACTCCCTCTTAATAACAATGCACTTCACACTACATTTGTAATAAAGATGTGAAACTTTGAGGGACTCACTTTTTACTGCGTCATCAGAACTTAACACCCACTCATTGTCAAATTAGCTAAAGTGTGATGGAGCAATTGGGGTGGCAATTCCTCAGGGTAGTCTGAGGAATGCCATAGTCTTGGCTTCTGGGCTGCACTGCAGCTCCGGTTGCCTATGGCTCATTCCTCCACTGCCTGAAGGCAGGAGATCCCCCACTAGCCGCTGGGTGGCTAACCACAAATCTTTATGATGCTGTAATTGCTTTACTATGGCTAGTGCAGAATCAGACAGACTGGAGCTTGATAGAGGCATAACACAGGAGTGTAAATTGACTGTGGTTTTAATAAACATGTCTATCAGGGGCCTGATAAGCTATTTGTAGACTGGAAGAAGCACAGCAATGTTTCTTTTTCAAGGTGTGAGGGTGTGGCAGGAAAAGACTCAAAGTGCCATAGAGAGATTCATGTACTCACAATATACAGCTAGCAGGATGAGGTAGTGTGTAAAGTGATTAATTTTGTTATAATACGTGGAATAGTTTAAAACTTTTAGACACGTGTGTGTGTGTGGGGGGGTGGGGGTGGGGGGGGGGGGGGTGGGTGTATGTGTGTGTGTGTGTGTGGGGTTGGGATGTCTATAAACACTGCCAGAACAGCAACATTAGTCTGGACTGACTCAGCCGCTTGAGAAATCCAACTGCTTCGTGTTTTTCCCTCCTTTGACTTTTATTCCATTAAGAGCTCTTTCTTTCCATTCCAGTCTCTTAGCTTTCTGAAAGGAACTCACACAGCTTCTGGCGTCCACAAAGATTATATGATTAAAACAATGACTTATGTACATTGTCATAATTTTGATATATTTCATTTGGATTTACATTAGAATAGTTTGCTCTTGTGTGTCACACAGCAATGATGAAGTTAGCGTCGTATTGGACCCCCACACACCAAGGCCTGGATGGAAAGAAATGTCACATGTGGTCTGACTTGCATTGCTCCCCCAATGGCAAAAATATTTCCCATCACATCATTATCCATTCAAACGCAAAGACAGGACAAACGGTCATTCTAAACGTCTCTAGATTTCTAATTACTCTGATGAACAAAAGGCACTTGAAATGGAGAGAGCTTTGAAAACAGAGTGGGAAATGGAAAGGCGAAAATGCCAGCATGGGACGGACAAAGTGTTTGAGAGTAAGGAAATAAATGTGAGAGGAGAAAATTGGAGAAAGTGTGCATGAAAAATGGCAAAGAGGGACCAATGAAAGGCAGACAGTGTGTGAATGATATAAGGAGGGGGAAGGTGAGAAAGGAGATGAGAGGGTGGCGTTCAATCACTCCGTTTGACGGAGTGGCTGATTGGTGTTGCCGTGCCAATGCTGAGCTGCTCAGAAACTGGTCATTGATGGATGGCTCGTTTGCAGGGTGATGTTTATTTTGTTGTTAATTTGCATATTTGTATGTATTTGCGGGGCAGTTGGCTTCTGCTAGCAAGGATCAGTCCCCATCTCAACATGATGGATCTGGCTGTCTGACAAAATGGACAGCTTAGTGACAGGGACATCCAGCCGACACTCTGTTCCCATGACGGATGGGCTCATGCTAACATACCGCGCGATCAGAGATGAAATCCTGCTGCACCTTGACCTGTGGAGGGTTCAGAGAGGGTGTGGAGCCAAAAGTGTAATCATGCCACACACATATTTGACAGGACTCGTGCTGAAATAGAAACACATAGAAATACACATAGACGGTCTTCGCTTCTTATTATGCACAATTACTGTATGCTTTCAAGTCCTGATATCCACACACTCATCCATCTCAAGGCTGAGGGTCAGCCATCTGTGCTCTCTTGCCTCCAAGACCACCAGATTGAATGTCAGCCACGATGTCAGAGATGGCAGCTCATCGTGTCAGTATTTACAGAGACACATATACGCAGGTGTGTCTCCCACTGAACAAAGCCTTGTTTTGGAAGTGCTAACAGTCCCACGAGAGCACAAGTGTGCTTCTGCATACTCCCTCCATCAATGGGAAGAGGAGAAACACCGAGAAGGAGTGTAAGGAGACATGGAGGATAAAGAGGAATGATATGGAGAGAGGCTGGTGCAGGCAAGGATAGAAGGGGTGAGGGAAGGGGGTTCCCATGGGGAGAGAAGCTGTCAGTCCCTGGGAGACTTCAAACACACTGCAGCCCTGTGATCAGCCTGCTCCCCGACTCTCTGCTGACAGCTCCCTGACTGCGCCGCTTAGATTCCTTCACACACACACACACATGCACACATATATTCTTGCTTGCTACCGTAAGAGCTCTCACACTGACTTATCCACTCATATTACAACACATTCAAATTCCATTGACATACGCACACTCATGCTGATTCTCATACTTTATAGGATGTGCATCTGTGACATATTTGCACTGACACCCATCCTTGTAATAACCTTGAACACTGCCTACTGAAGTTTTCCTGTGCAACTCTGTCCAGGACACCACACAGTCCCAAACTGTTGCTCCTGCACTATGGGCTGAGCAGAGGCAAGGTGGTGCTGGCGGCGGTGGTAGTGCTGCTGCAGATGGCGATGTTGATAATGATGATGATGACTTATCTGAGCTATTACTCCTTCTCTGCTCGGGGCTGAGCCACCCAAAGGCATATCCCTTCTGATGATGAATTCATTAGTGTGGAAGATGAAATGAGTTGTCAGGGCCATGGTTATGTATGGGATGTGATTTGTGTTCTCTGAAGCACAGTGTTAGATCAGACTTGCGATCGGCCGGGTCAGCTTGCTGTAAATCTCCCTGCTTTGCTGGCACAGGACCTTCCACCCCTCGTGCCCAGACTGTGCCTCTATTCTTTACCTCCTGTTGCCCGGCCCATCCTCCTCCACCAATCTCACAACGCCTGGAAGCTGCCAACAGGTGGCATTTGGGTGCTGTCTGAGTCCAGAGGAAAGCTTGGGTGATTATGCATCACAAGTCTTGTAGCTACTTTATATGCACAAAGCCTCCTTAGATGCAAAATACAACCACACCTTCAACGAAATTCAAGCAGAATACATCATAATCCATGATTAATTTAAGCTTCACCCACAGCAGACCCTGGACGAGTCCATTAGTGTTTGCCATATATCCCAACAGCATAGGTCTTGCCTCTCAGGTGTGATGGTACATTAGACCTGCTGGAGCACTGCTGCCGAGAATTTACTGGTTCACTTAGTGTACACTACCTCTCTTGGAAAACATAGTCCCTTCTTTGAACTCCCACAGCTTCACTAGGTGTGCTTATACCTGTATATGTACGCAGTGTTCAATATGTGTGTCTTATGTTCATGCATATGTGCATCTATGTGTGTGAGTGAAGCTGTGTGTGTGTTTATAGTGTGCTTTTTTTGAAAGCACACATGTATTTGTATGGACATGCTGAGCATTTGAGTGCTTTTTCCCCCTTTCTTTTCTGTATTTTTTTCCATCCAAATGTATGGTAAGAAAAGGTCCAGGGTGACTCGAAAAGCAGAAATAGGGGAAAGCTGGAGCTGGAATGACTGTGATAGAGATTTCAAAGTTGTTTGTGAGATGTTGGCCAGTTTAAAAAAAAAAAAATTGTATTATTTTTTTATCCTGCAGGAGAGAGCAGCAGGCGTAGGCTGTTTCTCCCATGTGTGGTCTCTCTTGAAAAGAGCAATGTTATTTTCTGCCATGCAGAGAGTTTGGTTACATGCCAGAGAGAATGAGAGAGAAATAAAGATAGAATAAAGACAGAGAGAGCTTTGACTCAAAGACTGCTCAGTTTGACACATTTCTGTGAACACTAGTGGGTTTGCATCATTTCAGCAAAGCGGCAAGCTGACTTTGAAATGTATCTTTGTTGTGTTGTGATATAAAACTCTTATACTCTATACCTCCATATGCACCTTGCAAGTGTGTGGGCATCTGTGGGTTTTGTGTGCAAACTGAGAGAAAATGATTTTACCAAGTCTTCTCCACAAAGTGCATGCCATCCAGGCTGCACTCTGAGGTCTATTCATTTTTAAGTTCCCTTGCAGAGGGTATTAGAAGAAGGTGAAGTGCTCTCTCTGACTCTATAAGATGAGGAAGCTCTACTGGTTTCTCCCTGTAGGGCCCTGACTGGATCTGGCTCTCCACCATCTAAAAGCCTCAGAGAAGAAGGGGAATGCTCTACTGCATGGCCCTGTTTTTTTTGTTGTTTGTTTTTACTTTACATACAAGTTATCTTTGGCCAGCTCACCCAGATCCCATCTGACCCATATTTTGGCAGCAAAAATAGTTTGTGACCTTCTCTGTGTTTCGCCCTCCTCACAAGAGCCAGGCTGTTGCCGTGTTTAGTTCAGTTCCTCCCAGCACTCCTCTGTCAGACCAGGCTCAGCTCCAGCCTCCTCCATAAACACATTTACGTACACACACATACTGTATATACACACATGCATGCACATGGAGCACAGGCACCATGCTTTGCTTTCCCTAGGCTTTTCACTGGCTCCTCACCTGTCGCCCCAGGTCTCTATCTCTCATACTCAACATGTGTGTCAGGACAGAGCCTGCGAGACCACGGCCTCACTAGCTTGTTTGTTTGCTGCATTGACGGGTGGGGAGCAGGGACGTGGGTGCAAGAAATTAGCACAAGTCAAATCAGATTAATTAATCCCCAGCTCAAACTATTAGCCGAGGAGTCGCGTTGAATTAAAAATCAAATTAGCCCTGGCGCCTGCCGCTAAAGCTGTTGTGTGTGCCTGCCAAGCAACAATGACACACACCCACAGAAGGCAGCCGCTCATGGGCTCCAGTGATGGATGGACGTACTGTATGTATGTATGGACGGATGGATCTTAGGGTGGAAGAAGAAATGGGTGCTCAAGCACTAGAGGGGTGGGGGAAGGGGAATTTGGTGACTTTGCCACCCAGTGTGGTAAGCTTCTCCTGGGGCACAGTGCTGGCTGTCCTCCACTGGGTGATGCTCTACAGGCCTCACACCACTAGCACTCAGCAGGCTCAGCTTTGTCATTCCAATTAGGCCTTTCAGCACTATTTCACCCTGATGGTTTACATAACACACACACGCACGCACGCACGCACGCACGCACGCACGCACGCACGCACGCACACACACATTTTGAACCTGGGACTGAACCCAGTTTTAAATAGTTAAAATGTTTCTCAGCTTGACTCTATCAAGACAGGGAAACGGGAAGAGGGAAATACCATGTTAATACAAAATTCATTTTCATAGTTTTGGCCATCCTTTCTAATAGTAATAAAATGTTACTCATGAGATTTATTGCTGAGTATTGAAAATGTGGCAACCTGATGATCAAACAGGTTTTAAATAATCCCCCATATTAGTTAAACTTATTTGGAAGAGCAAATGAAGGAGAAAGGTAGAATTATCACCCAAATTGTCTGTTGTAAAAATCCATCACAGTTTGCAGGCTGTCTCTCAACTTTGATCTACCATATTTATTGTATTTAGTTTTTCTGTGCAGTGAGGATTTTTACCAATATTTCAGTTTCAGTTGGTTTTTACCTCCAAACAAATTGGCTAAAATGCTAAATGCTAAACTGCTGGCTTGTTTACAACATGTGTGATCATCTTGGTTCTTGTTGGATTTCGTTGACGCAATGTTGTGGTATAGTCAGCAGTTACTTAAGTGTATAAAATCTGACCAATACTGATGGCCAAAGCAATTAAATTGAGACCCAATTTGTACCAAACAGGAGTTTTCATTTACAGTGTATTCAGCAGTTTAAGTGGCAGTTGTGCATGCATATGCACGCATGCATTTGGGTATACTATATGAGTGCTGGCAAGTATGTGAGTATGCCTTTGAGATTGATGGCAGGACTGTGCAGAGATGTAGAAGTCTCATCTATCATACAGGGTGGGGCTCCAAAACACACAACATTTGTTTGATTCAGAACAACATTCATTTCAATTATGACACATTAGTTCAGGGGGGAATATTATGCTCCAGTAGTGTTCCTGTATTCCATTTATCATTCATGCTTGTCTGCCTTGTAGCTCTTGATCGTTGAAAGGAAGCACTACGCAGCCTCAAGAAATGTTTGTTTTCATCATATGTATGGGACATATTACAGAAGAATAAGCAATAATTAAATTAGTCAAGCATTTGCATTAAATAACTGTTCACGTGTGACCATATCTCGTTGTGTACCTCTGCTCTTTCAGCTGGTTAAATCCATACTGGCAGTTCCTACAATAAGCCCGAGCTTTGTATGTTTGCCTGTGTTGTGTGGGTGTGTGTGGCCTTGCCTTCAGGAGTTTATGGATGATGGATGCTGTGAGATACAATGGAAGCCTAAATGAAAGAGCAATTGTTCTGTGAATGTATGCATCTGGGCAAAAATTGGTTTGGTGCATGAATACATAGCTACGTTTTATCTACACACAAATGGGTTCTTTCACAGGGCATGCAATTGAACGTACTGTGCACACATGGAAAAACATAATAATGTAAACACATGCGTATGCACAGTAAGTATCTCATCATGCACGCTCGCGCATGCTCACCTACACACATATACAGCTCAGCAGACCTCCAGGTGTCCTTCACTGCCAGTTAAACTCCCTTTCATTCATGTGGCAAACGCTTCACCCTCACATTTTCCCACAGAGTCTTTTACCCCCTTTCCCACTGGCCACTGGCATCATTCACCACCCATATTAACGCACAGCTTCCTTTTGGCAACACTGTGCCGAACCCCTGCTATCACCGCAATGCTGCCAACCCGTCTCCATGGCAGTGTGATTGACAGATGCTGAGCTGGATGCCCGTTTCAGCCAATGGCAGATCAGAGCCAGGTTGTCATGCGCCGACCCTGCAGTGACCAGCTGAGTATGATGTTGGGAAGAAGGGGTGAATACGACGCAACAGGCGCACACAAGCACACACACACGCATAGCAATGGATCATTCAGCAACACAAAGTATATGGGGTCCCTACTCGGGCTGTCAGTACTGTTGTGATGTATCATTTATGTCGCCATTGTGTGGCCTTCTCTTTAAACATGTTGACAGAAGCATTATTCTGGCTTATGACAGATTCCCATACATTCACAGGCTTTTAATAACACTTGTTAATGCTCCAATAGGTTTATGACAGGTTTTAAGAATTACCACATGAAATATGAACCTTTAATGTGCCTGCTCTCCAAATCATCTGGGGTGGTATACATTGAATTTTTACGTCTGAGCAAATGGGAGAATGATCACTGCTTATACGGCTATTATCTGTCTGAGTGTGAACACACACACACACACACACACACACACACACACACACACACACACACACACACACACACACACACACACA
>JBBPCS010000917.1:13491816-13502010 GCA_037974645.1 Hollardia meadi | reverse complement strand
TGTGTGTGTGTGTGTGTGTGTGTGTGTGTGTGTGTGTGTGCGTGTGTGTGTGTGTGTGTGTGTGTGTGTGTGTGTGTACATGTACACATTGCTCTCCCCTGTGTTTTCCTTTCTGCTGTGTCAGCTCCCTTCTTCATTGCATTCCTTTATTTAACGTCCAATTTATCCCTCCAACTTCCCTTCTAGTTTGCTTTGATCTACACCCCATTACTTTACTCAGCAACCAGGAAAATAAGAAATTTTTTTCTTACTTGTGGATACAGAAGAAAAAACTAATGGGAGTCTAACCAATACTGCTGCAACCAAATGAAATGCAGAGCACAATGGAGTAGTTCGTGCCATCAATCAGCATCGTGCCAAATTGTTTCGATAGGGTTCCTAGAGATGCTTTAGGGCATGACAAAGCAAATTACCACCACAGTTTTAAATTACTACAAGTATACGAACCGACAGGTAGGAGGATGAAACAGAAGTACATTTCCGCTCCTACTGATTGACCATAAAAAGACTTATTAAGCCCAGATGAGAAGAGCCAAGGCAGGGGATAAGGAGAGGTAGGGGTGGGCTAGGAAAGGGTGCTCTCTGATAAAGGGTGGAGTGGTTGTGGGTGTTGAATGGAGGGCCGTCCATCAGCTCTATCTCCTGACAGCAGGGCTAGCGGTCCCTGATTCCTGCCCAGCATCGCCAAGTCCTCTCATTTCCAGCAAGGGAATAAATCAGGTCTTTATGGGCCTGGCGGAGTGCACTGCACCCCAGATGGATTATTAAAGGGACATATAACTCAAAGAGGCCACTGCTCCCTGAGGGACGCCTGATCACAGCGCAACAGCGGAGGAACGGGTGGCCTCCACTCTTCCACGTCCTCGCCACCCACCCAGTCTGTCTGCCAGCCTGCTTGCCTGGCTGAATGCCGGCTCGCCTGCCATCCCTCATCGCTCACTAGCAAGAAACCTTGAGACATCGCTGTCTAGTCTATATTCCCCTCTTGCATCCTAACTGCCTCCTTTAGCCCTCTATCTCCTGTTTTGTTTTTCATTTCTCTGTTTCCAGTCTTATTTTGTGTTGTTCTTCCATTAAGAACATTCCTCTTTTGCTTGCTTTTTTTTTTTGTAATTTTTGTTGGAACTACCACAATTATTCAATGATGATATGTGGAAGAATTGTTCTTTGGCCCACATCTCTAATACATTGTCAGCCAGGAGATGTTTACCAAAGTGATAAAATTCAAAAATTGCATGCTAAATTAGCCTGTCGTCATGTTTTGAGATACTTGGCCGGACTTCTTAATTCTCTCCTCTATTGTGAAGAAAAATATGTCTCGTCTTTACCTTGGATTCCACCTTTACTTAAAATATGCACCTAGAAAAGGTAACACAGAAATTGGAAAATTGTAGTGAAGAACTTCTTTGCTGGTCTCCTCTCCACTCACCTATGATTATTGTAATGATGCTAATAGAAAACCCACACAAAGGCCCTGGTTTTCGTAAAGTGGAGTGAAGTGGCTGCAATCTGACCTTGGAGAACCTTTTCTGTATAGTCATTGTAGAAGGAAAAACAACAGCATCCTGCATCCCGGTGAGTCAGTAATTGCAACCGCCAGTTAGATGGGAGCAACTTGACTTCAAACGCGGTTCACGTCGTCAAGGATGTGAGTCAGACGCAGGCAAAAAGAGCAAACGAGAGGAGAACAAGGGAGACTGGAAGGAGTGGATGCAGTTTACAGGGTGTGGAGAAAAAGAGGAGAGAGAGAGAGAGGAGATTAAAGCCAGAAGATGGAGAGGGGGAGAAGATTTAACATGACTTTGTGCCCTGCGCTCTTTGTGCAGAGATGTCTGAGTCTGCTAAAGCTGATGCTCATTTAGTCCCCCCTAGTATCACCCCAACCCGGCTCATCAGCACCCGTGCTAGTTTAGTTTAGGTGTAGTTTATTGAGAATCCCCTCCTTTTTTGTTCGTGTTTATATGTGCACATGAGTGTATGCATAGCAGCGAAATAGATAGAGTTGGGTCTGCTGTGGAAGGCAAAGCCGTCTGTGCGTGTGTGTGTGTGTGTGTGTGTGTGTGTGCATTTCTGTGTGTGTCCCTTTGCATGCTTGTGCGCATAAGCCCTGGCCAGGGAGATACAGGCATTAGCAGAGATGAGCCGCAAATAGAGGAGGCAGTAATTGAAGTCTTTAAGAAAGTGAGAGGGGATTAATCCAAGTGAAATGAGTGCCACTGTCTGCTCCCGACGTTCAGAGGGTTAGGCAGAGAGAGACAGAATGGGTGCGGATGGAGGGGTGGGCAGGAGGGAGAGATCTTGAGACAGCAGGAGAGTGTGATGAAGCATGGAGAAAGAAAACTGTAAATGAGGCCTTTTTGGAAGCTCAAAGGGATTATCCACCCCAGAAAATCTTTGGGCCTTTTTCAAGCCAAATGGCCCCACTAGAAAGACTGAGAGCAATTTAGAAGAGTTTGTTTCAGAGAGAAAGGGGAGAAGACAGTAGAGAGCAGAATATCAACCAAGCATTTATTACTGTATGTCGGTTTGAGTGGTGGATTAGTACGTGCTCTTTTCAGGTTCAGTATGTCAGATTACATACTCATGTAAACTGAGTACACAACTGCATATTTCATTATTCTTACAGTTTAGTCAGAATGTTAATGAGGAACGAGAAACATGAAAAAGTTACAAATGCTGGGATTGAAAGCTCCTCTAAACATGTTTTGAATCAGCAGACATTGAAGGATTAGAGGGTGAGGAAGGGAGAGAGCAAGAGAGACAGAGAGGGAGGAAGAAGGCCCTTTTATCTGCTTTTCATGGGCTTCATCGCCGAGCCCAATCTCCAGCTGTGGAGCTGAGCGTCAGGGCCCATCGGAGCAGCAACAGTCGCAGCCACTGAACTGCCCAGCTCCGTCACACAGGCTACTAAGACTTCTACAGTCAGCATGAAACTGTACCACGACTTTGTGAATTGTAAATCCACTTCTAACTGCCTGGCATTTGGTTCCTATGGAGAGAAATGAGGGCAGCTAACGAAAGTGACGCTTGAGCTCAAAGTAAAGACATTTGCAGAGCCATTAAACCTTTTTCGATAATCCCTCCTCTCTTTTTTCAGCTCCTGTTGTTTATGAGGGGTTTTAGGTGGGCTTTCTCAAATGTAAGCCACTCTCCTAGAGGAAATTTTAGAGCTGCAGTAAGGTTTAAAAGAAAGTCTTAAGTAACTTGAAATTAAACTTTGGAATGAGTCCTCACTGTGTTATCTTAGTGTGTTTTATCAGGTGGGCAGGCTCATCCTGGATGGAGAACACTGTGGCAGATTATCCTTCTCTTCAGTCTGGGAGTAAGACTGTCTTGAAAAACCAGAGCAGAGTAAAGAAGATGAAAGGGACTTTGGTTAAAGCCAATGTGCCACTCAAAAGTGACTGATCATGAAACAAGGTTAAACTCAAATTCTGTAATATGGACATCTAACATAAACTCTGGATATTTGCTTAAAAAGATAATACAAAGGTGTGCAAATTGCATTTTACTTTATTTTCTCAGTGGCTGTGTCTTAGATATACAACAAGGAAGTTCTGTTTGATTATCACCTGGGACCTTTTTTTGGTACAGGTTTGAGTTTAGTTGTTTTTTTTTCTATGTGTATCAATTAATAAAACATAGTTTCCACTAAACTTATCTGTCAATAAAAATCCCCATTGTTTTAAACCTCACTATGTACTGTATGTGCGCAATAGTCATACTCATACTCTGCAACATTATGGTATTTTGCAAAAATCTGGATGTAGAGTGTCTTAACACTCACTACCCCACTTCATTCACCTCCCTCCTCTTCTCAGAGTGTGTGCATCCCCTGGGAGAGATTGATGGTTGAGTGTGTTAGCTAGGCAGTAGCCACAGATTACAGCACACAAGGCGCCTCTGGGGAGGACGGCGGTTAATTGGCATTGAACCGTTAATCATGGCCGCCTGGCCTTTCATTACTGAAAGGAATTAACATCGGCAACAGCCAAGAGACTGCAGCCATGGCAGGCCAGGACACACAGGGAAAGTTTGTTTCACTCAGAGATGTTTTAAGAACGGGCCCATATCCCTGCATTAATACAAACTTAATCCATTCAGTAAACAATGCAAAACTGCACAGATATGAAAAGTCTGTGTAGTCTTTACATTTGCTTTACCTTATACATGTATATTAATATCCACACAAAGGTTAATACATGCACTTCTCCAGCTCTTGATCTCCTCATGAAAAGTAACTGCCTCCTAGTTAGGCCCACAACTTTACCTGCAAGATGTTACCACTGTATACCAAACAATATTTACTCTCTTCCTCTCTCTTTTAGCTCCAACCGAGTCCCCACTGAGACCTAATCTTGGTGAGTCTGCCTTTCATTACATGCTGTTATTTCTTTTCTTTTGAGATTATACTCACACAGGACATTATAACATGAAAAGGTGTCTAACTGAGAACATATGGTGTATGTGCTTGCTTAGTGGAGCTCCATGGTAAACATGCTGTGCTGCGTGACGACTTTGACTCCAACCTCCTAGGAGAGCTCGACTCGAGCATCTGGTAGGTGTAAAGGTCACAACTCCTCTTGCATTCTTAGGGTGCAATCACTATCTACATCTGCGGTGCTGTACCGCTGATGGAATAGTTGCTTTTGTGTAACTCAGTCTCCTCTCCTCTCCTCTCCTGACAGGTCCGAGTGCAGTAACTGTGAGGTGGGAGAGCAGTGTGGTGTGCTGATGCATGGCAGAGCGGTGACTTTCTGTGAGCCCTTTGGAGAGCGAGAGCTGGTAAATGCCATGTTTGACCACACTGCAACCACTGTACATTTTACAGCCCATTGACCATACATCCAAACCAACGACTCAGTAGCCACAACCACAACTACAGTAAATTGCAGCAAACAAGTTGTAACCACAGTAGAATCTCATATTTAAACACTTGTAGGTCTATTAACTCTCCACAAAGGTCTACACTATTGTGCTATTCTAACAAAGAAGGTGATGTCTGATTGTGGTAAAGGGCTGGACGTGCTGGGCCTAGTCTGGTTGTTGGGAATGAATTTTAAAATGAAAAAAAAAACCATATTTAGCAACAAAACAAATCACACATTTCACAATTTATTATCATTTGCTCCATTTATAGTGAGAGCTGTTACTTTTATGTGCATCTAGTTAGCAAAAGCTAATTTAAATGAATCAAAATCACGCATGCGTTTGGTTTGGTTTGGTCTGTTTGCATGTATTAGGCTCAGCACGACTAAACAAATGGAGCCAAAGTCATGAAACAGTTCAGTATTCGCCCCACATTTGTAATAAAAAGCTTGCTGACGCTGTCTGTGGAAACAGAATAACTGATATCGCCTCTTGCACATTTACACAAGTAATTTTCGTGTCTCATTTGCTTTTTTCTGTTTTCATTCTTTGTGTCAACAGGTTACAAAGATGTTTAAACTTGTACAGAACAGCTTTCTATCAATCATCTACCAACTTTAACTTAAAATATTGCTGCACCTGTTTGGCATCTATGAGTTTTTGCTCCAGCAACACAAATCTAACTTCTCATTCTTCTTCACTGCAGGAAACAGATGTTTAAGAATTTAAATGTAAAAATAAAAGATAAGAAGCAAAAAAGAACTGAAAGCCATGAACATTTTACAATAGAGTACAGTAGTACCAGGATACTGCCTGACATCCAGTGTGACACACATGCACATAACACACACGCACCCACTCATAATTGCTTATCAAACATTTTCATGCTGTCCTTCTCTTTTTACAAAGTTGATTTCAGACTGTTTATCCTGCTGTCAGAGATGAGAGCCAGTCAGCAGCAGCAAAGCGTTTAGTGCCTCACGATTCTATGTACTTTCTCTGATAAGCCTTTGCTTTGTCTGTCACTGTTCCAAATGTTTGATGCTGCTGCCTGGCAACTCTTCCATCAAGTGCAACAAGCATGCACATCCAGAAACACTGACAGATGTACACACAAAGTCACAAATACAACAACTATGAGAACAGAAATTCATGTACACGCAGAAAACAATACTCCACAAAATTGCTCCACCATGATGTTCTCACCTTCAGGTGTTAAAGTTGTCACTCTTCGGCAGTGATAAGACAAATTCAGAAAGTTTAACAACACAGGTGCAACAGACTTCATACTTTAAACCAGAAAACATCAGTGGAACAAAGCTTTTGAGTTAAGTTAAAAAAGACTTTCCTACTTTAGTGCAACAAATCATGTTGGAAATACCTCCGACTGAGTTAGTAGTTGATATTATTTCACTTGATTATTCATGAGTGATATTCTAACCTGCCTTGTGTATCTTCGCAGACAACTGTACCTCTCAACACTAGCACAGCGTCAGTCCTGCAGTTTGCCCTGGGTGAGTCATAAATCTCCACACACATTGCAAACAATAACTACATAAAGACAGATTTTGTGTAACAGGCTTATGTGTGAGACCGTTTTACCCTGTTCAAATATCCTAGTCCTGAGTGCAACAATCTTTTCCATCCAGGACAATAGATCCCTTTGTCATCTTCAAGAAATAGCCCTGTTAAATGTCAGTAAACCTACTGCTACAGAGTGTATTTCTGCGTTTCTATCTCTCTTTCTCTGCTCTGCCTCTTCTATCACAATAATGAATGATTTACAACATTCTGGAAAGACACCCAGAAGGCCATGGCAGAGTTTTTAGAGGTGTTGTATTTTTCATGTCCATTACATGCATCCGGCAGTTCTCATGGGAACTGGACTGGGAGGAAATAAGAGTACATACTGTAGTGACAACCTGTCTCACCCTCAACCCCCCTCCTGTATTTATCTTTCTCTCTTTTCCCCTTCTCTAGTTCTGTCTGTCTGCTCTCATTTGCAAGTCATTTATATCAGTTTGTGCTACGGTAGTCTTTTGCACGGAGTAGTTCAGCAGCGCGGTGCAATAAAGTGGCGGCAGGTTAATGCACAGCTGTATTCAGTGGGGATGGAGCAGCATGGCAGGACGCTGACCTGTCATGGGCGCTGCACACCGTCAGGCAATGTGGGAGGAGGGGGAGAGCATGGATGGGGGCGAGGAAAGGTGGGGACATGGGGGTTAGCCTGCTTCCTCCATTAGCAACCTTTGACCCCCACCAGCTCCCACAGCATCCTCACAAACAGGCATTTTAAAGGCGCAAAAATAGTCTGATCCCTCACAAACTTTTGAAATGCACTAGAATGTGGGCACACATACACAGATGCACTAACAGTATCAAGCTGCAGTTAGCTACAGAGTCTCTGGTCCTACATTAGGGTTAGGGTTAGGGTTAGCCCTACATTAACCCTAACCCTAACCCTCCTCCAATCACCTCTGTCCAACCCTTTCATACGGCCTCCTAACGTCTCTCAGCCCTGTTAAACTGCTGATCACTTAGTTCCACCATGACACCATTTAGACATTATTTTCCACTTGGCTGAGGGAGGGAATGTGGGAGCAATCAGTCAGAAGAAGCAACCCTGCCGTGCCTGACTGCCCCTCAGGGCATACAAAGGATCATTGCCCTGCTGATAAAATTTAAGTGTTGGAAAAAAGGAAACTAGGTAACACTTAATTTCGCTGTTCCCTCAACAAGAGTGTGTTAACGGTCATATATGTCTGTCCTCTGTGTGTATTTCCCAGGCTCAGGCTCCTGTCGGTTCAGTTACTCAGACCCCAGCATCACTGTGTCATACAGCCTGAGTGGTAACGCCAACACCTCAGATGGCTGGATCACACTGGAGAAGATCAGGTCTCTCTCCCTATTTCCTCTTCTTCCTCATCCATCCCACAGTCCTTCCATCTGTCATGAACACCCGCTCTCTCTTTTTTTCCTCATTCTCACCTCCCGCTCTGTCATTCTTCTCCTGTTTGTGTCTCTATGAGCCCCCTGTTTTTCATCCCTCCATCCCTGTTTAGTCAGCTCTTAAACAGAGGCATAACGTAATTATACTGTCCTCTATACATTATTTAGCTGCAGTAAGTGCATGTTTAGACACAGAAACCAGCTCATAGATCAACTACTAATCACTTGGACTTAGTCAGTTTTACTCCATCTCCATCACTCCATCAGAAGGGCATGTAGTGTCTCTCCATATTTGGCTTTTTCAGACTTATTTTAATGCATAAACATATAAGACTTAATTGCATAAATACTACCACACACACTTTCACCAACACCCCCATGTTGTATTTTTTCCTCTCCTCTAGAGCCCCTACTAACAGCAGCACTGTCATCCACCTGCTTCCCCTGCCACATCACTCCAAGGCTGATGGCGTGCGTCTCCGCTGGAATCAGGAGGCTCCCCAAGGCCCCGAAGGATATGAGTCCTGTTGGGGTCTTGACAACGTGCTGCTGGTCAATGCTGCCCACAGAACCCCCCTCCTGGAGGAGAACTTGGACCCTCCAGACACAGCCAACTGGCTGTTCTTCCCTGGAGCTACCGTCAAGGTACACAGATAAACCGGTGGACATTATGGATTCCCTACTTTACACATGGATATCATTCACAAAGGGGCAAAGCCCCGTGGTTAGATATTAATAGAAACCTTAATGAGTCAAATTAATTAGGAAACTAATTTTTGTTGAAAAGGTTTTAGAGGGATTTTCACAATTTATGCTCTACTGCATGTTAAAGCAGAGTAAATACCATAACCATTAGATGCTTTCAACCTTAGAGGAGGTGAATTTCATTTCCACATGAAATGTGTTTTAATTCACAAGTTATTTTCACAAGTTATATTTACTGCTTTGCAAAAAAGTCGATACTGATTGCATGTCTTAACACCCGCATTCTTATTGGCTAGCATGCCTGTCAGTCCGAAGGCAATGCCCTGTATTTTCATGGTGGCGAGGGAGCTGGCCAGAGCTTTGCGTCCACCAGAGACATTGACCTGCATCGCGAGGAAGGAAGGAGCTACTGGGAGGAAGACTTTGAAAGCTCACCCTCAAAGTAAGTCAAGACGATGGTGTCGTTTCTTCCCCCACCGCCTTTACTGGATCATTTTATCAAAATGTATCTTAAGTAATCTATATTTATATTGCACCTCTCAAAACCGCAGTTACAAAGTGCTTCACAAGGGCAGATAAAAACTGTAAAATGAAACAAAACAATTACAGGAAAAGGTCAAACTAGACAATTAAAACTAAACAACACGAAAGCTCTGCAGTAATACATAATTAAAATGCGAATCAATACAAATTTACAGATTTTTAAAAGCTTTTTTAAATGTGGCACAGACTCAGCTGACCTGATACTGAGGGGGATTTTGGTCTACAGCAATGAAGCTAATGTAGTAAGACCAGATTTGGTTGCCGGACCTGAGGCAGTAATCTTATGTGGTTTTGAAAGACCAAAATATACAGTATACCAGAGCCAGACCATGAAGGTTTAAATGTAACCTCAACAGAGGTAGAGAACTCTGGTAGAGTGTGTGTGTGTGTTTGTGTGGTTTGACATTTGTCATATGTCAAGTGATGCGACATGCAGTGTGTTGTACAAGATAAAGTCAAGTTTGTGGGCTGACACAGGTGAATGCCATGCCTCTGACTGCTACAGAGCGAGCAGTCCATCTGTTTAGAGTGAGACACATACAGCGAACGGCAAGGAAACAGTCAGAAGCACTGCAAGAGGTGGAGATAAAAGAGGAGAGATGATAAATAGTGTTACTGCCAGAGAGTAATTAACAGGCCTCATGCACCAGGCCTGTCAGTAATTTTTTTTTTTTTTGCCATTATTGAGAAGAACCTCAAACAAGAGTATCTAGAGCCACTCACACTCTACACACACCCTCACACCTTCCTGCAGCGTCCCAACATGCTGCACTGCATGCTAGCTCTTACCTGTCACAATTCATGGACTGACACATGTGTGAGGTAGGCATGGAGAGTTTTTGTTTTTGTTAATGCTACAATCCACTAAGTGTCATTTAACCCAATGCTGGCTGTGACAGAGACACACCAGCTTATCTACTGCATGGCAGAAAATAGAGAGGAACAGAGGGGGGAAAGGAAGCAGTGGGAGTAGAGGAACACAGGAGAGGGCTGACACACTGAGTTAACTTCTGTCAGTGCTAATGAGGATCCTCTCTCCACTGTGCAGAAATGTGTGTGTGTGTGTGTGTGTGTGTGTGTGTGTGTGTGAGTGTGTGTGTGTGTGTGAGTGTGTGTGTGTGTGTGTGT
>JBBPCS010000917.1:13464041-13480196 GCA_037974645.1 Hollardia meadi | reverse complement strand
ACACACACACACACACACACACACACACACACACACACACACACACACACACACACACACACACACACACACTAGACTTCTCGAGGTTGTTCTTTATTACTTCGTCGCTTAACATGGAGGCCCGTAAACATCTTTTGAAGGATGTTTGTGGAGTTCATGTTAAAGTACAGATAAACATAGAGCAAGAAGTTCAGCCACTGTCTTCCCTTGCAGGTGTGAAGATGGTTTCTCTGGAACAGACTGCCAGCCCTCCTCCCCCCTCTCCTCCAGTGTGCTCTCTGATTTTGAGTCCCAGGATGCACTGCTGGCCACATGGCAGGAGGTGATTGGCGGAGAGGTGGTCACACCTGACATGGGCTGTGGGGTGGTCTCATCTGGATCGTCCCTGTACTTCAGCAAGGTAAAACAACAGTGGGATTCTGTCTTCATCAAATGTCATTTTTTTATTTCTTTCTGTCAGTTATGAGGATATCTAATAAGATTAAAGTAAACAGATTAAAATAACATTTCTAATGCAAAAGTTGCAAAGTAATACGTTTTTGGCGCAAACCCAGATCCAAATGAAAATACAGAAACTTTATAAATTGTCTTAACAGCATTTTTGAATATTTTCATATTTTTTCATAAACTATGGAATATCTTCCAAGAAGGAAATCAGGCACATCAATTGAACCATTATCCATGTTTGTTTTGGTGCAAATCCAAATCCAGATTAAAAATGTAACAATATTTGTTGTTATAAAAATAACTCATTTGGAGAATTGTTCAAACTTGGCAAAGCTACAGCATTCATTGTCTGATTAGTTTATGTTTACAGCCAAAAACTGCTGACCTTTGACCTCCTAATTGCCTGAATTGTGCCCAATTTTCAGTCAGCTGCACACCTCTGATGTACTGGAGCATCACATTTCTAAATTAGTATGCATAGCTGGAAATTTAATTGTTGCAGCTGTTACCAGGAAACAGCCTATCCTATTGGTTGCAGAAACATTTATTCCAGGTTTCAAAAAGATATTGGCAAAACAAACTATATTTTGGTCATTGGAAAGCGGCCATAATACAGTATAAACGGGACATCGACCTTGACCCAAGCTTTAAAAAAACAAAAATGCACTTTGAAGTGTGTCGTGCAGCTCCTAGTTGATTATCCCTTCTCCCTTCCTTAATATTTGATTTGATTTGTTGTCAGGCTGGGCTGAGGCAGCTGGTGAGCTGGGACCTGGACACTGAATGGGCGGAGTTTGTGCAGTTCTACCTGCGGGTGGGCGGAGACTGGGCCGAGTGTAACCAGGCAGACAGCAGGGAGGAAGGAGTGCTGTTGCAGTACAGCAACGACGGAGGCATCAGCTGGGGCCTCATCGCTGAGATGTACTTCACCGACTTCACCAAACCTCGGTGAGAAACCTGGAGATGAAGAAGGGGGAAAATTAATGTCTCATCTGCTTTTATTGTTTGTTGTAGTCTGTATGGGAAAAGTGGTTTTAGATGTGCTGATTGTATATTTTGGAAGAGAACACCAATTATCAGTCTCTTCTTCCTTTCTCAGCTTTGTCCACTATGAGCTTCCCTTGGCCTCTAAGACACCCTCCACAAGGTTTCGTTGGTGGCAGCCTCTTCACTCTGGGGAGGGCTATGACCAGTGGGCAATTGATGATGTCATAATTTTGTCAGAGAGGGAGAAACACATCATCCCCATGGCCAATCCAACTCTACCACAGGTCAGGAATCCGTCTGAGGAGTTTTTCCTTGAACTTGTCTTTTTGTGCTCTGAGCTCATGCAGCAGCTTGAGCTTCCTCTTGGGATTTTGCTTCTTTGTTGTAATGGAATATGTCAGCCACAGTGAAATAGAACAGCTATAAAATCTTGAATCTTTGTGGAAGTGCATCCAGTTATCTTGTGAGAAATATGTTTGGCTGCAGACACAGGTGCCTGTTAACACAAAACACCTCAATAAATTCACCTGTCCTCTGTCTCTACAGAACTTTTACGAGAAGCCAGCATTCGACTACCCTCTGAACCAGATGAGTGTGTGGCTGATGCTTGGTAATGAAGGCATGGAGAGGGAAAGCAATGACAGCTTCTGTGCCCCAACGCCCTCTGCCATGGTGTTTGGACGCTCCGATGGGGATAGGGTGGCTGTCACGAGGGACCTGGCCCTGCGTCATGGCTACACCCTTCAATTTAAGGTACCAACATGGTACCTTTTTTTTTTTTTTTACCAAAGTGTAAAAACTAGAAAGGCTGAACATATTTTAAAGTGCCATTCACACTATACTACCTAATAAGAATTAAATTGTTCTTTTTTCTGTCCACTCTTTCTCGTGCCAGTTGAACATAGGCTGTGAGTCAGAGTTCAGCGCAGCTGCCCCAGTCCTGCTGCAGTACTCCCATGATGCCGGTCGTACCTGGGCCCTGGTGAGAGAGGGCTGTTACCCAGGAAGTCCAGGGGCAGGTGTCTGTGAGGGCAGTGGTCGTGAACTTAGAGAGCCCACTGTCTACAACACTGGAGACTATGAACAGTGGACCAGGGTCACTGTGGTCATTCCACGCAATGTGGCAGCCAGGTAGCTATGCTAACAGGCATGCACTTGGATCTGCTTAGTTGTAATAGTGACTTTATACATTTTTTTTATATCTGTAAAATCCCGGTTGACTAGCATAGTGTAAATTTGTACTGTATTTCTCTCATCCCCTAATCTCTATCCCCTCATTTCCCAGTAAAACCAGGTTCCGTTGGTTCCAGGAGAGCAGTGTGTACAGAGATGCTCCACCTTTTGCTTTGGATGGGGTCTACATCTCTGAGCCCTGTCCAAACCACTGTGGGGGACATGGGGATTGCATCTCTGGAGTGTGCTTCTGTGATATGGGATACACAGGTACAAACTGAAACTGAAAGAAATAAAACTAATGATCATATTTTTCACGTATCTTTATGTTTCATACAGTATAATTCCCTGTTTTTCCCCAGTGGAGCAGGATAGTTGTGTCCCATCCGTAGCCAGTCCCACTGAGCTGACTGAGGGTTTTGAGGGGAAGCTGAGCCCACTCTGGCAGAGCCTAAGTGGGGGACAAATTGGAGGCGGTTGTGGCATCATCGGCGAGGGCAAAGCTCTTTATTTCAGCAGCCCCGGGAGGAGAGAGGCACACACAGTGCCTCTAGACACCACCAACACACGGTGAGTGGAATTCACACCCAGAAATTTCTCATCTGTACCTGTTTATTTATTGTGAAACTGAAATTTAGTAATTATTGTTTACATACAGGTTGGTCCAATTCTACATCAGAATTGGCAGCAAGAGTTTGGGGCCCACTTGCACCAGGCCTCGATCCCGCAATGAAGGTAATTATCACATACTGCATTTAGGCCCTCTGCTGCATTCATGTGGCTGTTTCCTAACAGCGCAGTCTGTAGAGTGCAGCTTCACTCCTGAGCAGTTACTCAGTTCATAACTAGCTTGTCTCCATTAGCTCCTTCTCAATCTTTGTCTTTGATTAACCTTGTGATCCAGCCAAGGCTGCGTAGGTACAGATGCGGTCCTCATTGTCAGTGTTTCTTTCTTTCTAAAGGGGAGTCAAAATATAGTGTTGTGTATAATGTGAATCTCTAGTCTGCAGCAGTGCTAAAGGGTCAGTCTGTTTCTGCAGCATCAGATATAACACTGCTAACCTCCTAAAGAGCAAGTCTGTAATAATCAGGCCTTCTGGACTGTTATGCGATAATTCTATTTTTTCTTTTTCCTTCCTGCTAAATTTCTGCATCTGTGTATATATATATATGAAAAATAACTTCCCATTTAAAAGTGCTACCTATTCTGTTGTTTTTTTCTATGATTCTAGGTGTTATTGTCCAGTTCTCTACCAACAACGGTGTGCAGTGGCAGTTCCTAAGGGAGCTGGACTTTAGTTCCTTCCTGGAGCCCCAAGTGGTGACCATCGAGCTGCCGTCTGCAGCCAAAACCCCCTACACAGTATTTCGGTGGTGGCAGCCACAGCAAGGTTAGTGTAAGATTAGGGTGCACGATACTACAGGAAAAGCACATAAAAATAATAAAACTACTGCATAACAATATCTTCAATATCACAGCTTTAACTTCTTTTTTTCATTTTTTCTTATGTCTCTCCATCTTTGTAGGGAAACACTCAGCCCAGTGGGCTTTGGATGATGTCTTGATTGGTATGAACGACAGCTCCAGAACAGGTTTCCATGACAAGTTTGATGGCATGACTCCTCTGAGGCACAACTGGTACCGCATTCAGGGTGGGGAGGTGACTGTGGACTGTTTGTCTCTGGATACGGCACTTACCTTCAACTCTGAGGCCATTGACAGTGAGTCAAACACATTACTCTTCATAAGCTGACACATTTGGAGAAGAGGGCTCATGACTATAGGGTTGTTAGTTGTAATTGTGTGCTTGGAAACAGAAGGAGTAACCTGCTGCTGCCTCAACAGTCATTGTCAAGTGCCCCCTGAGTAAGATACTTAACAACTCAAGGGTTTCAGTGAAGCTGCAGTATTTGTAGGGAGCAGTTCTGTGTGAATGTGTTGAAGTGAATGAATATAAAGCAGGATGTTACTGCTGCACCACTCAGTTCACTTTTCATGATAAAAAAAGGGTAAAAAATAAAATAATTTACACATACATGCAAATACAAATCTAGTATACCACTGCAACATACACACATACTTAGGTAAACACATAAATGGCTGTACAGTGACATCACGGTATTACCCACACAACAGGCTGAAATTGAATCACCCATTTACTGTGGCACAGTGGGTCCTGAATTATTAATGAGAGCAAACCTGAATGAACATCCTGCCTGTTATTTATGCGTGCATCAAGCTGTGAGCGGATTTACATTCCAACTGGGTCCATTCATTAAGCGTGCACAGCAAGAGCAATTTGACAACACATCTATAAACATAAAGTTCCCGTGTCCCTGTGTGGACACATAAAGCATTGCCAGACTCCATGGCTGTTCTCATAAGAAATATGCACACATTTTGCACATTACTCAGTAGCACCTATTATTTTCAAGGGTATTTTTGCATTTGTATTTGGACTTGTATTGACTTTGTGTTTTGGGTGTACACTTTTCATTTCACGTGGCACTGACATAGAAATTATGGGGGTTGGTGGGGCTGTCCATGCTCCACCTGGGCAGATATACTGCACTAAAGGCAGGACCCTCCTTGACCTCATGTTTTTAATGAAAATGTTTTTAGGTGCTGTAACTTGAAATGTTGATGTTTAACTGAGCTTCAGTAATGTGGCCTTGTCCACAGGGAACTTGAAGGGCAACTACACCCTCAAATTCTGCTAGAACACTCTTTCCCAGCAGATTTTTTTTTAAAATGCAAATGTGGAGTAAGGGGGTTACTACAAGAACCAGAGAATTCAGCTTAACCAAACTTTGAAATCCAAACAGACACATACAAGCTAATTTGAATAGAAAAGGCGTATATGCAGGCCTGTATGTGGTTACCAGGAGTGAAAATAATAAGAAAATAATGGGAAATCATTGTAACATGGTGTGCATACTAGAATCAGGTTATAGTAAATACCAAAAACTGATGATATTTATTTTTATACTGTGTCCGCAGAGAAGCCGAGATATGCAGAGAGCTGGGACTTTGAGGTTTCAGGCTCATCATTCCTGCAATTTGAGCTGAGTATGGGCTGTAGTAAGTCCACTTCCTTCTCCCATGGAGTGCGACTGGAGTACTCCACAGACTGCGGTCATCACTGGTCTCTCATCACCCCCGAGTGCGTGCCCCCAGCCATCGGCTGCGCTGGTTATACTCAGAGTTCAATCTACACCTCGACACAGTACAAACACTGGAGGAGGATCACTGTTTACCTGCCCAGTGCCGCTAAGTACGTGTTTTAAACTTTTATACCCAAAGTTCGTAGGCAGTATTGGTATATTTTCTGAAAGTGCGTTAACTCCTGAAGCCACTTTTATTTAGAACTTGCTGTTTAATCTCTCAGTTCCCCCAGAACTCGGTTCCGTTGGATCCAGACCCACTTCACGCCCGGGGCAGAAGGATGGGCCCTAGATAATGTGTTACTTGCCCCTGGCTGCCCCTGGATGTGCTCTGGTCATGGTCTGTGTGATAACGGACGCTGCATGTAAGTGAAACTGGCTTTTCTACACAGCTGATGAATTTTAATCTTTTGTCATTTTTGCATTTTCTGCCTACATGGAAATGTTACTTACTCTTTTTCTTCGGTTCTCACACAGGTGTGACAAGGGTTATGGAGGGGCACACTGTGTGCCTTTGACTCCCCTGCCATCTGTACTGAGAGAGGACTTTAATGAGAACCTGCAGCAGGAGACATGGCCTGAGGTGTATGGAGCAGAGAGGGGTACTCTGAGTGGAGAGCCTCTCAAATCTGGCACTGCCCTTATCTTCAAAGGGGTAGGGGTCCTGAACGCCAAGCGATATCAATACAGTTAAATCACAAAGACACAGCTTGATATCTGTAGATGTAATCCTTGTCTGTTTGTTTGCAGGATGGTATGCGAATGATAGTGTCACGGGATCTGGACTGCACCAACACTCTCTACATCCAGTTCTCCTTCAAATTCATCACTAAAGGTCATACGTAACTCAGTGTTTGCTCGTGCTATAGCTGTATTTATGATGAACAAATTATTTTTTTGTCAGGTTGTTGTCCTAATAGTTTATCGGCTGTTTGTGGGCTTTTCTAGGTGTTCCAGAGCGCTCCCATTCAGTACTGCTGCAGTATTCTGTGAACGGAGGAATCAGCTGGCTGATGTTGGATGAGTTTTACTTCCCAGCTTCCACTGACACTCTGTTCCTCCACCTGCCCCTGCCAGCCAGCGCTCAGACCAACGCCACCCGCTTCAGACTCTGGCAGCCTTACAACAGTGGTGAGTGGACACTTTGTCTGATTGCACACTAAAATTCACATAATCTGTGCTCATCACATCTCTTGTCTGTTTCTTTTCCACATTTTCTTCATGCCACCCAAACCTGTAAAACATCAGTTTGTAATAATCTCCTCAATATTATGTCCTTTAGGCAAGAAGGAGGAGGTGTGGGTAATAGATGATCTCATCATTGATGGCAGCTCCTTACAAAACCCACCAGTCGTGATAGACAGCTTTGAGGAGGGCCCCAATGAGTCCAACTGGCTGTTCTTCCCCGGGGGAAACACAGGCCTCTACTGCCCCTATCAGAAGACTGGACTGTAAGAAAAACATTTAGTTCTGAATGTTGAAAAGGACGGCGCCTTGACAGCATTTCTGTTTTCATATTATCTAAGAGCCCAGAGTTGATAAATCTTGCAAAAATGTTTTTACCCTTAACTAATCTTTGTGTTTATGTGTGGGATTGACGCAGGGAGGAGGATGAGTCAACCATGGTGTTTGTCTCCAGTGAGCTGGGAGAGCACTCCATTACCACCAGGGACATTGACGTAAATGAGAACACTATCATCCAGTTTGAGGTACACAAACACAGCTTTGATGACTTCTTTTTTCAAAGCAACAGTCATCACACTTACTCATTCAAGACATAGATCTGGGCTCGTCATCTCCGCTGACTTTGTGTGTATCTATGTATCTTCAGATTAATGTGGGCTGCACAGCTGAGAGCTCCTCCACCCACCCAGTGCGTCTTGAGTTCTCAAGGGACTTTGGTGCCACGTGGCACCTTTTGGTGCCCCTGTGTGCCGGTGCGCCCCAGCCCTCCGCACTGTGCTCCACAGAGCTCCACCCTGCCAGCATCTATTTCCCTGGTACAACTCAGGGCTGGAGGAGGGAAGTTATTCACTTTGGCAAGCTTCGCCTCTGTGGGTAAGTACTGGATACATCCTGTACAGCAGATGCACAAAGAGAAACAAGAGGAAATTTAGGGGAAAGGTTTTCATATTCTTTTAATATGATTAAAAGATTCTATCTGTTTATTTCTGTCTTTACCTCACTCTCTAATCCTTGCATTTTGACCTCCCTACAGGTCAGTGAGGTTCCGTTGGTATCAGGGTTTCTTTTCAACTGGTTCTGCTCCTCCGACATGGGCGTTAGACAACGTCTACATTGGCCCACAGTGTCAGGACATGTGTAATGGTCACGGGGCTTGTGTGGGTGGCACCCACTGTTTGTGTGATCCTGGCTACTCTGGATCTGACTGCTCTGTGCCTGACACCCCCAACCCTGACTTCCTCAAGGAGGACTTTGAAGGTACACCAATATAACAGAATCACGCAAAATACCATCTGGAAGTATGCCGAAAATGTTTGATTAGTGCTCAGTAAATAAAGATCCTATTAGGGCATCAATTTTCCTGTATTGTTAATCCAGTATATGATTGATTTATGATGGTGTGTTTACTGTTTTTGGGGCTTTTTATGTGTGTATTCATGTATGTACTTATGTCTCTAGGGGGAGCTGTAGATGCAGAGCATTTCAGACTATTGAGCGGTGGTAAACCATCCAGGAAGTGTGGTATTATGTCGAGCGGGAATCATTTGTTCTTCAGTGAGGACGGCCTTCGCATGTTGGTCACCAACGACATGGACCTGTCAAATGCCAGGTAAAGCTACAGTCACAAAAGTAAACGAAGAAAAGCCTAAATTTTTTTCGTTGTTCAATTGAAAGTTTCCAGTGACAATCTCATGCGTTTATGGCTGTACTCTGCAGGTTTGTTCAGTTCTTCCTACGTCTTGGCTGTGGTAAGGCGGCTCCAGACCCTCGCTCTCAGCCGGTTTTGCTGCAGTTCTCTGTGGACGGAGGTCTTACCTGGGGCCTCCTCCAGGAATTTCTCTTCAGCAACAGCAGTAATCAGGCTCGCCTTGTGGCCCTGGAGATCCCGCTCCGTGCCCGCATGCCATCCACTCGCATCCGCTGGTGGCAGCCCTCTGAGAACGGACACTTTTACAGCCCATGGGTCATTGACCAGGTACAGTAGGAGGATTCATTCAACCATCCATCCATCTCTAATTAGTTGAATCATTTCCATTCATGCATTGAAACATAATGGCTGTTACCCATGCAAACCTTAATTTCTATATACCTCTGACAAATCCCATGTGAATTTAGTTTCCGCTTTCTCTGCCTTTTTTCATATTAACTATGCAAACGTGTATCTTTCCCTAGGTGGTAGTAGGTGGCAGTGCCAGTGGCTGGGGACCTTTGGAAGATGATTTCTCCTCAATTGACGGACGCTCATGGCTCCTTCACCCTGGAGGAACCCGAATGCCTGTTTGTGGTTCTGATGGGCCTGCGTTTGCATTCATAGAGAAGTCCAACACTCGCTATGCTGTTACCACTGACATTAGTTTGGGTCAAGATGCCTTCATCCAGTTCGACTTTTCCGCTTCTTGCTCTGTCACCAACTCCTGCTACTGTAAGAAGCTACAATAAGCCGTCATTTGTTAACTACTAACGATTATTGTCACCATTGATCAATCCACCAGTTCTTTTCTCGAAAAAAAATGTTAATCATTTTGTCTACATAATGTCAGGAAAAAGGGAAACATTTTGAAAGCTTGTCTTATTCAACAGTTCAAAGCCCAAACATGGTCAGTTATTATATTACAAGGAAAATCATCAAAGTCTCACATTAGAAAAGCTCGAACCAGCAAGTCTGTGGCATTTTTGCTTTGAAAATAACTTAAATTATTAATAGATTATCAAAATAGTGGCAAAGATGTGTGTGTTTGTACTGCATCTAATGTTGTAAAAATGTTTATGCTACCCGCTTGGCCAGGCCACTCTTGAAAAAGAGATTTTAAAATAAAATAAGTAAATAAGTCCTAATATTCTATAACTATATACTGTTTATGTTGGAAGTTGTTTATGTTTATGAAATGTTTTATCTGAGTCGACATAATGTTGACAGTTGTGTTTCTCTTCTTTCTCTGCAGCCGTAGAGTTGGAGTATTCTCTGGATTTGGGTCTGACCTGGCAGCCAATGGTCAGAGATTGTCTGCCTACAAGTCCTGACTGCACTTCCTACACGCTGCAGAGGCTGCTGGTTTCTGACACTTACAACAAGTGGGGCCGTGTTACCCTGCCTATCCCATCGTATGCCAGGTCAGCACTGCCCTAAAACTTCACTCAAACACATTGACAAACTTGTGTGGCTTATAAGATATTGGATTCTGCAGTTTTATTCTTGATTTTTTTTTTAAATAAATTAAGTTCAGTGGCTGTGGTGTAGCTGCTTCTTTGCAAACACAGTTAGACTACATTATAATCTTACACAAATCATATGGGGCCATGTCAGGATTTACTGTTACATTCCTTGACTTTGATTTATGTCTTTAGGTCTCCAGCCACAAGGTTCCGTTGGTTCCAGCAGGCCCCGTTTGACAAACAGCAGACCTGGGCTCTGGATAATCTCTACATTGGAGATGGCTGCCCAGATATGTGCTCTGGGCATGGACGCTGCCAACAGAGCTCCTGTGTGTGAGTAACCGCAGCCTCATGTGCGCATACTGCTGCTAGTAATGGGCAATAAGGTATAAAAGTGAAGTACAGTTTTAATTCATAATGCCTTATTTTCTTACGCTTTATATAACTTTTTTTGTAAATGTATTTATGTGCTGAGAAAATACTGTTATTAAACTCACTATAACTTGCTGTCCAGCTTGTCTTTGACCCTGAACTTTTGTATCTGACTCCAACTTCCTCCCAGGTGTGACCCAGAGTGGGGTGGAGAGTACTGTGATGAGCCTGTGGTCCCTCTGCCCTCCCAGCTAAAGGACAGCTTCAGTCGAGCTCCCTCTCTCAGCCACTGGCACATACTGACTGGTGCGAAACTCAGCACTGTGTGTGGAGCTGTGGCCTCTGGAGCTGCTCTGCACTTCAGCGGGGTAAATATACATCTCTTCATTTAATGTCCTTTCTTCATATAACATTTTCACAACCAGGGATTTGGGGGAGGATAAATGCAAATAAATGCATTCATAATTTAGTTTTTACATATCCTCTGGGGCATTTACTATATGCACTGGTTTGTACGGATTAAAATCCTTCCACATATTCTTTTGTTCTCCACTGGATCATGATAATAAGCTATGGATTTACCCAGCTTCCCCTCATGCCAGGTTGGGATTAAAAGAACAAACGCATGCACATGTGCCGATTCACTGAGGCAAAGAGATGATAGCATGTCTACACCACGTTCTGGCTGTGACACGGCCACTGAAGCTGATTGTGCCCATTCTAGACAATGCATGTGATTCAACCAGGTGCGCCTCGGTGTGTTTCAGAGGAGTCAGGTAGCAAGTCAGACACAGGAAGGCATAGAGGATCCAGACAATTTTCAAAATAAAACAACTTGTGCAGACTCCAGATCATGTTTCACTTCTAAAACAGACAAAAAGAAACAATTTAACTAGCCTACTTATCCATTGTAGAAGAATAAAATGTCAACAAAATGAGTCAGGCACGACGCTCCACTTATGTAACGCTCCTGGTGGAGCATGAAGCCATGTGGAGGACGGAACAAAACGCATAGAGACATGCCCGGTGGAATCAAATGGTAACCGTATCAGAAAGATGCTGCTTCAACTTATTTATCTGTTAAATAAAAGACCACAAAGTAAGTAGCTGTGAGACCTTATGTACAGCTTAAGGCACTTAGTGCAGTGTTGTAAATGGATATCCATTGACAGGCTGATCTTGGACGGGCACACTGTCAGACAAACCTCTTAAGAGCAGCTTTTAAGGTCTAGCATTAAGCTGTATGAAGATTAATTACCACTCTGATTTGCCCAACATATTTATAGCTAAGGTTCTCTGTCATAAAAAATAACATCAAGTTTAAGACTTTTGGATTTGTTTTTGGAAGGATAATGCTGAGACGACAGACAGGCAGCCATCCATCGCAGCCCATACTGGCTGATTGACTTTTGTGTCTTTGCGTGTTTGCACAGAGTTGCAGCCGTCAGCTGGTGACAGTTGACCTGAACCTGACCAACGCAGAGTTCATCCAATTCTACTTCATGTACGGCTGCATGATCCCACCCAGCAACCGTAACCAGGGTGTGCTTCTGGAGTACAGTTTGAATGGAGGGATCGACTGGCACCTCCTGACAGAGATCTTCTATGATCTGTACACAAAGCCTGGGTAAGTTGTTTTTTTTTTACAGACAACATATGGACATAACTTGCACACAACTGAGTGAAGATGAAGCAAGATCGTCTGTGACTTTCTTTATGGATTTTTTTGTTGTTTTTTTTGGTCTATGTTCAGGTTTGTGAATGTGCTGCTGCCCCCTGCTGCTCGTCAGGAAGGAGTGCGTGTGCGCTGGTGGCAGCCACAACACGATGGAGCAGACCACAGTGACTGGGCTCTGGATAACGTCCTCATCGCAGGCTCAGACCCCCGAGCACAGATATCTGACACATTCGGAGGGGTGGCACTGCCCAATCATGAGAGAGCTCCTGCCGATGGGACCTCAGGAAGGATAGGGCAACTGAGCGAGCAGGAGGAAACACCTATAGGTATTTCTGAATTAATGCCTCAATTAAAAAAATCTACAATTATTTCATAATGCTTTAACACTAAAAATGCCTCTTGGTCTAATAAGTATCTAGAAAGTATCTAAGGCTTGGCTTTCTTTCTGTGCTGTCAGTGAGCGATCATTGGTTGTTCTCAGAGGATTGCTCAGTGCAGCGTTTCTGCAGCTCACCTGATGGAGTGATGGTGTGTGGCAATGCCGATGGGAGAGAGGTCTATGCTGTCACACATGACATTATTCCTGACAAGGGCTGGGTCATGCAGTTCAAGGTAACTAATGAGCCTAAAATGACACATAGGCAACAGAAACATGTATTTGTGTTGCGTGATGCTGGTGTTGCTATGATGAAATAATGTTCTTAATAATACCTGTGTATTGATTTAGGTTGCAGTGGGTTGCAGTGTGCCTGAGCGTCATGCAGACCGGCAGGTTCATGTTCAGTATTCAGTGGACTTTGGAGTGACGTGGAAGTACCTGGTGCCCCAGTGCCTCCCTGCTGACCCCCGCTGTGGAGGTCAGGTCTCCCAACCATCAGTCTTCTTCCCTGCTGAAGGCTGGAAGAGGGCAGTCTATCCCCTCCCTGACAGCCTTGCTAACACGTGAGTCATCTCACAGTACTGCTTCATATTTAATGGGTCTGTCTTGGTATGCTTCACCTAAATTATTGATACATCAAGTTATTGTGATTCAATAAATGATTAAAACCTTTGTCATATAAATCATGAAAATGGTATGCTTGTTGTTTGAATAACTTCTCTATTTTCCTCAGTGCGGTGCGGTTCCGATTTTACCAACAGCACTCAGACATCCAGTGGGGTGTGGAGAACTTTTACATTGGGCCAGCGTGTGATGGCCACTGTGGGGGACATGGAGATTGTCTGGATCAGCGCTGTCTCTGTGACCCAGGATTCACTGGAACAAACTGCTACGCCAGCACTGCTCTAAAGGTAGAGTCTGTCTCTCACTCATTGATTAGAAAAGAAAAAGATTGGTAAAACTTATCTGTCCAAGATGGTCTGTCATTCAGATGTGCATGTCTTTTTTTTTCTTCTGTAGGCATCTCTGAAGGAGCGTTTTGACTGGGAGGGTACAGCAGGCCCTCAGTGGCAGGTGCTGGAGGGCGGTAGGCCTTGTACAGACTGCGGTGTGTTGGTGGAGGGGACAGCCCTGTACTTCGGAGGGGCTGATGCCAGACAGGCTGTCACTACTGATCTGGACCTCCGCGGAGCAAAGTTAGACCTCAATTTATGTCACAGCCAGAGGTTTTCTGGTTATCTTTAAATATTTTGCTATTCTAAGTGCATTTTGAACTGTGGTTTTGTGAATAGGTTTGTGGAGTACTGGGCCAGGATTGGAAGTGAAGATAACATGACCCTGTGCCACCGTCCAACTTGTCGTAAAGAGGGAGTGTTACTGGACTACTCTACTGATGGAGGTGCACTAACAACATGCGTGCATACACTGCATTCTGTATTTTTTTAATATTGTATTTTCTTATTCTAAGATATTATATATATTCTAAGATATTCTCATCTGTCCACATCTGCTCCTCAGGTGTGTCCTGGACACTGCTGCATGAGATGGACTATCTGAAATATGTGTCAGTGAGGAGAGATTATATCGTCCTACCAGAGGGAGCTCTGACCAATGCTACTCGTCTGCGCTGGTGGCAACCATTCACCATTTCCTCTGGCCTCGCCACCCCCAGCCTGGAGAGAGCTCAGTGGGCTATAGACAACATCTTGGTGGGGGGTTCAGACATTAACCCATCCACTCTGCTTGACACCTTCGATGATGGTGAGCTTGTTTGTGTCGATGCGATCACAGCCCTTCATTTAATCACTTGAAAAATGATCTGGAAATCAATTTGACTCTTTGCCTCTCACCCTCACCAGAGGGTGTTTCTCATGAGGAAAGCTGGAGTTTCTACCCTAATGCTGTACGCACAGCTGGCTTCTGTGGAAACCCCTCATTCCACCTGTACTGGCCAAACAAGAACCAAGACAGGACACACAACCTCCTGGCAACCCGAGAACTCATAGTGCAGCCTGGATATATTTTACAGTTTAAGGTACAGTACTGCAAGACAGCCACAAACCTCCTGTATTAAAACATAGAGGCTTTAACCTTGTACATATTTCTTGTTGATGCAGATTGTTGTCGGCTGTGAGGCAGACACCTGTGAAGATCATCATTCTGTCCTGCTGCAGTACAGGAAGGATGCAAGGTAATGTGTTAACTGCTTGAAATGGACAATATCTTGCATGTTGTTTCTTTTTTCAACAATAAACTATAGACAATGCGTGAACAATTTTCCAGTGTTATTGTGGAAATAGACATTTACGAATAAGCTGATCTGAGAGTCATAGCAGCAAGGAGGTTCCATGCCAAAGCAGCAATGTTAAATGTCAGGTCAATTACCTCAATAGCTTAAATAAATAGCTTGACATTGCACCCACCATTTACCTTTGAAACATGATTTGAAATTATTATTTTGCTTTCATTTTTACACGTGCAGTTTTCAGCTCTCACTCTCTCCCTTTAGGTCTGACTCATGGCAGCTGGTACAGTCGGAGTGCCTCCCTTCGTCAGTCAACAACGTGGGCTGCTCTCCCTTCCAGTTCCATGAGTCTACAATCTACAGTCCAGTCAACAGCTCAACATGGACCAGGGTCACCGTCCAGCTGCCAGACCACGTCTCCTCAGGGTAGGAGTACACAAATATTATATTTCCGTGGTTAGCATTGGGACATATCATAACTTCACACTTGTGCATTTTTGTACTAAATTCATATTTTTTATACATACCAGCCGAATTACAGGCAATAGTTCTCTCTGTTGCCAGTTGAAGCAGTTTAAGCCTCCTGTGATTTGTTGTATATTTGTGTGATTTGTTTTAGGGCCACCCAGTTCCGCTGGATTCAAAAGGAGGGGACCGGAGAGCGGCAGAGCTGGGGAGTGGACCATGTTTACATTGGCGAGGCCTGCCCGGGGCTCTGCAGCGGCCACGGCTACTGTACAAGTGGAGTGGTCTGCATCTGTGATGAGGGACATCATGGTGGGCCGCAAACAGCATATTATGTTCAAACTGCTGCAGTAGATACATACATAGTTTTTTCTCATTTGTACTGGTCAGGAGAAAAGTAGACATTTGCAACAAAGCAAAATGTTTCAATGTGATTGAGAAAAAATTGCAAGAAATGTCTTGAATGCAGTTTTTCATCATACTTGCTGAAAACATGGTCTTGCACATGTTTTCATTTTACAAAGTATGTCAGGCAGGCTCACCATTGACTGGCCTGTAATCTTTATTCTCACGATTTCATCACTTCCTCTCACCTCACCAGGTGACGACTGCTCCCTCTCGAGCAGTGACCTGCCCAGCTCCATCAAGGACAACTTTGAGTCCGGCAGTGTGTCTCAGGAGAGCTGGCAGTTGATCCAGGGTGGTGGAGTAGGCAGCGGTTGTGGGCAGCTGTCACCGCATGCCCATGGAGACTCACTCTATTTTAATGGCTGTAAGATGAGGCAGGCAGTTACCAAACCGCTGGACCTCACTAGAGCCAGGTACAGGTACTACCAAAATATACTGTACTTAAACTAAATATGTAAACGTACATCTAGCTACCTCATAGCTCCAACAAATTAAGTT
>JBBPCS010000917.1:13433427-13457978 GCA_037974645.1 Hollardia meadi | reverse complement strand
TTGTGCTGTGTCCCCCTTCCCCTCTCTCTCTCTCTCTCTCTCTCTCTCTCTCTCTCTCTTTCTCTCTCTCTCTCTCTCTCTCTCTCTCTCTCTCTGCTGATTTCTGAAACCTGGAGGTGAGGCTCTATTAGTGTTGTTTTTTGAAGTCTGTGTAATATGGACCCTCTGCCCTCAGTGTAACTCCAGTATAGCAATCTCCTGTATATATATGTATATCCACTATGGGGAGACCCAGCAGCCTTATAAAAGGGAAATAAAGAACTGTCCAAACCTCATACTGTACACATTGCTTGAGCTGCTCTCTTTGACTCTTAAAAGACAATAAGCCTTTCATCTGTTTATACCTTTCTTATTGCCAACAAATCTCTCCATTTTCACTGTGATGAAGAAACATGTAACATGACGTCCAATACAATGATTTGGCTCATTTATGCGTTTTCCATTTGTAGTTTTTGGACACCAATTGAGCTTTCCAGTGCGTGGGATATGAAGGGATTTAGGCGCAGTAATTCAATATAATATTGGCAGACGGAATATAATCATAATTAAGTTTTCATGAGTGCGTCATGTCCACCACTTGGACTTGCGGACCTCGCAGACTTCAGTGGTACAGACTGTGACATGTCCACTGTCATCATGTCAAGTCATCAAGAGTGCGAGACTGCTAGGCTATATAAGCTGCTGATAGACAGGCCTAAGGGCTAACTAATTACCTTGATAGCTTATAGCTCAACTTATTTCTGTATCATGATGTGGTTGAATATTATTTTTCTCCGACAAGATTTAAGTTAAGTTTCAACAATGTGATTGTTTTACACATTCATAAATACTTTTTTGTGTTTTTAGTTGGAAGTTAGAAAAACTACAACGTAACGTCCACATTGCATTGAATTGTGGGTAATTAATTCAAGTCTACACCCAAGTGGGTTTGGACAGCCCTCAGCACTCATGGGCAGTGAAGTCCGGACATTTGGATTCAGTCATAGTGTTTTCGTCACCTTAGAATGAGCCCTTTATATCTACAGAGGGGGTGGTGTCACTACCTGAGTCTGAGTCGCTGTAACATGTGAGTCGCACATGCGTGTGCACGTCCGCCATCTTGGACATCAAATTACAGCAACACCACTTAAACCACACGCAGAACTTTGATTGAACTCAAAGTTTAGCTGTTAATGATTAGGATTACATTTGTTAATGGTTATTTCAGACGACGGTGGGTCATTACCTGCTGTAGCATAACTTTTATTTTTCAATTCAATTCAAAGGGCCTTTATTGACATGAATGTTTCAAGAACAGTATTGCCAAAGCGTCAAAGTGCAATTTTTTCCAATTATTTTGACAGTACACATTAATATTAAAAAAGCTATGCTATGACAGGCAAGCACACACCGCTGCGTGAAACAGTCTTAGCAAAGTAATCATAATCGTAACATAAATTAATGGTTTTACTGCAGTTCTATGTGTGGTTTATCTGAGTGGTGTTGCCATCCCTAGCTCTCCAATATGGCGGACTCACTTGTCCAGCACCTCAGATCAGGTAGGGACATGTGGCTCTTTCAGTCAGCCATGTTGCATTGCCATGTTTCTACAGTAGCCCAGAATGGACAAACCAAACCCTCTAGAGAGGGCCTTTCACATTCTAGCAGCCACTGTGGTGGATGAGGAAACGAGGGGTATTCAGTTTACCCCTAGATCCTACATACTGGACCTTGAAGGCATTTTGGAATTTTCATGGAATTTGATGACAATAAGAATACAGAATATCAACAGCCTTGTCTGGTGTGTGTGTGTGTGTGTGTGCGCAGCCTTGTCTGGTGTGTGTGCGTGTGGGTGAGTGAGAGAGAGAGAGAGAGAAAGAAAAGCTCTTGAAACTATTCAAAAGAGCATATATATAATTTTTTATTCAAATATTTATAGACAATAAAAACAGATTTCTTATCGTAAAAATCTAAATGTTTAAGTCCCTGCCATCACCTTGGTGTTCACCTCAGTGTCTTCAGACTGGGCATTCACCAAACACTTTGCAGGCCTTCTGCATTACTCCATGTTGAAGCTGCAGAGATGCCAGGGGACTGCTCACATTATTTTGATCCAAATCAGCATTTTGCACTTTGACATAAACCCCTAAATATGCTGATAACATAGCACATCAGGAGTCTTTAGTCACAAGCTGCAGGCCATCATAGCTACAGTGAGAAGTGTAACAGTGATGTAAATAGAGTTGGCTGTGACTCCTGGGCAGGAATTACAGTATGACCAATCACAGCAGCTATAGCTCATGCTGTAGACGGTCCCTTTGAGGCGGATGCTGTGCACCTGGCTGCAGTCCTCCGCCACCATGCAGCCCCTGGTCGACAGGGCGCTGTGGTTTCCATAGCGACCATCTGCCTTATAGCACAGCTCGTCAGGAGGGCACTCTGTCACAATGAGCTCAAATGTCTTCTCCTTTTCCAGGATGGGGCTGTAGTAGCAAAGCAGGTTGTCACACAGCAGTGAGGGGAGGAGAAGGTGGAACCACAACACAGCAACACGCAGGAGCTGCAACATGTTCGGCCTGCAAGTCGGAGAGAGGCATTTGGTGTTTTACTGGCACAACCTGAGATACCTCATAAAACCTCATAGAAAATTAAATAAATAAAACAGTTAATCAGTGATTTAGTACTGTACTTACAAAAAGTTGATTTCTTTTAAAGCTATGCATCAAGTTCCAACAACACTGGATACTACACATCCCATAATGCAACTTGACATTAACTTCAAATTCCACGTCCCTAGTTTGGAACACAGACTTTCTGTTAAATGTTTATGGTATCAGAGCCGAGATTAAGTCACATCACTTGAGCAAATATCTCAGACTTGACAAAGCTCCTCCAGAGTCACAAAAAATGTAATGATATGCCTTATGTTAGATCTGCAGTACTCCATGTGATTAATACTTTGACTGTTACATGTTAAATAAGTTCTTTTGTCACTTGTCAGCACTCCAAACCAAAGAAGTTAACTGATTGAAAGTTCTGAGCCTTGATTGTTATGCACAGGTGTCAGTGCTCTCTACTGATTGTCACATTTTAAATGCTCAAAGCAGTGAAGGCAGAAAGTGATGGCTGAAACATCAGTGTGCAACATTTAAAAAAAACAAAGACAGTATTATTAAGACTCACCTGCCCATTTTAAAGATTATCACTCCAATCAAACTGATAAGACTTTTCAGAGCCTCTCCTGATGACTGGTTTATCTCACCACTGACTCCAGAACTTCCTGCACAGGCCACACCTTCCAGCACACCTGCTTGTAACCTCCACAGACAGCAACTACACCAAGTGGGAGCTTAATCATAGTGCTTTTATTGTGATGCATTCATCAGTGACCACAGGGGGGAAAAAAGCATTTACTCAAGTATACCAGGAGGATGGCTGACAAGTCCACCTTTTTCTCTCTGGAGCAAAAATGGAATCACACAAAACAGACCATGATATATTTTTCCACATTACCACATTTTCCACATTAATTTAGGAAAAATACTCCAAAGTCCAAATATGTGAACATTTGAATATTTGTCAACTTGTAGAGACTCGTTAAGTACCTATGGCTAACAGGCCTCTCCCCAGCCTTCTACAAGCACATCTATGATGCAGTGGTAGTTAATTTGGTGCTCCTTGATGATGTGTAATTTGCACATGAATCCCAAGCCTCCTCTTTAAGAACATTGCTGTTGTTAGTGTAATCCATCCCCAGTAGCATCTTCAGGTTGACGCCAGACTTTGGTGGCATGTTACATTTGTCTTTGCAGCAGCAGGTGTGGCTGACGTTGTACTTGACCCCCCGATATGAGACCATTTCGTGGGAGCCACAGAGATCAGTGTTCACGCAGCCCTGAGCAGACAGGATGTGGATGGAGCCGTAGTGGCCTCTGGAGCTTGAACAGCGCTGGTCGGGCAGACACTGGCTTGTGATGTTGGGGCAGGACTTGCCTTTGTGCTGCAGAGGACAGTAGTAACACAACAGGCTGTCCAGGCTCAAAGCAGGGAGGATCAGAGCAGCTGTGGCCAACAGGATGGAGGTCAGGAACCAGCGTGGTCCCAGTGGATGGACATCCAGACTAATTTAAATCCACACAGACAGGAAACATACTTTCATAATTACTAACGTTCATAAGTTAGAGGTTTTAACTGTTTGTGTAGGTGTGTCGTTCACCTGCCCTTTCTTTGTGATCCCATTTTCCTGCAAGTAAAAGCCCTCAGAACAAGTGAAGATGTGTCAACCTGAGGAACCACCAAACCCTCTGATTACCAAGCAAAGACAGGTGCGTCTTTGAAGCTCTTTGAACTTAATTCAGAAATAATTTTAGAGATACACACAAAACAAATAGTTTTTACATTGGATTTTAGATTCCAGTTTAAAAATAACACATTATTAAAAAGAAAACAAAAAAACAAACACTTTATATGCAAAAAAACAAAAAGGATATATATTTCTCAAATGGGACAAAACATAGTATTACAGTGCCATCTGCTGTATGATGTGCTCCATGTCATGAGGGAAGTGCCGGTAGCTTTTGAATGTCACCCAGTTGCTGTTTTTAAAACCTCACAGAGAAGGTGAGGCTTTATTTGTGTAGCATTTACAATATAAATTGAGCACAGTCTTCTTTCTTTTCTGCTTATGTTCCATAGGCAGATGAGAAGAAGAGCTTTCCCTTCTTGTACAAAGGTTCCTGTAAAGAAAAACAAATTATTCTTAAGTTGATTATCATCCCATGTATATAAGAGAATGGGGGATTTATGATCAGTAGATCTTTAGTGGTTCGCTCACAGTCAGCTCCTCTTCCTCATCCTTATCGCCAGCGTCCCCCCAGTCTTGTTCCTGGGGTTTGTAGCTGTACAGAGGAACCAACCTGTGATGCAGCTCATTTAATCTAAAGTGAAACCAAATAGTAACATAACAAAACACAACATACCAAAATTATCTGAAAGTGATGTTTCGCAGAAGCCAACTCACCTCGATCTCCTCTTGATATAAAAAACCTGAAGGGAAGCACAACAGTGAAAACTTAAAGACAAACCTATGATGCACTCATGTGAAGTTAACCACGCAGAACGTATCTTACCACTGCCACTACACATCCCAACAGAGTGAGGACTAAAAAGGGGATGAGTGCATAGTATCCAGGAAATCTAGGTTTGGGGTTTGGGGTTAAAATGTGGGGAGTTGTGTTGTTGAAATGCACTTCTTTCTGCTCCATCTCCTCCTCCATACACCCCTCTGCTCCGTGCACCTCAGCTGACACCTTTGTGACACATTCAGTGGAGTGCCGCCGCTGTCATCCCCACTGAGAGGCCACGTTTCTCAATCGCAGGAAAATTCATAACTATTGCTGTAGAGAGTCAAACGGACACAGTTTACAAAGAGATTTAGAATGAAAGAATCTGTATGTCGGATGTTTTAAAGGAACTGACTAGGAAGTTGAGGATACGACAAAGGAAACTGTCTATAATTTCTAAAATATTACTCAGTTAAAATAAACCCAGAGTAACTTACCTTATGCGTCATATGTGGAGTACATGAACAAACATTTCCTCCTTGCTCTTTCAATATACTTTAAATGAGAAACTCAGTGCTCAGAAACCTCAACCTGCTTAATGACATTCCTGAGTGAGGAGTGGACATGATGTAGTCTCTGGTTTTGTTGAAGTCGTCACATTTAAGTTTTTATCTGGAATACATTAAAGTCGTAAATGCTTTCCAGTCAGAGTAATTATTTCACAGTAGTATACTGTAGTAATTGCTTTAATAAGAGTCAAAATTATTTAACTTTACATGGATTGTTGTGTGTATTTGATGTTGGCAGTAACTACAACCAGAGCACACACGCATGTCATGCTCTCTTGGCTCCAGCAGAGGGGGAGTTGTTGTAGGCTGCAGGAGGGAGGAGATGGGAGGGTCAGGGGTGAGGAAACACTAATGGGAAGCTTTCCAAATCTTGTACAGGTTTAACTCGCCGAGCATGGCTTCAGTCAAGCAGTCGCCTCGCTGAGACAGGGTGGAAGCCTTTAGGGGTGAGTTGCCGACAAAATAAAATATTCAGAAAACTTCGCAATAAGATTACAGTTTGGTATTTGGAGCTGATCTAAATAGTCAACTCTGAGTGTGCTTATAGTAAATGTCTATTCTGTCTTTTAACTGTGTTCCTATGGATTACAGCTTTGACTGAACAGAATGTTCCATTGCAGTTAACTCATCTTAAGCATATTAAATGAAGGTTTCCATGTGTGATGTGATGATAATGGTGGTATTAAAGACTTTTGTCATGTTTTCACTTTACACGTGTGCCATAGATATAGTGGCACGCACTGGTAGATTTCCTGTTAAGATTTGAAAGCTTGTTAATTATTAGACCAACGTAAACACTCAGGATCAGTTAGACTCCAGCCATCAAACAGCTCACTGGTCCTGCCAGTACCTTTCTAATGTAATGGATTCCTAATTCTGGTTTTCTTTTTCTTTTTCTTTTTTTGCCATATAGTTATGCATTCTGCCATGATATGAAGAGAGGACATGCTGAGATATATCCCCATCTAGGAAGACTGTGATGGATCCTCCTCAGAGGCGAAAAGGATCACTCCAAAGACAAGATGCAAGTGATGCTGACCTGCCCATGCCACTTAGAGCGGATCTTAATGGAACACACATTTACGAGTACCTGGAAGTTTTTCCTGAAGATAATTTGTATGAGAGCACCTTGGTTGGGCTCATAACCCCAGCTGAATTGCAACCCAAACCCCCAGGGAATGCAGACCCCCAAAGCACAAATAGGCCTCTCCCTGTCCGTGCTCCACCACCGCCGCCCAGAAACAGGCTTCCTAGTGCATGTTTGCCAGGTAGACAAAGCCATGGACCCCCTCCTGTTCCCCCCAGGTCACGAGAACCCTTCAGAAAAAAGCAGTTTTCCTTTGGCCTCACTGAGCCTCCTCAGAGACTGAATCGTTCCAGGACAGAAGTGGACATGCATGTGAGTATCTCCAGTAGTTTCTCCCTCAGCAAAGACGGAGAGCTCCATTTATGATCCAAATTAATCTTGTTTTGTTTTTTTTCCACATCAGGACCCATTCACCATCAAACTAATAGATACTCCACAAGGCAGCACCAAGAGTCTGGCGTCTTTTTGTGCTGCAACTTCCAAGTAAGAGAGTGCATGAAAGTAGTTTCTACATATTTACAGTACTTCATTTTTCAACAGTATCCCTTTTGCCATCTAAATAAGATACACATAAAACACTGTACGTAATGAATTTGAAGAGATTTGTTTGAAAATCTCCACCCTCATGACAGCTTAACTCTCAAAATGACACAAAACTGTTCCAGAGCTTTAAACTTGAAATATCGTCTTTATCTGACTCATGTTTAAGAACTGGCTGACACAGAATTTCTGCTTTTGTTCTTTCAGCTCAACATTTTTTTTGGGTGCTTTCAGTCAGCCGATATGAGTCACGTTGTTGTTCGTACGAAGTTTTGTTGTGGAACATGTTTGTCATCATACTTTCAATTTCACACTGACAACCTGTTTTTCTTTTCTGTCTCTGGCAGGCTGATGTCACGGTACAGGCACACCGACAGTGTTCATAACTCGGGTGTAGTCTGGGGTCGAGTGTTACAAATCCACCCCGCCCTGCTGCAGCAGGTGGAGGTGAATGTAAGTGTGGCCACTGAGTGGGACTATAACCAGCTCCCCTTCCCCACAACAGGTAAGATTAAGCAACAAAGTACTGCAGCACTTACCAACACAGTACCACAGTCACTTATAGTTCTTAAAATACTCACTTAAAATTCAAACGGCTGTCTCGCAGTTGATGTCAAACCTAAAAATGAATACTAATAGTAATATTCATAATAATAAGGTTTAGAATAAATGTAGTACTGTACAGTGTATGTTGTTTGTAATAGCACCTTTTGATCCATGCCTCCAGTACTCAGATCTTTTATTTAAGTAAAAATAGCAATACCACAATATATACTTTAAGATATTGCATTCAGAATTCTATTTTACGAGCAAAATTTACTTAAAGTATCAAAAGTCAAACCACTTATTAGCAAATGCTCCCATTGCAGTGTTGTTGTTTTTTTCTTGTGTGGACAAAGATAAAGATAGAGATTGTATTCATACAGAAGAAATAATGATTTATTTTTTTTTAGAACTTGTGTGGGAAAATTTACAGCTTTATAATTCTTATTAGTACATGGTGACCTCATGCTAATCCTATCAGAGCTTTTCACAAATCCAAACTAAGCAGGTCAAATTAACCACATACAGTAACTGAAAACACCTGTGTGGGTGTGGGGAGGGCAGAGCTTTTAATCTGTAATAAAGCATCTTATATAACTTGTTGGATAAATTTAGTGGAATAAAAAGCACAATATCGTCTGCTGCATTTTGGTGGAGCAGAAGTATAAAGTGGCAGCACCAGTACGTCACTCTCCACCGCTACATGGATGTTTTGCGATACAGTATCTGAGGACACTTGAGCTCATTCTTCAGTCTCTGCACATGTTGGCAGAAGTGTGTGGACTCTGAACTCTAATTTCTACCCAGTCAACAGGACAGTGAAGAGTCTGATTGATGAAATCTTCCAACTGCTGGACCTCACTCCCAGCACGAGCGAGCATTATGTTTTAAAGCTGTGCGACTCAGAGGAGTATCTCCGAAAGTAAGCCACTAATCCGGAAATTAACATTTAACTATGAATTCCTAGTCTATGATCTTCTTTTCAAACATGGTGCGTTTCCACATTTACTGTTAAATTTGATGCACCAAATGCTATTTCTCATATCTCTCCTTAGTGAAGAACTGCTGGGTATGCATGAGACTATTCAAAAGTACTACAAGTACGAGCTAGCAGTGCCCCTCCGACTGCTCCGCTTGAACAACCTCAAACACCGTCTGGCCAGGGATGTAAGTTAGTTCAAACTCCTTCTCTGTTCCCACTTACACTATAGATCATTAACCGAGAAGGGTTGGCTTGTCTTCAAACACCTGTGCCCGGCCCCTGGCCTGCTTGTTATCATCAGGGCTGTAAAAACCTCCACCCTGAGTTCTTGACTTTGTTCTGTTTACACATCACGTCAAGGCTGGTGGCATTTAGCAGCAAGAATAAAATATGATAAAGGTGACGACATGCGCCCTTAGATTTAGTCATAAAAAAATACCATTTAATGAATCTACATGTTTCATATAAATTCAATATGACATCTATATTTCCGCAAAAACACCACACAATAAATTGCCACAATCCTGCACAGCAATCAGCATTTCAACCTTTTTCTTCTCCTCTAAGGGGGAGGACGACAGAACCCCGTGCGAACTGTACCAGCTCCTGCGTCCTGTCGGGGTCTTCAACACCTGCAAGTAAGATGTCGAGCAGCCCTGCATCTCACATCAGCTTGGTGAAATGGTTTCAGTAACAACAGCAACCGTTCGATGGGTCATGTGTCAACTGGTGTCTGTTTGTAGAAAACATTAGGAAAGGTAGATTTACCACTTTAACCTTTCCTCCTCTCTCAGGTTGAGTCTGCAGGAGGTGCTCAGTAGCTACAACAGAGAGGTGACGGAGCTGCTGAGATCTAAGGTCAGCAAAGACAGGACAACCAGTGGAACATGAATGTCTCTCATACACATATCCAACAGTTTTTGATTGCAATTTTTTTGCAAACATGTATAATGTGTGCTAATACAGATACTGTATATCAGATACATGCAGTTGTTGAGAAAGCTGACTTTGCGATATTTCTCTTCGTGTCTGTAGTCTGGGATGAATGTCAATGTGGTTGTGGACTGTGTTCGCACCATCAGCAATCTTCTGTGTGGGCTGTCGTGTCAGGAGTTGGAGGACACTATTGGCAGGCTCAACCGAGTCAATCCCATACCCCTGGTAGGAAATCACATACGTACATATTGCTTTAGTATTATGAAGTATTGTGACACTGCAGTGCAACCAAACAAAGCTCCATTTTCTTACCTTTTTGACAGAGTCAGGAGGAGAAGTCAGAGTGTGAAACTGGTGAGTAGCTGCTTCTCAACCATAATGCCATTGTTGTGTATGCATTTGTTTCTGTGTCACTTTTTACATATACTGTATATATTTTTTTCACACTTTTGCCATTTAACCGGGGACATTTCGGTTATGTGGTACATGTCTTAACCTCTTGGCTACCGGACAACACCCCTACACCCCCCCCCCCCCCCATTTCATAGTTTTGTTGCACTGTGTTTATATGCAATGCGGCAAAAAACAGCAGGCATTAAAGTCCCACGAGACCTTTCATAGGATGGTCACGGCAACATTATCTCTGTTAGAAAACACATTTCAAACACATTAAGATGGAGTGATGCAGTGATGCAAAATAAAGATGATGAGAGTAAGCGATCAAACTCTCAGTACCATTTGGTGTCTATTTTATAGGGAGCAGCGAATGATGGAGCGATTTTGGACACAGCCAACGTTTTTATTTTTAAGCTCTACATTAATAAACACATAAATAATCAATTTTCATACTGCTTGTGAATGCTAAATAGAGGCCTTAAAGTGCTACCCGTTTGCTTTATTAACATTTTGATTGTCTAAGCTGATGTTTATTCTCTGTATTCTAGCTATGATCATGCTCCACAGTGCGCTGCGTAAAGTGCTGCAGATCTGTTTTGACAACTTTCAGTCAGACTTCATAACCAGTCAGGACATAAGCAGCAAACCGCAAACACATGACGTGGAACAGAACACCGAAATCTTCCAGTTCAATATTGCTGCTCTCTACCAACTACAAGTCACCTGGATGAACAAGTATGTGTGCATTTCTAGTTACAGACAGATACAGATAGACAAACACGTGCACACAGAGACAAAAATAACCACACCCTGATAAGAGCACTGGATTTTATTGCTTTCTCTTTCCTCGCCACGATTTTTAGTTACGAGTGCTTCTCTATTTCCTGTGAGTTGACGTACGGACCAACAAAGATCTGTGACACTGGCATTTCTGAAAATATCAGCACCGCCTTGTGTTATGGAAATAAGATCCAGTGTAACCGAATGTAAGAGTCTCCATCGTCATTTTACCGTCTTCATCTTACTTTTTCCTTGTTCACAGAAAAATCCTTTTGTCATTACTTAGCAGAATAATCTTTAGGGGAGCTTACTGTCTTTGCCTCTTTGAGGGACGATCTGATCTCTAAGTGTTCATCAGTCTGTGTATGAGAAATGATCTATATCAGGTCATCAGAACATTATAATTAATAAAGAAGAACAAGGAAAAACACAAGATACTGTATAATGTAATAATGGAGAAAAAAGGGGACATGTGTTTGACTGGATGTTTTTGACTTCAGGATGGTGTTCCCTGTTCCAGTAAATCAGCTGCCATATGAGTGCATGTTGACATTTCGCCTCAAGGGCTCCAAGCGAGGCAAGAACCCCGAGCTTTTAGGCTGGGCTGTACTACCTCTCTACAGTGACAGGTAGGTGTTTACACAACGTTTACACACGTCTCATAAAGTTTTGAGCTAAATGCTAATACAGGAGAAGGAATGAAGTTTTTGATAGCAGGCAGCAGTGTAGCAGCGAGCTCAGCGTTGAATGGGCAGCAAATGCTTCGATGGACTTCCCATATTGGGACAGGTTGTTGTGGACATACATGATTGGAGGGTGTATGAAACCTGTGAATGTAAATTACTTCTGAGGCCTTCTGAACTACCGCAAAGCAAAATTTTGTGCGTGTGAAACAACCATGTTTTCCATGATTTGCAGCAACATCCATATTTGACGCAGTGTAGTCCATCACAAGCTCATTGGTTTTGCTGATATTGAGCTTCAGGTGATTGTCGTTGCACCATGTGACCAAGCTATCTATCAGTCACTGCATGAGTCTGGGCGGACATCTATGTAGACTGTAACTTGACTGGTGCGTGGAGGCATACAACCACAAGGCAGTAATTCTCGATTCATTCTTGTCTTTTACAGTTTTGAAAAGATCATTCATTCCTTTCCTTTCTTGCCACATTACATCTATAGATCACTCAGGATGCAGCATAAAGGATTTTACCTGGTGGCAAACAGAGGAACTATTTTTTCCCCCCATTTATATTGCTCTGTATTTGTTACCAAATATTCTAATCATAGTAGAACACAGCTTGGCCACCATGAATGTCGCAAAGACTCAAAACTCAAGATGGCTGTGTGTTATAGAATTACTGAGTCAGCGACAGCTTTCAAATGTGTTGCCGACTTAATAAATGTGTTTAAAGGCTGATTTCGCTTTGCATCAATTAATTCTTCTTCTAAGTAAGAAAAGACTATTATTACCATTTATTTTCTATTATTCTTTTATTATTATTATTACCATTTCCTGAGCTCTCAAGCACAGTGGTGTAAGCTGTGACGTTGTACTGTGTGTGCAGGACTCTGGTGATGGGGACCGTTCTGCTCAGTATGTCCACGCTGGCTGAACTGCCTGCTGCTCCCTCACCTGCCCTGTTTGACAGCCACAGACAAGCCGTCGGGGTCATACTGCAGGTCGGTAGCACTGGACAACTCTGCCCTCCTTTGGCCAAAACACAAACACATTACCTGCCCAGTCATTCTTCCTCCTGTTGTTCCCCAGCTTGACTTTCAAGATCAGTTTCAGTGGAAGTATCAGAGGCCCATCGCGCTCCCCGGTTCAATCATGTTTACTGAGCCTTGTGACGATTTGCGAAGGAAAATGTTGGACGTCTCTAAGAAGCACTGCCTCTGCTTGTGAGTAGAAGAAAAAAACATATAACATTATGAACTACTGTACATGTTTATGTGCCGCATTCATCTTTTTGGACATTAAGTTCTGAAGAGAGATTTCTAATGCCTTGTTTTTTCTTGCTTTCCCTAAACACGCTCCTGACATTATCTCTCCTTCACCAGTCTGACACAAAATGAGAAGGCTTTCCTCTGGAGTAAACGTTACTGTAGTGACAAAGGAAGCACTTTCCTCCATCTGCTGCTGGGTGGAGCCCCCCGGTGGCAGCCTGAAGACTTGACAGAAATATATACTGTTGTAGAGAACTGGCCCATCTATCTACCTGAGGAGGCGCTCTTCCTGCTCAGTGACAGGTAGGTTACGCTTGGTTCACATACAGAAACCTGCAAGGGTCAACACACATGAATAACATACTGCACATGGAGAAAGGCTTATTTTATTGTTGTCTGTACGGTAATGTGTTTTGGTTCATACAGTATGTCAGGAGTGGAAGTAAAAGTAGTAATAGCACAGTGGAAAAATACTCTCTTACAAGTAAAAGTCCGGCATTTAACCTCGAGTGTGGGACCTTTTTCATATAAAAGAACATCTGTTACCTTCCAGCCCTTGCCAGAGGAGTTTGCAAAGTGCTGACAAAGCAGATAAATCTCTGTATGTCGCAAACAGATTCTCTGTATATTTTTTATATTTTATCATCATCACCAATCTGATTCTGCAATGTAATTAGTATCTAAAGCTGTGAAATACATGTAGTGCAGTATAAAGTACAATATTAGTGGAGTATGAAGTAGCAAAAAATAGACGTACCTTCTAAAGTACAAGTATGTCCAAATAGTTCTTACTTAGTACCGTACTTTTACCGAAGGTGCATTATTCTGTGTCGAGACACCACTTTTATCTAGTTGTCAAAACACAGTGCTCAAGTACTTGTAATGGCTCACAATTTAAGCACTCTTATCATATCTCTGATGTCTGTCTATGTCTGAATCAATAGTTAATTATTTAGTAGAAGGTGGTACTTTTCAGTCTCGTAATTGAATGCAGTTTTGTAGGCACAGAGAGCTTAAAAAGACAAGCAGACTCAAAATCTGTGATCACAACTGGGATTCAGGTTTTCCATTAGTCCTGTTTGGTGACTCAACACATCTTTTTCAGTTTTTATGATCAGACTGTGCGGAGCGCTGCAGTTCACTACTTTCAACAGATACCAGATGGAGAGCTTGAGGTTTTTCTGCCACAGTTGGTCCAGGTAAGCGCACCAACACACAGCATACACACGTATGAGAATAGGTGACACACTCTGTAGTACTTCCTCGGTGGTTTGATCAGTCATTCTGCCCTGCAGGCTCTGAAGAGTGAGTGGGAGTTGGATGGACCTCTGGTGATGCTGCTGTTGGAGAGATCTCTAAAGAACATTCAGATTGCCCAGCAACTCTACTGGTGAGCAGCAGACTCAGGCAGCAAATTAAGGGAATGTAGTAGCAAAATTAATTAATGTAACCGCTCAAACCGCTTTCGGCAAAATGCACTTGATATCTTTCCTTTTAGATTATTTTGTGTGTTTTGATGCGCAGTAATTCTCTCAGCATGTACATCAAAGTTTTAGCATTTCTAAATGTTTTGCATGCTGGCAGGCTGCTGGAGGATGCCCGCAATGACCCCTACTACCGGAGTTGGTTCAGTAAGGTTCAGGCTGCCCTGCGGCACTGTTGTGGCCGGGCACTGAGGCAGGAGCTGGAGCACGAAAAGCGCCTGGTGTCTGTGCTTGTAGAGGTGGCCGAGAATATTCGCATTGCTGAAAAGACTCGACGTAAGGTCTGAAAACAGATCTCTCATCAGTTACTCACTCACTGGCTCGTAATCCCTCATAGTTTTGACTAATTTATTTAACTTACCGTATTATTTCTGTTGTTTCATACGTTTGTCTGCAGAATGTTTTAAAGAAAGAAAAGTCTAAGATTGAGGACTTCTTCAAAGATGGGGTCAGCTGTTGTCTGCCACTGGACCCTGCAGTCCGTGTAAAGGCATTGGACGTGGAAGTAAGGACGACTCACACAGCACGTTACACCTTTACTGTACTCTATAATGAACACAGTGCTATAGCTGGAGTGTTTACTCCTTTGATATGTTACCTACAGGCCTGTAAGGTCTACAACTCCAATGCTGCTCCTCTGGGGATCTCATTTGTCTGCTCTGACCCTCTGGCCAAGAACGTCAGTGTCATCTGCAAGGTTGGTAATGTTACTTTATTCATCCACACTGGGCAATAACATTTTTATATTCTTAGCCTCAACTTCTCTCGCTCTTTCATTTGAGGTTGGCTTGTACAAGTGTTCCAAGGCAGGTTACCGAACCCTCTTAACTGGTCATAAATGGCTGGTTTCAGCCTGATGAATGTCACCTAAATTGCTTGTACGTGCCATTTAAGAATTAATCTGTTTGTATGAGTGTCTTTTATTCTTGTTTACTTCAAGGAAAAAGGCAGAGCTCATAGTCAGAGCAGCTTGCACAAACTGCTGTCTTGCTGAGTCATAAAAGCAACCCTTTATCAACAGTTTTCATTACTCAGTTAAATGTGTTATTCAGACAGGAGATAACCTGCGTCAGGACATGCTGGTACTTCAGATAGTCTGTATGATGGACTGGGTTTGGCTCCAGGAGGGGCTGGACCTGCGAATGATCACCTACAGGTGCCTTTCTACAGGCAGAGCTCAGGGTCAGTTTGTTTCTGTGTTTGAATGCACATTATTAGTTCATTTCTCTTATATCTCTGAGACTGTGAATTCATGTTTTTCCATATATATTCTATGTGACCGTCAGGCCTGGTGGAAGTGGTTCCAGAGGCTGTGACCCTGGGGAAGATTCAGCAGGAGTGGGGTCTGGCTGGCAGCCTTCGAGAAGACACCTTAGAGAAATGGTTCCACATGTGGAACAAAACTAAGGAGGACTATGAGAAGGTTAACACCTCTACAAAATCTTTGATAGCTCAACCATTTTGCTTGACTGTAGACTTGAATATTCACTTTTGCTTTTGTGTATTCGCAGGCCGTGATGAACTTCCTCCACTCGTGTGCAGGGTGGTGCGTGGCCACCTTCATCCTGGGGATCTGTGACCGCCACAATGACAACATCATGTTGAAACACAGTGGACACATGTTTCACATCGACTTCGGAAAGATTATGGGCAATGCACAGAAGTTTGGGAGCTTTAAAAGGCAAGTCGATAAAAAGGCAAGCAGCATGGTGATGTTGTTTGAGCAGCAAAGAGATGCAGAGAAGTATAAAGTCAAAGACGGTGTGAATTATGAACCTTCCCCCGCTCTTTTTGTTGTTGCAATTATAGGGACCGATCACCATTCATCTTTACATCTGAGATGCAGCACTTTATCACAGGTGGGGGGCAGAAGCCTCAGCGCTTGCATCGCTTTGTGGAGCTCTGCTGTGAAGCTTACAACATAATCAGACAGCGCTCTGCACTTATACTGAGCTTGTTGGAGCTGGTAAGACTACATTACACCATCGCGGTAACAACTTCATAGCTCTATATGAGATGAGATAATATTACACAAAAATCCTTTTCATTTTTGGTGTGCATGTGTTTTTTTAGATGCTACATGCAGGAATGCCAGAAGTGAAGGACACTAATGACCTGCAGTATGTCCAGAACAACCTCAGACCTCATGACACAGACCTGGAGGCCACATCCTACTTTACAAAGTACTTTAATGCACAAAACACAAATAGACACGGCCTTTAAAATATCACATATTTTATTTCTGTCTCTGCCTATTAATCTGATTCTTAGAGTAACGGTTTGAATCCCTCCTCATGTAGGAAGATCAAGGAAAGTATGGGCTGTTTTGCAGTCAAGATTAACTTCCTGACACACAGCATGGCTCAAGGGAAGAAACAGGAACCACTAGCCCGGAACGGCATCCCCGCTCCCAGCACTAACATCCAAGAAGCTGTCATCCAGGGATTTACTGTCAGGGGAAAGGATGTGGTGAGGCTGCATGTTGCTCTTTGGGCTGTGATAATTCAGACGAAATGTTACTGAGAAATTTTGCCTTATGCACCACAGAGCTTTGTATTGGATCCTAATAGCTGATTAGGAACTGACGGCAGGTTCACACATATTTGTTCTGGGAGGAATAACCCCTGACAGTGTGTGTGTTGGGTCTGCTGTCACTTATGGCCTCCAAGGGAGCAGCACTCCATCCATCTATTTCCTTCCACTTATCCGGGGTCGGGTCGCGATGGCAGCAGGCTATGCAGGGTTTTCCAGATGTCGCTCTTTCCCAGCAAAGCTTTCCAGCTCCCCCTGTGGGACCCCAAGGCATTCCCAGGCCAGATGAGATATATAACCCCTCCAGCAAGTTCTGGGTCTATCCCAGGGTCTCCTCCCAGTTGGACATGCAAGGAAGACCTCCAAAGGGAGGTGCTCAGGAGGCATCCTAATCAGATGCTTAAACCACCTCAACTGGCTCCTTTCAACGCAAAGGAGCAGCGGCTCTACTCTGAGCTCCCTCCAGATGTCAGGGCTCCTTTACCCTCTATTATCTCTAAAGCTGAGCCCAGCCACCTTACAGAGGAAACCCATTTTGGGTGCTTATATCCGCAATCTCATTCTTTTGGTCACAACCCAAAGCTCATCGATTGATAAATCGAAAGCTTTGTCTTCTGGTACAGCGGCCGCATTTCTGCTGATGCCACAGCAAACCGCCTGTCCATCTCACGCTCCATTTTCCTGTCACTTGTGAACAAGACCCCGAGATACTTAAACTCCTTCAATTGGAGCAACTCATCCACAACCTGGAGGGAACAGCAGTGCTGTGTTTGGAAAGTCTTTCCGTAACGCTCCAGATTTGCGTGATGATCGTCACTATAGGCTTCCTGATGTCAGGTGAAACTGTTTTGAGGCAGAGGTGGACTGCCTTCTCAGTCGACAAAACCATAGAGATTTTGCCATTCTCAACTCAGATTCAGTCTGTAGCAGAATTAGTGGCAATGACAAGTATCATTCATTCAAGTATTTGTATAAAGGTAGTATAAATCAAGTTTTTCCCAGTAGATCAGTCAGTGCTAGAAAAACTTGGTTTGTAAGAACTTTCACACAAATTCAGTATTTTACAACTTGTACTCTGCAAATACTTTCCAGAAGCAAATATAAAACAGGGGACATATTTCACAGTAAAACTAAAGAACATACTTGGTTAAGAGTGATTTCTATTATAGAATGCTCTGTAAAAGCTCTTATGGCAATGAAAGCCTTGAGACCTGAGGTTAGTTTTCAAAATTGATGTTTGCAGAGGTCCAAAAGCAAATTGTCAACATTCCTGTGTTATCACCACGTTTGCCTTGAATTTACATTTATACAGACAGACCATTAAAAACGGTAATAATGGGATGCTTTGCAGATCCTTGAGGGAAAACACTCTCTTGAGCTGCTGTCTTCCAAAAGATTTAAGTGTGGGCCAATTACCAAAGAACAGTCATGGAGACATTTAACACCTGCCTGAGAGCTTCAACATCAACTTATCAGTTTCTCCTCATTTATTCACCGTGTCACTAATGGAAAAATGTATTTTGTTTGATTGACAGATCTATGACTTGAAAGTAACCATTGATGATGGTTTTCTAAAGAGTGAGAAGACATTTGGGCAGTTTGAGCTGATCCATAAGCAGCTGCAGAAATACTTCATTGAATCTATGCTGCCTCAGTGAGTGAAGAAAACAACTTCTTGAACTTCGGAGCATTGCTTTTTCTTTAACATAACGACATCATTTGATGCATGTCTTACCTCCTTCCTCCCTTAAAGGTTTCCTGGCTGGTACAAGATGTCATTCACCCCAAGCAAGAGGATGTCTCTGCTGAATAAATATTTAAAACAGCTTTTTGAGGGTCCATGCAAGGGAGTAAGTTCCTTATGTCACTGGTTGGTTTCTCTCAGTGATCTCTTGTTATACATGTCTCTAACTTGCAAACCTGACTCGCTCCGCAGAATGAATTTGTGTGCAGCTTGTTCCTGGATGGACCCAACAAAGTTCAAGAAACTTTGGTGACAGGTAATTTTCTGCTCCGAAATAATAAGTGCTTGTAAGGATTCTGTCTTGAGGAAATTCTGATGATTGTCTATATACGAGTACAGTACAGGATGTGCTATGATGTGATTTAATGTTACAGATTTATGTTCTAATCTGTTGTAGGAGCCTGTCCTCAGATCCAGCTCTACATTTCTTTCTCTGACTGTAAGCTCTCAGTCTTGGTGAAACACCTGAAGAATATTGTGAGTTTCTTACACACTCATTATTGCATTGGCTGTAGTATTAAACAAGAAGGAAACATACATAGTAAATGTGTTTTCTCTTAAATAAAACTTTATGATGTATGCTCAAGAGCAGGCTCTCCGTTCCGGCCCTTGTTCTCTTTTCACCAGAAGCAGGCAAAAGGCTCTAACCCTGATGCCTACGTGGTGACGCGTCTACGACCGGACCCTCAGCAGCGCTCCAAGAGGAAGACGAAGGTGGTCCGCAATAATGACAGCCCAACCTTTAATGAACTGGTACAACTTCCATCCTTCTTATCCTCTATCAATGATTTAGCACAGTCACAATGTCCTTTGGTTTTCCATTAGATTATGGAACCAAGGCCAAACATAACATAACATATTTTTTATTCTTTATTTGGATCCCCATTAGCTGCTATGTTCTACCTGCATTGCTGCTCTGTTCACTGTGAGTCTGATGAGATCTTTGATTGCTGAACCCTGCAGACTCTGAGCAGTAGCTTTCGGCATACTTAACATCCTCTCATGTTGGAAGGAAACAAAAGAATAAAGTCCCTGTTCCGCACTTTTGACTGAAATGTCAGATAAAAGCCAAACCATATAAAAGACATTTCCTAAAAGCTGTTTGATAACTAAAATATTTGCCTCTCATTCACAGCTGGAGTACAATGTCCCAATCCTGTATGGGATGGTGCTGGAAGTGGTAGTGAAGAGCAAGAAGACTTTTGTGGCTGCATCCAACATTAAACTGGAGAAGGAGTTGCTTGACAAGGAGATCTGGTTTCCCCTCGGGAACTGTGCAATCTGACCTCAGAGAGAGCTGCGCTGTAGGCCTGCTGTCAGAAGAGGGCGCAGCCACACTGAGAGAAAGAACCAACCAAAGATTTCTCACCGTATGAGTGAGACAAATTCACCTGAGCAGAGGAACTGTGCGCTCTCATCTATACCTATATTTCAGATGTAAATTAAACTCACTCCAGAGCTGAATTTTCTGGCGGTGGGTGAAGTATTTGGATGTTACAAGGCTGAGTAAAACTCAGGCAAGGAGACCGTTTACTGTGTGAAGCATCGATTACCTGATGCTTTTATTTTTAAATGTCAATCAAATAAACGGCATTTGCTAGTTAGTCCGATTTTTGGATGTGTGGCTGATGTATAAAGAAAAGAAACTTATATTATAATACTTGCACTTTTGTTTGTACTTAGTTCTCTTCTCCGTTAGTCAAAACTGTCCGTATAAATGTGTTTGCTCGAGTCTGTTGACGTGACAGATTAAAGGGGAGGTGATGCAGTGCTGTTAGGAGCTGCCTGCCTGATACCTGCCCAGACTGAGTGTGTTTGTCCCTTTGGGCTGTGTCAACTGGATGTCCTTGACCAGTGGAATTGGAAGTGGGAGGCGGGATGGTGAGGGAGCTGGGGTAGAAGGGTGAGGCGAGTGTGTGAGCAGGATGACAACTCTGCCTCTCTGGCCTGAGGGGCTAAGTTAAAACTCTCCCCCTCACTCCATCCATTGTCTCATCCATCAGTGGCATTCAGACACAGTTATGCACATGCATGCACAAACATGCAAAGGCAGACGCTCACATGCCCACACAAATACCCCTGGAAAAGCACTTCCTCACACACACTCACTCTCTTTCTAAGGCTAAGGCGGGTCTTCATGTTATCTTAATGCCATCCTTCTCCTGACAGGCCTGCTGACCCGTACTCTCCTCTGCTCCTCCACCTCATTCATGGTATTTAGTAACGAATGAGGATAGAAATAGACCTCCCTGCACTGAATTTGGTTCAATAATGTATACCTCTGTGAATGCTATTTATATTATTCCCTAATGGGTCGCTCGCAATAAGGGAGGCTTGGAAGAGCATGCTAGCTGCTACTCTCTACTATTCATGGACTGTTAATGTATCCTGGCATCACTCATCAGTTTCATCTGTTGTTTTGGAATAGGTGATTAATCCAAAAACAACACTGTGTCTTGGGGTTGGGGGAGATCTTATGTGTGTTCAACCCTACCACAATAATTTCACTTGCATCAATTATTAATTCTATGAAAGGAATCTCATATCGTACATCAGGGATTTCTTCAGCAGAGTTATTCTTCGTTAGAGTGTCTATTCAGCCCTGCTGGAACCTTCTGGGCTCTTCCTCTGCAGCACAGAGTGCAGGCAGCAGATAAAAGGCACATCTATTTTCTGACAATAAAACTGGTATTTATATCTGAGGAAATGGTTCTTTTGATTTATTTATATATTTGATGTTGTTGTTGCTGCATCAGCCACGCTTCTCTATCTGTTGGCAAGGAGTGTGTGTATGTGTGTCTGATATGGAGAGCTGTTTTTAGGAATACCAAACAAAGACGAAGAGGGAGGCTGGATCCAGGCTGCATCCGTCTCGGGACCGAAGGGGCACCCAGCGGTAGCCTGGAGGAGGTCGAAGGAAGGAGGACGTTGAAAGAAATGTAAATATAGCTGCTAAATGCATGAGCACCGTATATATATGTGGAAGCATTTCTATAAAAACATCGGAGACCTGATCAGTTATGCTGAGGGTGTGAAGGAAGGGAAACACAAAGATGGCCACACAATGTCACCTGATGTAATTTAGCTCCTCATCTGACTCCCAATCCCCCACCCCCTCTCCCTCTTTCCTCCCGTGTGGCTCACCTTTCTTTAGGCTGGTAAAGGGCAGGGTGTACTGGCCCACAAAATCACTGCTGAGAAGACCGGTCTGGTCTCGGACACAGAAGCGGATGAGGCAGAGTTCAGGCACGCTGAGTCTGAAGTTCATGTGAGCATCCCAGTGAGGACTCAGAGCTGTAATGATAATCAGAATGAGCCAGTTCATTAGAATCACTGAGCATAAATATAAAAGCAAAAACTGTAGACACAAGTACAACAAAAGGCTTCGTGGAAGAATTTTTCATGCTTAAACTGAGCTCTTGTTCAGTCACAGTGCTCTGAAGCCAAAGGACCTTGACAGCAGAAGACAGACAGATGGAGTAGAGTTACCATCATCAGAGAAAGAATAAGAGACCAATGGAGCGGTTCTGCTGTGAAAAACTCAATTAATTTATTCAGTTTGTTGTTAAACAAGATCAAGAGTTCACACTCTTGCTACAGCAGCTACGTGAGGCTATACGAACAATGCTAACATGCCAATGTTTACCAAGTATAATGTTTAGCATGTGCACAATCTTAGTTTAGTATGTCGGCATGCTATCACTTGCACTATCAGCACTAAACACAAAGTACAACTGAGGCTGAAGGCAATGTCGTTAGTTTGTCAATAGTTTTGCGGGTATTTAAATTCAAACTCACAAGAGGAAAAGTCAGAAAATCAACAAAGTGATTGGAATTCATCCTGTAGGGGACAATGAAAATTTAAAATGAACTTAATCTGTTGTTGAGATATTTCACTCTGGGCCAATGTGGTGAAGTGACTGACAACAGACATGTAGAGTAAAGAATTATCAGGCCCACAGTATGATGAGGATACATGACAAGTGTAGTGTTACAGTAGCCAATGAGGAGAGCACACGTAGATAGTTAATGAGTCATCCCTGCTGCAATTCTGAATCCATTTCTGATTCAAAACGATTTGCTCAAATTCCTCAGTAAAATCCAAGTTTTTATCTAAATCCACATTCATTTGTATTCGCCAGTGACCTTATCTGTTTCATGGGAAACGATTTCATGATTTATGCCCATGCATAAGTGCTCTGCACCCTCCAGGACTCTTAGCTATCTCTCCCAACCCCTCTCTCTCTTCTTCTTCTTCTTCTCTTCCTCTTTGTCTCTTCAAGCAGCAGCAGCAACACAGTGTAGAATCTCATGAATGTTATGTCTTGATACTTACCCAACTTTTCATGCTGCCATTGTTTAAAAACTCTTTGAAAGCTCTAAATCAAATGCAACATGCTATAAGCTCTGTGGTGTTTATTCACACAATGATGGTGTGGTGAACACTAGCTGAAATATGAGGAGTAACCTCAACATTTGCAGGAATAACTTAAAGTCTGATGATAGATGCAGACAGTAAATGTAAGACCCAAATGGTCATTTTGTCATAAATAATAATGAACTAGCCCTATATGAATGAATGGTGATATGGTACCATGATACTTTAGAACACAAAAAAATCACCAATTCAACTGATACACTTACTGTGACACATCCTCTGTGCAGTGACTGTCAGCTGTATATTTCCAGTTATAGCAATAGTGCATGACAGACTTCTGTTCAAAGGAAATCCACTTGTACATTTTGAATCAACTCATCAGCACATTTCCCCTCAGATGCCCAACAGCAGCTTACTGACAGAAACTAACAGACCTGCTGCCGTCATAGAAAACTCCCGAGAATCCAGATGAGGTGGTTTTCCTTCTTTACTCTTCAAAGTTTACGTTGTCCCACAGTATGTAGGTCCCAGGCATATTCTCAGAGCCAGCTCAGACCTGGTATTAACATCCGTCCTGAACGATCCGATCACAAGTGGACGGCTCGAAATATAGAGCATAGGCGCTCAGACCACATTTGGAAATGAAGTCAGCTGCCGGCTCAGCTGATTCTCTTCTATGCATTCAATTGGCAAATCTCATACAGGTCGCACTATTTAAGCTGCTTTGACCTGCCTACTCTTCCTGCTTCCTCTGCGAGCAGCTTTGCAACCCGCCACCACCCCAGCTCCTCCTTTTTATGTCTGACTTAATCAATGTCATTTCTGTTGTCATTTATGCCTGCTCTGTTCTGTACCCAGGGGGGTATTTGCTGCTTAGCTCCCTGCCTTAGCCTTTCCATGTAGGCACATGGAAGGGCAGGGAGCTCCCAGAACAGAGCCATACTGCCAAATATAACTTATGCAAATAGAAATTATAAGTGTCTTTGACTATAGTGGTCCTGACAGAAATGGTGTTCCATTTATTGTGTATGGACATTTGTTAAGAAAGTTTTGGGATTTATTGTGAGTGAGACAGAAAATAGCTCTTATTACTTGTGTACTCCATAGAAAATCATACATCATATTACCACTATATGAGTATGTTTGGTGCATGCTAGAATGTTAGCAAAAGACTACAATGACATTGTAATGTGAAATGTACATACATAGGCACATACATACATATATCAGTCTTTTGTGAAAGTCAGTGTGTGCTGGATAAAGAGAGCCCGAGTGAGAGTAAGTCCCGTGTGGCCATGCCGTCGTTCCTGCAACATAGACACAAGGGGACACATCCACCATACCGTAGCTTCGCCTATAGGCACAGACTGTTACACTTACTATTGTTTTTGACAGTATGTGTGTTATTCCTGCATGAGTCAGATGGAATCCCATGAATCTCCACTCTGACAAAGGGGTCCAGCGCTTTGCCACTCCTGGGGACAGGTAGGTTGGACCCACTGATCACCTGTAGATAGACACACACACACACACACACACACACACACACACACACACACACACACACACACACACACACACACACACA
>JBBPCS010000917.1:13418291-13429288 GCA_037974645.1 Hollardia meadi | reverse complement strand
CAGAGTTTGATGACGAGCTGATCATTTGAATCAGGTGTGTTGGAAGAGGGAAACATCTAAAACATGCAGGGCAGGGGGGTCCCCAGGACCAGGGTTGGGAAACACTGCTATAGAGCAAGAGTCTTGCTTGAGTGCTGCCCAGTTATCAATGTTTCATTTGGTAACATTTTGTCAGTGTCCCTTGAGGGCAATTTGCCGCTTCTGAGTCCTCATCAGTATAAAGTGCAACATAAAATATAAATATTGTACTAGTCTTCTCTGCAGCCACCACTTTCATTAGACTGTTCACTTCTACTGCTGCATAAGTCATCAATCAGAACAGAGGAAAGCATGTCAATTGAAATCTGGCCAATTATGACAAAAACATCTCTGTGGTGGAGCTGTTGGCTCATTTTGTGCCCACACACTGGCTGACTGCACATTTAAATGTAGGAGTATCGGGTTACAGTGATGTGTATCTATAATCAATAAATTATTAATTAAATTTAGAATAGAATAAGATAAAAAATAGAATAAAATAGAGCAATATATACAGTTTTTTGACATCTGGGAAACATTGTCCATCAACTTCCTTTAAACATCCAGCTCATCCAAAGCAACACTAACATTAGTTTGAAGATGTGTTTCTGGCTTTCTGACTGCCTTCCTGTCTCAGGTCTCCACCTACTCTTGAGGGAAAGTTCTGCTGCTATTGGTGGCTAAATGCTCCGCTATGTTCTCCAGCTATTTGCTAACTTTGTCTGTCTCTTGTTTGGTGCTGGGTAGGTAGAGTAGAGTGAGTTATCTTTTTCACTGTAAACGGCTACAGACTTTGCCTGTAAATTACGCTATGAGAGCGGTTGATAGTGAACCACAGCGGCAAAATTGAAAGATGCTAAAATGCTCCTTACAGCTGATAGGAACTGCCGAGTCAGATGATAATTCTCTACAGGTTTGTCACTACAAGCAACCCCTTTCACTTTACATATTGTTATTTGATCCATTGTTATAAAAATATTGATTATATTCAGATGAGAAAATGTTTGCAAGGGAAACCTATAGTTCAAAATACCCTACCATTCAAATTCATTCATGCTTCATGCAATTTGTAAATACCAGTCATTCTGTTCTTGTCTTGCCTCTTCTCTTTCTGAGTTTCATCTCTGCAGTTCTAGACACTTCAGGCACTGACACTTAAGGGCATCAGTATATTTAGGCATCTTATCAGAGATCTGAAGAATGGATTAGCATGTCACAGACTTCAAGCATAGGGGATTTGTTTTCATTTTCATGAGTGACATCGGCTAAATTGAATGAAAATCCCCCATGCTAGGGGACAATCTGAGAAATGAGCTTGCATCGATTCTCATTTCTATCTATGTGGGTTTGCAGTGGCTTTGTCTGTAGCTTTACCTGGAATGTAGTGAGATTTGAGAGTTGAGGTCTTAATCTTTCATGTTTCAGGGCAAACATGATGGGAGTCCCTATGAACTGTCAGACACACAGTTATGGCAGCCATTGAAGGTTCTCCCTTCTCTCCAGGGAATAATCCAAACTTCTATCTGTGAGCTAAGCCTTATATCAGACTTGATAATGTAACCCTGAAAATCCAGTCGCAATACAGAGAGTGTGAGAGAGGTAACCAAGTGTTAAATTAAATGCAAGATAGGGCTGTATATTAAATCCTATAATTAGTGATCACAATTTTGACCTTCACATTTATTCAAATTAAACTTGATTGGGTGAAATATTGACTTTGTAGTTGGTGCCTTCTCTGGTACAGCAAATTAAGTGCTTCCTCGTGAAAAGAAGGCTTTGGCCAATCAAAAGTGTTTGTTTCAATCAGGCTGTTATTAACTATTCTCTGCTTCCCAAACATTATTGCAGCTGCAAGCAAGAGGATTTTCACTACACAGTTAACCTTGTGTCTTATTAGCTGGCAGGTGTAAACTTGGGACACCTCAGTGTAGCTCTAATCAACAATTAAATATTAAACTACTGTTGTAAATCAGTGTGCATGGTATATTGTCTCTGAAACTCTACCAGGTCCTGTAGTGGGTTGATGTAAGATGATGTTTTATGTAAATACCCACAAAAACAGTTCTATTCAAGGTACTAAATGCATCAGTCTGACCAGTAGGTGAGTTTGGATTTGAATGGGTAGGCCCTTGGTTGGTTAAAAAATGCTTTGTCTATAAGTGGTAATTCCCACAGTCTCGGTTATGAGATATGCAGGTTTTACCTGTTACCAGTTAACTCACAATGCTGAAGCCAACCTCAAACTTAATTAGACCTAATAAACAACCTCCTGTGCATGTTTGCTGGGCAATGCTTATGCTCTTTTTTTCTTTCAGTTAAAGCCCACTTTCTCACACAGATGTCTCTGGGTCTGCCTTCCTCAGCGTGTATGTCCTGACTAGCAGCACCTTAGAGCACTTCAAGCCATTTATTCTAAAGGCCACTAGGAGAGATTTTTTCTTTCATTTGTTTGCTGGAGCTAGAGCCAATCCCTGCACACATTTGGTGTGGCAGGGTGCACACGAGACAGCTCGTCACTCGGCCACACAAAGACAGACGACCTAATCCATACCTATGAGCAATTAGTTTCTAATTCACCTAACCTGTTTGTTTTGCCTGTTTGAGGAAACCTCAGCACCATAGACAATTTACAGAGACACAACAACAACATGCAAGCTTGTAAACTGACAATTAAAGATGAATAACAGTTTAAAGTTACATTTTTGGGAAATTACCATTGTATAAGAAAAAATATTTCACTCTGACAAAATACCCCTCTGCCTTGTCTTGTGCCAAACCTAACCCCTATCTGAGCCACTATTATTATACACTGATTTGATGTAAAATGAGTAATAATGTGTCTTCAGTATTGAATGAAATAATCATGATGATCATCTTAACCATAATCATGAAGCCCATATGCAATGTCTGACGGTATGTTTGTAAAGAAGTGCAATGTTTGTTCCTGTACACATGGCTAACATTAACAAATGGCACATCAGGGACAATGCCTTATTCAAACTGTAAAGCTCTGAGAGTGTTTACTCACCCCCTTGGCAGGAGGAGGCTCTGATGGCTGTGGCTGCTGACTCACTAACTCTGTCAGTGCTCTGCACTCATGCATTTCACTTGTGTGTGTAATGTGATTTAAGAGGGAAACCAGTGGACCTGGATCTGTTGTACATCATCCACGTCTCTAGCCACATAACTCTCTATTCTGAGACTGGGTGCGGACTGGAAGACAGACAGTCAACTAGGCAGGCTTTGAGCAGTTAAGACTGATCTCACGAGTTTCAGTCTTTGTGGGGTCCTTGCCATCTGGCTAGTACTACAGGAAAATTGTGCATGTGTTTTGGTGTTTGGATGCTCTGTGTGTGAACATATGTGTAAGAGATCCTCTGATGTCTGTTACCGCTCCGGGTGCTGATTTTCTCTGTGAAAATCCACATCAGACCAAGTTATCCTCTGCTGTTGTAGTATTCTTGGATGCATATCCCAGAGTGTTGTGATGCATTTCTTACATACTACACATACACACAACTGTGTGTATGGTAGGGCTTCACAATATACCATTTCAGCATCGATGTCACAATGTATGCATTAGTCACATTGCAGGACACGCATTGTCAAGTAAGGTAAATTAATGTTATGCTGCTTGGTACAAAAGGAATAGGTTCTCATCTTCCATGAGTGATCTATGAGAAAAGTCTGTTTATTTTAAGCCTGTTTATTTTCCACCATGTAGATTAAGCATCATTTTAACATTTTCAAATAGTTAGAAACGGTAGATTACATGTAAATTACACGACTGCGATACAAGAAATGTTTTGTTTTTTTCTAAATACCTCTCCACTTGTCCTCTCCCCACTTGTCCATGCTGGTGTCAGGGACACATACGTGAAACTGAAAATGGAGGGGTGGCAGAGAGCTGATCCCACTGTGGTAGAAGTAGGGGGGGGGGGTTGTCTGTACATGAATAACACACCGCATGTACTGTGTGTTTTCTGGTGAAATTTCTTGTATTTTTTCCTAGTTGCTTTCATTAAGAAGGTGACAGCTTTCTGAGTGTAATCTGATACTTTTTTGGTCATTTTCTAGACTCTTGGGCCTTACTGATTGTCATCATCTTACAAATTATTTCTAACAAAATGCCTTTTGCTTTCAAATCTCAAATTCTGTAATGATTAACGCCCAGCACTCAAGAATATATGTATGTAATTCCGTATGAAGTATGTCGATTGAATGTAGGCCTACCTCTTGGGTTAAGCGTTGGAGCATACAGCCTACAGTAATTCTTTGGTCCTAAAGCCTCTTAGTTGTGTGGTGTCTTTGATTTAATGCTGACAGAGCTGTTGAACTTGAGTAATCCCTGTAGTAATCTGCAATGAGCTGCCCTTTGATGATGTGCCAGGTTGAATCTGGGGACAGATGCTTTCATGCTGTTGGTAGGCTATTATTCCTTATGGTTGTCAAAAGTACCATAGTATTGATACCACGTGTTTAAATCGATACGATATCCGCGAAGCATTGAAAGTACTAAAGTTAAAAAAAGAGAAAAATTATTCAATTTTGTGTGCCTATGCAGCCTGAACACAGCTAGAAACCAAAATGGGAATGGACACAACCTCTGAGACTGGCATAGTCCACCAACATGGGATACAGTACAGAGGTTATTTACAGCAGCTCAGACAAGCACTTAAATTCACATTATGACTCTGTGTACAACAGGACACAGCAGCCGGGCACTAGAGAGACATAGCAGAACAGCGAGATAGCGTCAACCAACCAAAAACAGCATGTAGAGATGCAATATTTTCACATCTTGTCGATGTCGATTGAAGATTTACTTTGACCAAACCAGAGGCGATTGTGGAAAGACAAAACAGGATGGTTTTCATTTAGGTCTTGTTTGAATGAACTGTGTATAACGATAAGTTATCAAGGCAGTTAAGTGTGGTACATACCATATTATGAGACAGTATGGGCCGGGGCTAAGTGGTTAGCCCACTAACTTCAGTAGATATCTCTGCAACAAAATACTTTGACATAGCATCAATGCTGTTGCTTCTTCACATTCTGTTGATAATGGTAGTTCATTTGTTGAACGTTTTAAACTAATATTATGGTCATATCTTACAAATTGCACCTTTAAACAGGCAACAATTACAGTGCCCATGGTGAGATGCTGTAGAAACAAAAAAGAGCTTATTCGCTAATAAAATCCATTTACTTTCATTCAGTGATACCTGTTTTGTGATCTAGGGTTATAGGGTTGATAGGTATATCTTACGCTCCTAAAATATTACAGCTCCCATATCATGCCATGGCAAAACATACACCTACTGCACTCTTTTTTTCCTTCTCCCCCCATTTCTCTTGTCATTCTAGCTCAGTCCAGTGGACAGTGCACAGCCCAATTGTTTTCCAGATGGTCTGTGATGATTAGAGAGCTTTTGGAAGCCGTCACTCTGCTCAAATGTTTTACAGCTGTGAGCTCTTGGAGCTCCATGTTAAAATGTCCATAGAGGGCTTTGGAACACCGTACTGTTTCCCGAAACAAATTGTTACAAATGCAGCCTCTGAATTTGTCTTTATCCACATCCAAACAGGCAGTCTCCTTTTTTCAATTGCTATCCAGAAAGAGAATCAGAGCCTCTGTTTTTACAGTTATCACACCATGGATGGATGGAGGGATGGATGGATGGATGAAAAATCAGCATTGCAGCGTATCTTATTTTTACTCTCTTCTGGAGGATTGATTATAGGGTCTATTGCAATGTTGACAAACAGGTTGCTGGCAAATTTTCAATTAAGCAACACTAGTGAAGGGGATATTATCATACTTTTCTGGTCCTGTGGCTTTGGCTTATTCCCTTCCTTCTCTCTCCTGGCAACAGTGTCAGCTGCACCGTTGCCCCTGCACATCTCCCACGGGTTGTGTAGAGAAAATATACTGTATTATGACAGCCGTAGGTGTGACCCTTGGATGTTTTCTTGCTAATGAGATCTGTAGTAAGCATTTACAGTATGATTGGGATTAAATGGCTGGTTGTCCTGTATGTAGATTTTATAACCCTTACTTTATTTCTAATGGTCTAATCTCTCCTAGGATACTGGTAGGCTTGTTTTGTCTCTATTCCATCTCCTGTGCTGGCACTTGTGGAAGCCATTCATCTAAAAAGTACTCATGTAATATCAGAACTGTGTGAAGGACTTCCATATCATTACAAACAAATGTCAACCCAAAGTGAAACTGCTTATTAGAACCACTTCCGGCCTCTTTTATGTCTGTATGCATACGATTTAGTGTAGGGCCCCATCGTGACTCAAGTGCACTGTAAATTCTACAGCAAGATGGGGCACTTCACTGATATAAATAGTACCCAGGTCATCACGACTGCTTCAAATAGCACCAAGTTATCTGAGGTGTGTTAGTACATCAGACCCATCAGATTAGAGTGAGAGTAGAGATATTTCTAACTTCAAAATAAATCTACATCTTGACATAATATCTGTATAGTATGCTTAGCATAGTTGCTTGCTGGTGATTTGGTTCTCTTTCTGGCGTCAGGGAGGGATGGATAGTGGCAGTGATTGGGTGATACACTGCATTTATTGCTGAACTGTTGCATAGTGACTTTCCTCTCCCACGCTCTGTCCGAGGATCTGGCCGTCCCTGCTTAAACAAATATTTGAACTCAGTGCCAAGTCTCTCATTGAATGATATATACCTGCTGTGATTGATATTGTACAATTGTGTTTCTCACAAGCTTAATGCCATCACTAGAGTTACCATAAGAAGAATGTGCCATAGTGTGGTTAGAGTCACAAAAAAAAAAAAAAAAAACAATTGTTGTCCCTCAAATGAACACGACCTGTTTGTCCAGTAAACACAAAACCCTGGACAAAACAAACTGCTAAACGGACATCCCTTGGTCTAAATTGGTGCCTTAGAGGCACTGAATGCTTTATGCCTCCCATAATCCAAGCTGTCTGTTTGAGGTCAGGTGATCCACAGATAGCTGAAGAGAATAGCATAGCTAGGTACTGTACATACCTTACCCCAAACTCTCACCAGCATTTTAGGAAACAATTTGTCAATTTGCTCTCTCTGTCAGAATCCACTTGCTTAGACTGAGGTGGATTTGTTAAAGTAAACAACACTTAAACAGTTCTATATATTCTTATCTTTTTATTAATTTCCTAGTTACTTTTGTACCCAAATATTTGCAAATTCCTTTCTTTTAATAGTTTTAATCCTGCACTGTGGACATTGTTGTTGTTTTTTTCTGTCTTTCCTCTTTTATAATGCAATATGAACTTTCACAACACATTACCACCATTACCTGTTATTGTACTTTGCACTCGGCAGAAATGTGTACCACGTATCTCCATGCTTGTACAAAATGCATCTTGGTGCGCATGGTGGCAGACTTCAGGATACAAACAATATGGGGACCTACTCTTCAAAACATCACTTTACCTTGCCACAGTAGTTAAAAACTTCATAGGTTACCTTTAAAGATTTGGTGCAATGAAATCAATCTGTCCTTCCTTTCATATTGTATATCAGCTCTGTGCAGCCTGTTTTCAGTCTCAGTTTAGAGGCTATATGAGAGTGTGAGAGATGAGGCGCATCTCTCACAGTGGCGTAAACTGACAGGAGCTTCATAACTGTAGTAATGGTTGCACTACTGAGTGATCCATCAGTCTAATCAGCTGTCGGTCCTCTGCAATACGTGGCTGCAGCAGTAGGGATGAATGTCTCTGGAAGTCAGGAGCTTGGCTTAAATATCAGCACTACTTGCTCAAGGATAAATGCAGCCTTCCCACCTCTGTGCTGCTATTCACAAACTGATGTGTGCATGCATTCCTCCTCCTCTCTGGATGATAGGCTGACCACTGTTTTTCACTGTAAGACCTCTGCTGGTGGTTCAGATATATGTGCCTTCAACTTTGACAGTGAAGTTATGGTGCCGATGTCTCTGCCTCTGTGCTTCTTGTGTAAGGTAGTGGGATTTAGACATCTTCCCAGTGTGACAGTTTTATTACTGCCTGTCACTGCACATGATGGCCCTTATTGAGTGTGTGGGTGGTAAAAGTGTGTGCATGTAGGGGTGGGAAAAAGAAACTGGTATAAATGTCACCATTGTAGAGATATGAGCGATGATATGAATTTGATTATGCCAACATAAAATGGACTTTACATAAAGTGCACTGGGAGGATCAGTTTTTTTTCTCGGATATTAAAAACAAGTGGGTACACTACATTTAAATGTGGGGGGAAAAATAGATTTTGTGCTTAGAGCTGCAATGATGAGTCCATCAATCGATTGACAGAAACAAAATGGCCAAATATGTAATTATAATTAATTTCAGTCCTTTTTCAAACTAAAATGCTACAATGTTCGATGGGTCCAGGTAGGGCTAAAATGATTCCTCGATTACAAAGAAGAAAATCATCGATGCAAATTCCTTGCATCAAAGCTTCATTTAATCCGTATAACTATTTACAGTTCGCTGGTTATTATTGACACAAAACACTATGGATGCAGGACAAAGAGTGATGGCGCAGATTGCAAAATGGAGAATAAGAGCAAAAATAGCCAGGAAGAAGAGGAGAGACAAGCCAGAGGAAACGACACAGTGTCCAAAGTTTGGGTCATATCAAGCTGAAACAAAACATAAACTCTGTACAGTGTGTCTACTGTTAAACCAAACTTGCCGACCTCCAATACACTACATCATGCTTACAGCATCTCAGCAGAAATCATCCAGTCCACAGAGAGCAGACCCGACACAAGGTAAGATTAATGTTAGGACTTAACATACTGGTAAACCTATATAACTGCTGGTTGAGATGAAGGCTGGTACGTTAATTATGGCTACATGTAATGGCTAACTAAGAATGTAAATTATTACAGTGGCAGGTATGTTGTCCCTCAGTTAGCTAGGTTTTGCTCAAGAAAATAACCACAAAAAATAAAATGCTGCCATCAATTTGTAAAAGCCTGAGCTTTATTCATGTTATTATGACAGTCACGGCATACACACACCTACTCCCCTTATAGTGATGCATAAAATACACCAGAAACCAAAATATCATGTGGTGTAAGTAGCAATTGTAGCCTAAAAGCACCAAATCTAATAAAGCAGGTAACGGGTGTCTATTTCTTAACTTTCCGCTGAGCATCCATCTCACTATAAGGGTTACTTACAAATCCACACGGAGTCAGAAGAATATCGTATGTTGGCTTTACTTGTCTTTAGAATTAAAATCCTTCTGTCGAGCAAAAATATAATCCAATGGAATATCCCCAAAAAAAGTATTCCAAACTGACTGCTGACTAATCAGCTTTTTCATCTGACTTCTTGGTCGTGACACTAGGAGGCACACTTTACCACAGCAATACACACTGCACATCAACAACATTAAAAACTAACAGCAACAAATGTCCAACTGGTAAATAACTATCATATATCAACAACTAAATATGTCATGATGACTTTGGCTCTTACATTCTGAACTTTCTGTAGATCGGTAGACTATTCGCCTACTAAAATAATCAATAGCTGCTGCCCTAGATCGAGGTACTCGGATGTGACAATCGTCTACTCTGCAGTGTAAGTCATGGTTAATTCAATATTTCTAGTTTTTGGGCTCTTGGATATTGTGATTTTTCACCGTTTTGTAATGTTTGACAGACTCAGTGGTTTTATTATGAGACAATAACTGGCAGATTAATCATTCATTAAAATAATTATTACTTACAGCTGTAGTTGTTTATTTGTATATTTTGAACGTCTTTTGAATGTCTTGAATCCACAGCGTAACTACTCGCAATAAAGTAGGCGACAAGAAGTCATATTTAATTTCATTTAGCTCAGTTTTTGTGTAGCAGTGATGTCATTCACATTCTCTTGGAGGAGAGGAAAGCTTCTACTCCTTAGTAAGAGTCTGTAAGATGCCTCATAGATGACTCTCACGTCTCTGAGTATTTTCCAGCCTAGTCAGACTTGCTGTACATGATCTCCAGAAGTAATTTTGAAATGCTTGATGAATTTGTGGTCCCATGACTTAGACTTACTGTACATGTCTAAAGAATCTGAAACCTTCCCCAAATCAATAGCAAGTTTCTGTGTATTGATTTGGAACAACCCATACTGTAAGTGGACTGTAAGATCTCCTGAACTGTTAGATTCACTTCTCTGCCTATTTGTTTTCATTGTTTATTTATGGAGGAGAGGGGCTCATTAGTCATTCAGTGTGACAGTGAAAATGTGCACACAACAAGTTTGCTCTTTGCCAAGAACTAAAGCGCAGTTGAAGCTGGCTCACTGCCAAACTTAAAATTGACTTAAACCTACCTACAGTCAAAATGGCAGTGTTCACAAAAACTTTTTTATTGAGTTTTTTTTTTTTTTTAAACCTAGCCAGGTTGAAGCCTGACAGGCATTTTTACATTTTTTTTAACATCTTTATGGCCCCAGCAATGTCTTTGAATAATGCAGAAATCTGATTTATTTCATTCACTATGTACTTATTTGCAAAACATGAGAGTATAATAATCATATTAAGGTGTGGCTATTAAACTTGGTGCTGCCTCACACAAAAAAAAATCTAAAAAGAGGAAAAAGAAAAGAAGAACCTATAAGGACTTAACTTAATCCCACACACTTGAAATACAGCTGTCAGGTTCAATAAAAAGACCTGTTGATTTTTTGCATAGAAAGTTCCCAGTGACTACTTCTGAGGCTTGGTTGGGCAGGAAACTCTCCTAGCTTCCTAGCTGAATCATCAGTACTATAGATGAGCAACTGTGTGAGGAAATATTTGGTTCTTAGATTGAAAGCCAAAGCCTGTGCACATCAAACCTAAAGACTGTAGTCAACTGTGACAGCACTGCCTGCCACATATTACTTTTGCGTGTGGGGGGGGGGGGGGGGGGGGGGGGGGGGGGGGGGGGGGGGGGGGGGGGGGGGGGGGGGGGGGGGGGGGG
>JBBPCS010000917.1:13404365-13418281 GCA_037974645.1 Hollardia meadi | reverse complement strand
TACCCCCCCCCCCCCCCCCCCCCCTCTCTCTCTCTGTAGGTATACTTGTGCTGTTGCTTTAGGTCTGTATGCACACCTGGTGGTGTGATGTCATTCAGTACCACTTTGGTTTAGATCATTTTAACAAGCCTCCTCCACACGCGGCTTACCTGCTGTTATGAAATCACAGGTGAATAAGTAGCAGTAGAATTAAGTAGAATTCAGCACACGCACGCATATAATGTTGTAATTGACCTGTTTAGTCAAACCCGGATTGAGATACTTTGGTGGTGTCGATGCAATTTTAGATTTTAGGTGGTGCACGACTTAAAAGCACCACAACTACAGCATTGTAATTTATGCACTCTGCCTCATACTGTTCTTCTTGAAGCAGCCATATTAAGCCAGGAGGATGTTGGTTATGTTCCAGCAATGTCAACAGAAGCATCCTAGTAATTAGGTACTAATAATAGACTAATATATGCTATAGCTTTCCTTAGGGAAAGATTAGAGAGGTGTGACCCCATCTCATTGCAGCACACAATTTTAAATTGTTAATTTAAGTTTTTCTTGCTAATTGTGCATTAAGTATTACACTGGGAAAGATTGGTGTGTCTGCTGAGAAAAGAGCTTTATTGAGTTAAAACAGGATTGTAGATTGTTCATTGCCAGGGAAGAAGCATGTGGAGAAACAGTAGAACAGACAATCGGCATTATAATAAATCAACAACAGACTTTCTCTAACAAGTTGGCCATTGTTAATGCTGCACTGCCTGCAGCAACATACTACAAGCAATATTAGTTTTTCCCTCTTATCACAAACTTGGGGCGGCCCTGTTGATTCTTTGTATTTATGTGGTTTTCATGTAATCTTTAACAGTCACCACCCATATCAAAAGTGCACTGTGCATGGGGTTAATCATAAAGCATTGCTTAATGTGATTGTACCATCATTGTAATAATGCAACTAGTATCAAAGTGCTTTTTTGACAGACCTATTATTCATTTTAATGTGGTATACTCATGTGTGTCTATGGCTCATATAATCATTTCTGAGTTTGTAATAAGGTGCATGTTTTGGATAGGGATGCACTGTTTGTGAAATATTGATACCGATGTTTTAAAATAACAATTCTGGCAATAGCCAGTGCCGGTACTAATATATATATATATTTTTTTAAATTATTATTTATCCCCCTTTAGTGCCAGGGAAACAAAGAACTGAACTGTTTTAAAGTCATTCAGCCCTTCATTACTTTAAAAGAGTACAAAATCGATTATACAAATTTATGAGGCAACCTTTAATATAACTTTTTTGCACTTGAACAAGAATAGATTTTTTAAAATTTACTGCTTCAAAAGGCTTCTTATTCTCCTATACAACTACCTATTCCAGAACTTTTATGCCTCCGTGCCAGCGACAGCTGCGGCCCTCCGGCCACAGCTGTCGCATTATGTTTTCGGGTTGTCCGTCCTTCGTCTGTCCCATTCTTCTGAACACAATATTTTAGGAACACCTTGATGGAAATTCTTCAAATATGGCACAAATGTCCACTTGGACCCAAGGATGAACTTTTTCGATTTTGGTGGTCAAAGGTCAAGGTCACTGTGTGAAAGTCTTTGATTTTGTTGATATTGAGCTTGAGGTGATTGTCATTGCACCATGTAACCAAGCTCTCTATCAGTCCCTAAATATATTTTATGATTCTGGATAGACATGGATATAAACTGCAACTTCACTGGTGCATGGAGGCATACAACCACGAGGCAGTAATTCTAGTTCATAACTTACATAGCCTTATAAACTGATGGGATTACACGAGCCAGTAGTTCATAAATGTGCCCGCGGAAATTGATACAACAGATAAACATCGGCCACTGTCATTGGTCAATGTCTTTTATGTCGATAGCAGTCAACAAGGTAAATATTGAAACGGTACTGATGTTCTTTCTAACAACTTTTTAACAAAAAGTTAGAAAACTTTCTAACAAGAAAGTTGTTAGAAATGTCAAAATGTAGATTTCAACAAACTTAGCCTTTGCTAAGCTACTGCTAGTTACCATCACTGATCAGTCAAGACTAGCTGTGGTAACTTCACTGTGTACATACATATTTTTCTTCCATGGAATAGTTGTGTTTGCATTTACAGCACAGAAACATGCAAAAAAAAAATTCAGATTAAAATGGGGCTGCAATCCATTCGGTCGTTAAACAGTGCCAACGTGGCCTCATGTCCTCTGTCTTTATGTTTGATGTATACAACATATATGAATAGCTGAGGCCTGGAGAGCAAGAGTGCCTTTCTGTTGTCTTCATTTTTGTCCTCATTTGACGGTTACCTCCCACTAAAATAATATTGTTTTCCTGCTGAGTGGGATGTAGTCAAAATGAGATCCAACATCTTTAAATCTAAGACCATTTTTCTCCATCTGAAAAGGGTAGTGTGCCCCATTATTTTACGAAGCAAGCAAATGTCCCAGTTGGAGGCACTGCACTGCAGATTTTGTTCAGAGGGCGCAGTGATGTGACTGTTATGTCTGATTGTGGGATAAAGAGAGAGAGAGGACATCTTGATTTACCTCCACCTATCGGGTCAGAAATAAGATCCGGAACAGAAGCAGCCAAAAAGATTTACTTGCATCACCTTTCATGACAGGGTGAGGAGTTTAGTCTTGCTTGACCTTGGAGTTGAGCAACTGATTGTATTAAGCAATCTGTGGTGATTCAGGCATGTGGAAAGGATGCTCCCTCCAAGTTTCCTTTCGGCAGTTGATGACTGAAAGGAGCACTAGGTGCAGACCTGTGACTCAGTGGAGATGTTCACATTGGCCTGGGGGCACCTGGGGATCCCAAGAGGCAGCTGAAGGAACCTGCTGGAAAAATGATGTAATGATATTCTGTGCCTACACCTGGAGTGGAGAGAAAATGGAAGAATGAATAAATATTATTTGGAGGTCCTCATGAAAGCACATTCTTTTTGACAATACCCGTGGTTGTGCATGTATGTGTGGGATTGTCTCTGTTACAAATGCTGTTGTTTTATTTTCCTCCAGCACAGCCATTAGCAGAATGGGTTGCACATCAGCAGAGAGATGAAAGCCACTTTGATCTGGATTATTTTGAGATTTCCTCATTTGATTGAACATATTTTCAAAAATGTAGGCTATTCTTTGATCAAGGTTTAGTTTCTGACATTGTCTGATTGAGTTTTAAACATTTGTGTATTCTTTGATCTATATAATGTCTGTGCCTCTGTGGGAGTTGAAAATGCATGAAAGTATGATGATGCAAAAAATAAAATAAAATTGGGGTTCAGCTCAGAATTTTAATGTTGCCTGTTAGGATTTGGTTTGCATTTGTCCCGGCAAAAAAGTCCCAAGAGAGACCATTACGTTTGCATATTTGTATGATGCTTAATGTCATAATTCACAAAGATGCATATGTCAAGTGCTGCTGTCCTGTGGTTTGTGCGTTTGACACAAATTCCCATTTAATGTCTGGATTACTGCAGGCACTCCCCTAACTCAAAGAAGGCAAGACACTGGTGTTGGGTATGTGAAGGTGAAGAAAAGTTGACTGAAAAAGTGACTCATTTCTACGTCCTTTGGATTTGTGTCTGTCTGTTTTTAAGGCTTCTCTCTTAAACATAGACAACTCTTAAAGCGGCTGTGCCCTCTAATTTCCCTTCCCTAACCCCAGTCCCCTAACCCTTTGTGATGGTTTTAATGAATATGCATAGATTTATGTGGGGTTAATTGTTTGTGCCTGTATGCATTCCTTTGCTCATCTCCAGAAAGTGCTTTTCTTTGCATCTTTTTCCAGCTGTAGGCGTAGCTGACTGTGCTTCTTCTCATTGAGATTAAGACCAGATGTCAGTCTGCATGCGATTAGTGATTTTGGTAACCAGGTGTAATTACCGATTTTACCCAGCAGAGGGCCTCGATGTAGCACGACATGGTCCATGATTCAACCCCCAGTTTTAAGACTCTAACATGACAAGGAAGAGAGGAGGTGTGTGTTCCGTGGGTCACATTCAGTCAGTGGAGTCTATAGTTCATTTCAAAAGTGATAATTAATCTCACAGATGTTATTATCGAAGCTCATATCAGTGGATTTCATATCTTTTTTTTTGTGGTTGCTCACCCTTTGTAAACAAAAACATTTCTTGTCCTATTAAGTTTATTTCCAGCTGTTCTGTTACTCATTCCTAATATATATGTGTAATTATATTGTTATATTTGCGAAATGTTTGCCATATTTTGTACTACACTGTAGATATTTTGTGTAACTAATAATTGTAGCCATTGGAGGGCAGTGTTGGATTTTGTCCTTTACATCTAACATCTCTGTGGACATTGTAATTATACTTAGAAACTTTACTCCAGTAAAAATGTACTTTCATTACAGCGTGTACTAATGAATGTGAGAGGAGGAGTTTACAGTACTTTTTAGACAATGCTGTGCACCCTTATTAACAACACATTTTCTGTTTGTTTTCCTCATCCCTGCTTGGTGTGCTTGTTGCGTCTTTAATCCAGGTAAGTGGCACTTAAGTGCATGTTTCGCTTAGAAAAACAAAACAAAAAACATGCTTCTGTCAAGAGTAGGGGGATGACTGGATGTATTTCACCTTGAGGTGTTTACAGTAGAGTTTAATTAATTAAAACGGGGAACATTTCTTCCTGCTGTCTTACTGTTGACTGCTTTTCACACAGGTGCTAACTCTATTTTTTTCTGGGAATAGCCCTGTGCATGTGTCCCATGTTACTTCAGAGAAAGTTTTAGTTTAATGTTTTTTGCAGATCTTTTTAGTATCACCTTCCCTTAAGGAAAAAGTGGACAGCATTTGTACTTTAGATTTATATTGTTTTTGAGGTTCAGTAAGGTAGGTTAAACCATTCACCCAATTTATCTCCCTTCTTATAATCTATGCCCTTGTCAGGATGTAGATGTATTGCCTTTGTGACCCCTTATAACTTACCACCTGACACATGCAGCTGTTGGACAGAGGGAGGAGGGAGCTGCAGCTGAAAGATTTAGACAGTCTTCAACAGATTTTCATAGAGCTTGTTTATCTGAAACAATATCATCCCCCCACAATTATCATGAAAAACCTGAAACTGACTGCATGGTTGTATGCCAAGCTGTAAAGGAAGACAATTTGAACACAGACAGAAGTAGCTTGTTGTTCTTTGTCTCTGAGGATTTAAGTAATGCAGCTGCACCTACAACAACACCAACGGATGAACTTAGATGAGACACTCCCAGTAAACGTGCTAAAAAGTTTGGCCTCTCCCTCTGATGAAGCAGTACTCCAAATTCATAGCATTACAAGCATTACAATTTTACTTCAGGCTATAAAATCTGGAAAATGGACTGGACTGTTGATATGAATGAACATGACAAGAGGAAATAAACATGAATGTGCCAAACTCACACTGGATTGAGTCACTAACTCAGTTGACTGGCCAGCACTGTCAGCTGTGGCTTCCCCTTTACACACACAGTCCTTGTTTTATAGTGGCATTGATTGACCCCATTTCAAATATGGATCATCAGTGTGCTATAATAGAATGTCAAATCAGGATATGGCAAAGTTTAGTGGGGACACAGTCTGAAATACATTTAGGCCCTGTGCTTTCATGTTAGGTATCAGCTATACTCATGGAGTACTCAAAATAGCTTATAACTACAAACTGGCCACTTTAGTGCTAATGAGGTACAACCACAGTAATTCTCCCTGCATTATTTTGAAATCAGTTGACAGATAGTCATTGTCAAATGTCTCAAATGTCATTATGGCAATTACCTAAACATGTGAATACACCCATATGTAAAACCCTGATTTCAAAAAAAAATTGTGAGGCTGTGTAAAATGTAAATAAAAACAGAATGCAATAATTTGCAAACAAACTGTATATACCAACAACACTTTAACGAAGCGCTCCTGAGCTCGTGTAATATCCTTCATACAATCATGTTTTACAAAGTGGTGAACCATCACACTCCATCCTTGGTTGTGAACGACTGTGCCTTTCGAGGATGCCCCTTTCATACCCAATAAAGATACCCAATCATGATCAGCTGTTACGATTAACCTGTTTACCTGTGAAATGTTCCAAACAGGTGTTTTATGAGCATTCCCCAACTTTCCAAGTCTTTTGTTTCCCTTTTTACAAACATCAATGAAGTCGATGAGGTAAAACATTAAATATATTGTCATTATACTGTTTATATCCCCAAAAGGATTATCAAGTTATCACATTCTGTTTTATTTATGTTTTGCACATGTTCCTGTCTTATTTGGAATTGGGGTTGTAGCATGTTCAGATTCGTTGTCTGAGAAAGTTAACACATGAGTCCCTGTGAGTGTCTAGCAATCATTTCGTGTTACAGTGTATTTTTCCCACTTTCACCACTGCTTCTCTGTGTACATCTGTTGACTTGGATTAGGCTTGCTGATGAGACGGCAGTCATGTTGGAGTTTTGAAGCTATTGCCAATCCATTTCTTCTAGAATTTCAGCATTGCGTGTGACATCTGATTTGTTTGTTGTTGTGTCTGCACCGGAGTTTGTGGCGAGTTCATGTTTAGAATTTCAGTCTTCTGTACAAATTTATCAGTCGCTTATCTTTCCCATTGCCATTTTGCAACTAATAGAATAAATGCATCGCAAAGTTTAACAGTCTGACAGGCAACAAAAAAGTAGGCCGTAGAACTGATTAGGTAACTTTATGTGCTGCATGACACTGCACATGACAGAAACTGTAAGCAAGAACTGGACCAGTGTTTGTTTAGTCATCTGCTGTTTGCTTTCCTGCAGCCTGAAGGTGATAATATTTGACAATCCACATAGCATGATGAGTGTTTTTGTGCTTGCTGTAAGATCACTCATTTCATAAAAAAAAAAGGCCTGAAAATGTACCGTGGGCAACAAATGTACATGATTACAGGTACTGTGTCTTTTAAATGTAAACAACTGTTTACTCCACACATCTCTCTCTTCCTAATTTCCAAGTGCAAATGATTTCTGTCATAGTCAAGTCATACACTCATATTTACATGAGCAGTACATTTGCTCTTGCTTTCTTTCTGTCTCTTAAAGTATCTTGTTCTGTCACTCTCATGGCTGACCCACTTCTGTTGGTCATCTTTTCTATAATCAGTTGGACCGATGTCTATGTGAGGTAGCGCTGCCCCGTCTCTCTGCTCACGCTAGCAGCTATCTTTGCCTGGGGACGAGAGGAACTAGAGCTTAACAGATCCTTTATTGCATTTCATTACAGCATCAGTTAATGGCTGCCATTTGCTCAGTCTTTCAAGAATTTTTACTTCAGCTGCAATTTTGGTTGTGGCTTTTCCTCAAACTACACTGTTGTTGTCCACATGGATGATAGACGGATCAATAACAGCCATCACTGGGGGCGGTATTATTTCTTTGTGGCTGCGGTTGATAATATTGGATTTTATAGAGGGCACACAGACTCCCTGTCAGATTGACACGCACACTCACTGCAAAAAACTTTCCATGACATTTTTGGTTTTATCAGAAGTAGGCCAAAGCAGGAGTCTGGCCCTGTGGCAGACCTAATGAGCATGCTCAGTACTGCTGAAGGCTAGGAAGTGGATCAAAAGGCTGCTCTTCTACTACCACCTCATCACTTTCTCTGTGGGTCTGTCACAGCACAGGCTCAATGAGCTAGACTAATAGGAGGACCACACAGGATTTAAAGAAAGTTAACCAGAGAATAATGCTTTATTCTACAACTATGTTGCACTATTATTATTGTTTTCATTATCGATTTTCTGATGATTATCTTGCAGTTTAATCAGTTAATCTTTTGGTATATAAAATGTGAAAAAAAGTGGAAAATACCAGTCCCATTTTTCAAGAGCCCACGTTAATGTCTCCAAATTGGTTATTTTGTCCTGCCAACAGAAAAAAACAACATGTAATTTATGGTAAAAAAAAAAAAAAAAAAGAAAGAGTAAGGCAGAATAAAGAGTCAGCTTAAATAGCCTGGCCAACCGAGTTGGATGCAGGCCAGGTGACTCCCATCTCAACATGTGGCTGAAATGCATGGAAAAACACAGACAGCAGGAGATGGAGCATCGCCAGAGGGCTGTCACAGTGTCTGTGTACCATTTTCCTTATTAATTTCATATAGTCACATATACTGTAGTTGCTGCTGATAGAATGCAAGCAATCAACATGCCATTTACAAATAAACTATTGTATAGTAACAGGAAATAATATCTGCTTTCGGACGTCAGTTGAACCGCAATTTTAGAATTCTACTTCAAATTAAACTTCAACAAGACGAAGCTAAATGTCGCTTGACAGATTTACCGCTTATTTTGGGGTTTTCTTTGGTATTTCTGGAGTTACGTCACACCCATTCCCAAATTATTTAAATTTTTTTGTATCTATGAGTAGCTCCTCCATTTCTTCTGTGCATTACATTGTAGGCAATAATGTACGTCAACACACTCAACGATGCATTTGTTCAGTCTACATTCTTTTCTGATCCTACTTAATTTTGTCACTTTTTCCAGTGTGAAAACCCTGCATACTCAAAACCTGCTTAGAATTAGTAGATACCATGAAACAGGCACACCTTTGTCTTGGTTATTCGTTATAAGAGCTTTATTGAAATATAAACAAAGGGATTTTGTTCCTGTTTTAACTTTAAATTTAAAATGGTTATTAAGAATCTACACTGAAAGCATCTACAATAGCTTTTGCTGTAGTACCTCACACTACCTCTGATTCTTTCATCCTGCCCTTCATTCTCTAATATGAATTTGAACCTGTTTTGTAGTTTTTAGCAGTTCTGGGGCTGTGACTAAATGATTCTAAAGACATTCTTCACCATTTCCGTTCTTTGTTTCCATTCATATGTATCTAGGCAGTTAGCCTTGTGTTCAAATAAGTGTCATAAAATTCACTTGAACAGAGTTGAATAGACAGTTTTCACTCAGTGCCTTTAGCAATGAAATTGTTCTCCTGGCTGTGATGAATGGAAATCTGAGTCAATCACTGAAAAAAAAGAAAAGGTAGGTTTTTTTTTTTTTAGAAAGGACATCAATGTAATTTTGTGAATTGATATATAACTAATTTTTATTACATGCAAACATGCAGCTGATTCTACATCCAAAGGCTTTTCTATAATCGTCAATCCAAAACGACAACATAATCTCAGGTGGAAAATGAGCTGATGTGATGAATGGGCGATGATACATGCTGTGCTGTGCTTCTCCATTGCTGTATAATCATCAGTTTTGTATCAGATATGGAGGCACCCTGTGTCTGTGGATCGGGCTCCCGTTATTGGCTCTATCATATTTGCACCATGACCTACATTATCCACTCCCAGAAGGTTCATTACACCCAAAGACAAGAGTTGATACATTCATTAAGCTCATATTGAACTTCCTAATGTGCCCACTGTGGAAGCTGAAAGTGAGCAAGCCTGACTTTTAACACTCCTCAGTAAGCGTTTACATGAAGCAAGTGTGACAGGATATTACAAGGGCCCGTGTAGGTTATCTAATGTGTTTTTATAATAACTTCATGGTTTGTCACATATTCATAATTTTTTTGTTTTTGTTTGCATAGACTGTGTACAGTTGTGCCCCATTAATGTCTTTAGCTAACCATGGGCTGACCATCCTCTCATTAGAGGACTTGAGAATTATGACTTTCTTATCATGCTCTGCAGCTCCATTAAACATGCTGTGACTTAAGGTTGTCAAAAGTATTGAAGTATCATTTTTCTATACAATGAAATATCCACATTTGATAGTATCCAAAGTCCCAAATCTGTCAGAAAAACAAACAAAAAACTTTTCAACCCAAGGCTGCACAGATATTAAAATTATTACAAATGTGTGCGTATATGTCCAGTTACTTCTTCTGCAAGAAAGAATTATCCCATTTTGTGAGGCTAGGATGGTTTTTTTTGCCATGGTACTGAAGGCAGAGTCGAGAGAGTATTGAGTGTGTATTGTATTGCATTGTATTGTATCGAAGCTTAAAATTCTGGTATTGTGACAACCCTACTGTGACAATGAAATGTCAGTTACCATGGTGTTCTCATACACCCATTCCATATGAGACACATCCACATCTACTGAACTGGTGCACTGAATTGATTGTCAAACCAAGTTTGACCCAGTTACACGAGACTGATTTCACAGGTTATTCCATTGTCATGACGTTTCACAGTCTTGAGTCTGCAGCTTTAGTTCGATGCACATTACAGAAATACACAAAATGAATCACTTTATTCAATTCTCTGTCTGCATGCTTGTGCTGTCTTGCTAAACAATTTTAAAATATTGCTTCAATGGTCATGACAAATTCCCATAGCTAGAAACAGCTGTCCACCAGTTTTCAGGTCAGTCGTTGCATGTTAATCCATTCAAATCAATCGCTGGCTTTAATTTTATTTGCATCACTTTGTTTATCTGAAAGGTGTATTAATATCTGCAGTAAAAATGGTGGAAGAGAATTTGAGGACTACGTGCCAGTTAAGGGGCAATGGTATGTGTGTTAATGTGGTAATGTATGCACAAGGACACTTCCACTTTATTTATATGCAGGGCCAAAACAAAATTTCTCATCATTCTGCAATACTGAAGCCCCACAGATTGATGCTGTGCTTACACAGTGGTATTTGTGTTTATCGTGAACAGTTTAACTATAAATTATTCATAACCAATTAATTACCTTCGTGTTTGGTTGCCCCAGTGTTGTAAACAAAAAATTGACAGGCTGATGCTGTCAGTTGTACGATCTGAGATGTAAAGGACCTATAAATATTGCTTGGATAACTGGAGTTGTGAGCCACTGTTCCCTTTGCGGGTACTGGAAAAGCAAAGTCCAGCCTGATCAGCGAGCAGCCATGTGTTGGCTTAGTTGTGTTGAAGGGGGTTGGGCTGGTAACTGCTCATGCTAGAGTGCATCGCCATTGGAGTTTTGACTTGTAAACTTTGGAATTTGTGACTGTCAGGCTCACAAAGCAGCCTGATCAGTGAAGCGAGACTGTCCGACCCCACTGTTCTCTGCTGACCTTCTCACCGGGGCCGTAGCGCTTTAAAAACATGTTTACTTATCTGCAGGCCTAATTTCACTGTTGTGACTTGAGCATCTTGGTTTAATCCCAGGATTGTACACTGTGTCTTGCCTCCAAACAGCATATTTGTTCAGATCCTAGAAACAACCTTTCGATTTTCAACTTTCAACGAATCACAGTAATTGTTTTGCCTGCTCATGTAATTATGGTCAGTGGGGTGTTGTAATTCATGAGAGAATTCAGCTCTCCTTACCTTCCTGGCAGCCTGGGGTACTGTGAGATTGACTTCCTCATTGATCGGTCCATTTTGTTAGCCTTGGCAAATTTAGCCATGCTCTTTTTGATCTTTTTTGAATTAGTTCTAATCTCGTCAGTGTGCTAATGTAAACACATTTTCCTTTCATCATATCCTCCCAAAAAGGCATTGGGAAAAGATCCATGGATAAACTGTTGGGAGTGCAGTTGCTCATCCGTATGATCTTAACACACTGTGAAGGATTGCGTCATATTTTAACAAATCAATTAAACATTTAATAAACTAAAAGTCATGTAGGCTGACCTTTTAATTCAAGACAGTTATACAGAATGATCACAGTGAGTTAATGTGTTTTGAGAGAAATGCTTTCAGTTCAGTATCAGATGTAAATGCTTTCATCTCTGTAGTTATGCAGATGATAAAACCTGTCTTCTGAGTTTTCTCAATTCCCAACAGCTCCATTGCAGAGATGGAAACCGCTCAAAAGCTTTCTCTCTGCTGCTCTGTTCTTTGAAAATCATGTTGGGATCTTCCCTGGAGCATGCCATGGCCCTTCATAAATTAGCCAGAAGTCATTGTATTTCAAGTTATTTAGTCTGTCATTCCAGAATTCACTTCACAAACAAACATGATTGTATTAGCATGCATATGATCTTTTTGGCTTAATCAGTTAATAGTCATTGTGTATTTGACCTCTGCAAAGTAATTTCCAATTCACTGATGTCACTGATGTGACTAGATCTCGGTCTTGTGTCTCTGAATGTGACCTCTCAGGCACCCGGGAGTCCATTGTTGTTTTTCAGCTCCATTTGACACACACACATGTAATCACTGAAAGCAGGAGACACCCCCTTTGCCCATGCACTCACACACCGGGAAGGGTGGCCGTTTCAGCCCATCTTCTTGCTGGCTCCCTGAACACAAGCTGGTTACAGAACTGTTGATGGATACAATATTCTCTTGCTATCGCTCAGTTGGAAAAAAGGCCCCTGCAGAGTGCTGGCGAACGTTGCCTTCACCATCAACCTGAGGTTCCTTTCACCCACTGTATGTGCAGCTGTTCAGAACAGCAGCAGGTAATAACCTGCAAATCAGTGACAAAGGAGAGAGTGTGGGAGTGTAGGTGGAAGAGGAAAGAGCCAGAGACGAGAGCGAGTGGGCACGTAGAAGAGGATCCTTTGAGAGTGGATAAACATGTGAACACTTAGCGATTCCCTCTCCCTCTTCCTGTCTCTCTCCGACTCTGTGTGGGCAGTTAATGAGTCTGAAAGCTTCTCCTCTACATCTGTCAGCAGAGAACCAGATGAATCCTCTAGAGCAAGCTGTAGCTGAGCAGAAACGCTTGACTGCTCATTGAAAATTGGTATACTGTATAGGACTTTTTTTTTTTAACATCTCAGAATCATTCATAGACTACTCTATAGGCCAGGTTGCCCTGCACTTGCACAACATGCGTGCTTTTTTAGACACAAGATTCTAATGCAATTCTTGGTATTAAAAAATGCTTTATGAAACGTTCTGCATGAAATTATTTATTTTTTGAACTTTTTTTTACGTACAAGTGACCGACAAAGTGTCAGCAACACAAAGTAAAACTTTTTACTTTAAAATAAAAACTAACTCTGGCCTGAAATAAATACCAGAGAGATGACTAATCACCTACCCGATATTCCTTTCAAAGGTAGTATTGTACTTTTAGGGCTATTGTACTGGATTGCATTACGTTGTACTGGTGTTGCTAGTGTTGGTCTCAGTGTCTACCTTCACACAGAGTGCATCGTTACTTTCCAAGGCCTATAGCTTTGATGGCCAGACGGGAGTGGTGGAGCCAAACCACAGTGATAACATCAACAGAAACTAGGTTGCCCACCATGTTAAACTTTCTCATAAAATCTAATGGTGTGTGTCCATAAAATGGAGTATAGTAAAATTTTGGGTTGAGATGAAGCAGAGTTTGCATGACCTTGGTATCTCATGCTCCCTTCTTGGAACAGTAGTTAGGTCTCCCATTCCCATTGAATGTCTGGTGAACTGCTGTAAGGACTGTTTGAGGTTTTTCCACTATTAAGTCTTTGCTTGGCGTGTTTGCTAATTTAAAGAAAGAAGGTAACATTTAGCCTACAGTTGCAATTAGAAGACGTTGACACAAGACATTTTTAGCCTTGGAGCAACAAAATGTAAAACATCTTGAGCAATTTAGGTTACAGCATCTGTGGTTTTGAACCCAGCCGAACATGTATGTTTGTGGTAAATCCGGGAAGCTTTGTGGCTGTGATTTACTTTTCAATCATTTAGCAGATGCCCTCAGCCTGACTTACAATGACTGAGCAATTTAGAACACCGTCTCGGAGACGAATTTGATAAAAACACAGTTGTTAAACACAACTTCGGTGTTGAGAGGCTCAAGCCTATGAAATGATGCACTGTTGTCTGTAACTACCCTGTCCTGTTTTTTTAATAACAGGGATTGACAGTGGAAATAATTTACTTCAGAACAGTTTTATTTTGGTTCAAACGGAAAACATTTATTCAGTTATCCTGTAATTAAAAAAAAAAAAAAAGAATTATCTTATGGCACACACACACACACACACACACACACA
>JBBPCS010000917.1:13386005-13404265 GCA_037974645.1 Hollardia meadi | reverse complement strand
CACACACACACACACACACACACACACACACACACACACACACACACACACACACACACACACACACACAGATGGCTGAACAGCTTGCTTCGACTTTCCCTCTGACACCTTTTTGTGGGCGTTGGAGCACTAGCTCCTTATTGGCCAAGGATTAATCTTTCATGAATTGGGTCCCTAAATATCATATCACATATCCTCCAGATGCCCCCCCCCCCCCTTTCTGTGCTTTCTCTTGGGTTATGGTGTCCATTCTGTACCCCAGGTGGTGGTCATTTCCCTTGGCTCCAAGCTCCAGCATGGGAGGCCCTCCCTGGAGGACCAAGGATAGCTGAAGGACTGAATGCTTTAGTGTAACCCCCCCTCACTTTATAATGGAAGCACGATGCATTATTTATGTAGCATGGCTAGTCAAGGTAGTTCATATATTAGTGATGTGTGGACATCTGTAATGCCTCTTTACTGTGTTTTCAACCCATAAAAAACTTTGTACTTGTGTGTATATTTTTGTTAAAAATGACTTTGAGAGCTATAGTACACTCTTAAGAATTGTTGAAGTAGGGAGGGAGGGAACATGGAGAGAAAAGCAGCCGCTAACAACGTATTGACTGTCTCTGGGTGCCTTCCTACACCATTGACTGCACTCAGCAGGTTGATGAGTGGAGGAGCTGTTTGGCTTCTAGGTTTGGGCTGAGGTTATTGTCCAGGCTCTCATGTCTTCAATGGCCGCAGGCTCCCTGCTGAACCTACTTGATATTCAGTTCTTTCTCTCACTTCATCCTATTGAAACTAACAAGCTTCGACTAGATAGCATACAGCTCTGGTAACTGGGATGGACCGACACCAGACTTAAGATACGGTATTACGATTCCTTGAACTGTGACCAAGGTGTTTTGCAACAAATGTACCACAACATTATGAGGATGATTCAAAAAAATACTTTCATCATGAGGCGTTCGACGCCCTCTGAAGCTATCCTTCATTTTTCAACATACCCACTTTGTCAGGACTTGCTGAAGAATGAGGTGAGGGAGGTGCAGCAACCCACATTCATCTGAAGGGAAGTCAATGTCAGCAAAAAACCCAAAAAACACAGCTCACTGAAATAAAGCTTGAATTAATTTTGTGCATTTTATGGTCTGCTTTGATACAGCCAAAAGTAAACAGTGGAACAACTTGAAAAAAGAGATATGGTGTCAGTTTAGTTCTTCATTCTGTTTTGTAATAATGCCTTTAGCTGCTGTGGTGTGTTTTAATATTTTTCCATGCTGTTTTGCATGTCTTTGGCGTGTGGAGGAGGTTAGTAATTTCCCTGAATAAATCCTGTGTCAGGACACCCTCGCAATACTTTGGCTGCTCAGCCTCTCGGTCTGTGTGTACACCCTCTGTCCGCTCGGTGTGTAATTGTGCTGGGAGGGAATGATAAACGCGCCACTGGCCACCTTGCTTTCTTTACATCCGGACCGTGACATCATCGCCTCTCGGGTTTCAGTGTCTCTCCTACGGGCGCACGCGGCGCAGCAGTCAGCTCAGCGCGAGGGCTTCGGTCGTGTGAGCACAGCAGCGGCGGAGTGAGCGTATTTAACAACACACGCGTCTTCAAAGTAACAAGAAACTCTCCCGTCGTTACATCTGACGTTCACGTTTGGATACAACGATTTTCTTGGTTTTTCTGGCTCGTTTTTCTGGCCCGTTTGACTTCACCGCGATTGTTTAACTGCCCCGGACATTTATGGGAGCTTTTCATTGTAAGTAACAACCTGCAGGGCTATTGTGTGTCACATACGTTCAGTGGGGTTTGCTCTTAACGCACTGATTTCGAGTGTTTAATGGTTGATGCTATCAAAAACGCTATTTAGATGCAGCCCGTTTGATTGCCGGCTGTATTGCAGATATAGCCAGCTCCTCATTGTTCCTCACATGTCTTCATGAGCAAACAGAGTCATTTGCACTGGACTTTGTCATCGTTTTGTCAAGGCACCTCTGTATTGTCAAGTTTAGACGGTTCTGTATACTTGGAGTTCACATATTGGCATATAAACGTTTTATTACTTGTGTGCAACATATTTTAGTTCTATTTTATCAATTAGTTATAATAATAACCATTCCATTTTGGGTGGTACAAGCACCTCTTTGGACCTGCAATGCCAAAAGAAAACTGCAATTCAAATATAAGATTTTTGTCTTTCACAGTTTTAAAACTCATAGGCTTATTGTGTTGGTCTACAAAGCTTAGCTTAGAGTTTCGAGTGACTGTACACAACACTGAAAGCAAACCGCTGGAGGGAAAATGCTTCTGACTTCTCGGTTTGTATCTTGTCTTCTTATTCTTTTGCAATCCAATTTTGATGCAAATCTATTGTCAATCAGAAAATAGTTATTGTCCTACCAATTTTAACACACTATTTGCAATACTTGAAACAGCATTTACATTTTTCTGAAGTGTTGGTCATCACTTCAATCAGTCCTGAAGCACCACTGTTTTTCCCTTATTACTTCATGCCGTTACTTTCCATCAGGGGATACTTTCAAAGCTTTTATCTGTCAATCACAGCCAGTTAAGCCATGATTATAACATTGCGCACTGTCTCTCGTGGAGTGACATACTGCAGACTATGCTCTCTAAAAACCAATGTAGACAAGATCACCACCACTAGACCTGCTAAGCAACATGTATTTAATTGTGTTTGCATTTTGATCTTTTGTTTATGCCTGAATTCATGGAACCACACATGCGGAGCAGTTGAACCTGTTCCTCATTACCCAGTAAGATGTGAGCTTAATTATTGATATTTGAGCAGTGTTTTTTACACACTGAATTTATTTTGGGTGTTCAGCTGGGGGCGGGGCACAACGTCATCCAACACTTGAGTTGACTGCAACTGAAACTAGCTTCTGTTAAAGGAAGCCATTTAGACATTTCAGACAGTTCAGTTTGATAGACTGTTAAGAAGTAAAGCAAATGGGCCATCCAAATAAATTGTAAATACAGGAGACGCTGATATGATTAAAGAGCAGGTCAGCAGTAATGGATATGTACAGATGCCCTGTTATTGACTGCTGGACCAGCCCCAGCACTCACTGAGCAGAAGACATCAAGAGCAGAGAAGGGTGGAGCCGCATTTGTTTCAGAAAAAAAAAAGAAAAACCACAGTGTCGACTCTCATATTCAGCCAATTTAATGGTTGTCATATGCAGACCTACCATCCTTTTCAAATGTTTGTATTTTTATTGACGTGGAGAAAATGGATGTAAAGTTTCCCTCAAATATGTGCTTTCTGAACTTTCTCAGTCTATTGCTAGATGTTTATTTTGCATGATGGTAGCAGTTATATGTGTTTTGTAAGAAAGGTTCAGTAGGGGGCATCACAGTAGCTCATGTGTTCATTTTGTAAAGAAACATTTTGAGTTTTGCATGAATTCAAATGTTTCTAAGTTTATTTGCCTCCTCAATCCACTATGTGGTAAAAAAAAACAGGATTGATCGCCTGAAAGCAATTTTTACCTCCCACATCAACTAGTTTAGTCTTTAACGGTATGAATCAAAACTAAAGGTTTTTTCGAGATATTCACACATATTTAAGAATATTAGTCAATAGTCTAATCATGGCATTTGTCACATTTTTTAATTGCCTGTAGCTTCCCGGCCTTTTATCCATCTATTCCTTTAAGGAGATGACCTTGATTAGAAGAGTCTGAGTACTATTCTGGGTGCTACACTTCTGCTCTTTGTCCTCAATGGACCTACATACAGTATCTACACAATATGGAAGTGATTTCTGTCCCACTTTCAGGAAATAAAAACACAAATATCATTGTCTTTTTTTGATACGTTGAACAGACTGCCTCTGGGTTTCTTCCATGCACTTTGTCTTCCATGAAAGCCACATTGAAAGCTAGCCTGCTGTTGTCTTTAATGAAGCCTGAAATTGAACATTGAATGGTTAACAAGGAGAGTTTCACAGACACTGAAAGTGAATTTTGAAACTTGTAAGTTTACTGTACATTTTCTGTTTCATAAATAGACTTTTAAGGAAGCAATCCCTTTGTCAGATGAGGAACAGCTGTAACGTGATTGCCTATGGTCAGGAGGTCACAGTGAAGCTTGGTTTTCCATTACTACATTGCACTGCAGTTTTCCCCCAGTAACTTTCTGAATTCTCTTCATAAATACAAAATTTCACTTCTTTCAATCAGCCGAGAAGGCAGCTTGTTTCCATGGCTCTGAAAGCTTCTTGAATGACCCGTCAGCTGTGTCACCTTGACACACTTTGCACACAGTCGCAGCTGCTTTGAGGGGGCTGCTAATTGAATTGTTTGTGAAAAAAAATCTGATTTGTCGCCCAAATGAGCAGCTGCTTTCTGTGGTTAAGTAAAAAGGTCTAAGGTGAAAGTCAAAGCAACTAAAGCTGAAGCTACTGACTGTGTCTGGGTTCTTTGTAGTGGTTGTGGTATGGTGCAGGTTTTCCACCACTTTTTCTTTGTACCCAAATAAGGTAAGGATATTACATTTGTCCAGGTATTGCCATTTTGTGATAGCACATTGCTTCATGTGGCTGCACTGCATTTCATGTGGCCTCTCAGGGACTGCAAAGCCCCTGTTTTGTCCTTTTTGTATTTTCTCCTGCTGCCCTCCACATGCCCAATCACAGACTGCCTATTCTGCTTATTCAGCTCAGCTTTTGTGAGGAGGGCTATTCATGCCTCCGGTCAATGTCCATGTGGTATTGGAGAGTTCTACTGCAGCCAAACCCTTTTTTAAATGCTTGTTAACAGTACTCACCTGATAATGTGAAAGCAGTAATCAGTACTCACTCGCCCTATCCAATGTTGTGTCCAAGTTCTTTCCTGTGTAATAGGATTAGATTTATGGGCATTAACAGGATTAATTATCACTAAAAGGCTGTATTTGGTGATTTGCAGTTGGACTTGTTAAAGGGACCAATACGGTTTCCTGCTAGACTAGGTTTTCCTGTGATGTGATACCATGTTTTGTAATACCTGTGATATTGCAAACATAGAGTTGGTTTTAAAAGTCACCAAGTAGTAATGTGTAAATGCAAGGTTAAATGTGACCTGTTCAGATGTGTAGAATGGATGTGGTCCAAGGGGTTTTGAGCTGACTTGCACTCTGCAGTCTGGTTTGAATAGGATGGCATGATTTCACAACTGCAACACTGCTAGGATATGGCTGGAATCACACTTAGCGATGCATGTAAAATGTTCTCACTTTAGTTACTGTGAGGGCTGTGAATAAAGAATCTACAGAACTTTGTGGACTATGTGTCATTAGATCATATCCTTGGGAAAGGAGGCTGTATGGCTTGATTGCTCTGCGCACTGTTCAGTTCTTTACAGTAGGACGCCCAGTCAGTAGATGACTTAAAGGCATGCAATTAAAAATAATGAAATTTGCTGTAAGGTAGTGTGTATTTATAGAAGTTGTGAGGATAGAAAGGCGTGGCTTTCTTTGCTTGTGGTTTCCTAACATTAAAAGCACAGCGTGAAGCTTGTAGTAAAACATATGCAGATAATAACATATTGTAATACAGTATAAGAGACGCTGCATTTGACTATGAATTGTTTTTGGGGGGTTTTCCAATACAACAGCAATTAATTCTACTAAGTCCTGGTCCATTTTTAGAGCACATACTTGTCATATTAGATGAGATTTATGTCACAGATCAATCAAAATCTTTCGTCCACTCTCGTTTTTCATACAATACAGGATAGGTTCTTTTCCATTTGCCTTAGTGTGGGAGTGTAGAAGTTTCAGAGCCTTCATGATGATTTTTTATCATGATTTATAGGGAAATTTGCAAGTCAAGACAAGGAAATCCCCTTCAGATTTTACAGCTATGTAACACTAAAAATTGGCTAAAAAAATGCCCACAACTAGTGCTTTTATTTTTTCTTTCATCTTCCATTTGACCTGTAGAAACTAGGGCTGTAAGGATGTTAGCTAATGGCTCTTTAGGGGCTGATAAATGATAGGTCTCTATTTTACAGTATTTTTCCATATTCATTTTTTTTTTTTTACTCCTGTGTGCTCTCAATTAATTAGACAGATTGAAGGAAAATGGTTTTGGAGTTCAGAGTTATTCGACAAATATTTTAGAACTTCAACAACCAAACAGTTTGTTTTTTGTTTTTAATGAACTTTTATAAACATCAAAGATCAGTGAAAATGGCCAGAATGGCTGTGTTTGCTGCATGGATGACATGTAAAATGGGAAATGCTAAACTAAATGTTTGCCCCCAGCAAGAGAAGATTTGAATGTCAGGTTTGGTTTTGTTTTCACATTCAATAGTTATACAAAGGAGCTTCCAGTGGGGATCCCAAACCTTGGTGTTAAAATCCAATGAAATGTTGTCAAAACTCGTGAAAACCTTTCCACTTCTCTCTAATGTAAATATCATTTTTTGGGGCATTATAGTTGCTTGTGGTTAAACTGTAGTAGAAGGGGAGTGAGGGATCAAAGACCCACCCAGCACAATAAAAGCTAAGCCTGTGGAGTGTTGACCCCCCCAGCCCTTAAGCGCTTCATTACTGCAGCTCACTGTTAATTTTTGTGGACAGGACAGTCCAGAAACCAGAAAACTGCCCAACCCTCCTCACTACAGGGTGGTCAGCTTTTACAGCCGCTCCCAGTTCCCCACTTATGCACATCTGAGGTCAAGAGGCATGGAACCTCCTGGTGCCCTTCACCCATACCCGCCCAATAAACCAACATCTCCTTGAAAACAAGAAGTCCTTAACATAAATGAAAAGCATACAATGTTTTTGCCCTCTACTCAAGCAAAAATGTTACCATCTGCTCCCCTTACTGTGTAGCCCAGTGATTTTATGCTAACTTAATCTTGATTGTAGTGACCACAGACCACATCCTTAGAGCATGTGTGACCATTTTAAATGGTGCTGTAAGCTAAGAATAGTTGGCAGAGGTATATTGAAAAACATATTTATATTTGAGCTTGTAACTGTGCAGCATCACTTGATTTTGATGTAACAATGCTTGCATTTTTCAACTTTGATTACAATATCACCCAATTGTTTTTGTCAAGCCTTTCACAGTGGTATACTAAATGTTGCTGCTGTATATTTTGAATTGGTTAACAAAATAGCTCAAAAAGTCATGGGCTTTTTTGTAGGTTGTCCAAAAGTATTTTTCTTCTAAACAGGAAAGTAGGTTTTGCTGTTACTCATTCTGCCTATTTTTGCCTACACGCAACCACAGCAATCATGTTACATTACAGCCCCCATGCTTTCCACTGAGGTTTAACGACTCAGTGTCCTCCCATTCTACACGGATCATGTTGAGAATGTTGAGGACCTTCTCATATAGCTTCTGTCCATATAGGAACAGGGACTCTTTGATGTCAGACACACCCACCATAAAAACACTGACCTTGCACACGTGTTCAGTCCACACATCTGCAAAACTTTGTTAAAGCCAGAAGGCCTTTTAATTTTATAGATCTAACCCTAAGAACCTTGGTCAGTTTCATTTTGAAGGTGAGATTTTAACTCATAGCTTTGAACACTTTTATATGGCCAAAACAATTTTCAGATTCACTAACAGATACAACGTATAACTGGATATATCAATCAGTTAATTACTTGATTACAGAATAATTTTATAATCATTTAACTTGATTTTTTTTTAACTTGATGTGACATTTTATTATTTTGTTAAAGGATAATGTATCCTTAAAGTATGTCTGGGCAGTGGGATGGGTAAGCTAATTGGGATTCATGAGCCCGATTAATGAGACAGAGTCATCATACATATATCAATAAGCCACGTAATACAGTGCTCCAGAATGTAAATTTAAAAAGTTTTGTGGTCCCAAATAAATAGGCTACATCAGCCGGTATATTGAACTATGTTGTTTGACTCAGTGTCTTGTCAAAAAGTCTTGATGAACAGGTGTTGCTATTGGGGGTTGTCTTTGGTTAGGGTGGGCCAATGGCAAGTTCATTACTAGAAACAGAGCAACATGGGTATCGTAGTCCTCATTTAGTGTAGAATGAGTAGGGGTCTTCAGTTTATGCAAATCAACTTCTTTGTTGCCTCTTAGCCATGGTTAATACTTCTAAGAAAAATGTCTTGGTCTCTTTTGTCTTGCTCGGAGACTGTATAAAACAGGGATGTAGTCTCCATGACGTCACCCATAGGTTTCTGAAGAGCCATTGAAAAGCTCTGGCCGTCGCCATCTTGACAGTCCCTGACCCCGCGTAGCCGGCTAATCCAAATATGGGCAAAGATGTGGTGCATGTGTGGAGCTAAGGCTTGCTTAATGAACGTGGTTGCTGACAGCTAGCTAAACAGCTAGTGACTAGCTGTCACTCAAAGCCACCAAACCCTTAATTATGCATAACTTTAAGCCATATTATAATTTAAACAAGTGATTTGTATAAAAATTCAGTTCAGGCAATTTTCAGCCCCGGAAAAATGCCCCTGTTGCCGCTTGTAAGTCTAGCTACAGTCGATATTCTTTACTATTTTTTATTGGGAAAGTGGTGTACAATTTGCTTCTGTTGCCTTGCATGCTGAGAGCATGTACTTACTGCAACATCATTTAGAGCGATTGGGATTTTTGGAACTACCAAACCAAAACAATGAGTTGAAATCGGCTGAAAACTGCATAGAGTTGCAGACTTGGTGTCAATTCCCAGTGTGAATGGCAACACTAGGAACCTTTCCATACACAAAGTTATCTGCTTTAGTAATACAAACAGTTCTTAATTGAAAATGAAACAATATTTTAGCAGCATTAAAAGTATGTATTATGTATGTATTAAACGGTATGTGCAGATACCCTTTTGCATAGCTATTTGGTTGCATGTCCTTCCACACCGTAGAACATGGTAATACCCACCTCCTTATTCCAGTAAAGACGGTGAAAGAATATGGGTTGACAGTACTTTATGTCGTCACTCGACAGGAGATAATAAACCAACCCAAGTGAATAAAGTGAAGGCTTTTCTTTATTGAGATCATTATTTTTTTTTTACATATCCTAGAAGGTATGATATCCTTGAAGGTATCAAACTTTGCAACCCTTTGCCTTTGCATGCTTTGAAATAAAAATGAAAGAAAACTTACATGAAGTCACAATTTGCTAAAGAATCAAGAATATGAAAACTATAAGATTCTTAAGGTTTGGATTGTTTGGAACTGATTAGTAAATCCTACATATAGTCCCACATAACATTCTGTCATCCCACTTCTGCCTTCCTCTTAAATCTGTAGCCAACCTATGTGCAGAGCAGTATAGGCACGTGTGAAGGGATACCAAGGAAAAACGGTGCCGTTGGTCTGCCCAAAGACCGCACAAAGTGCTTTGCTGCCAACAGTGCCTCCAGTAATTATAGGCCAGAGCAGTGGAGACTGTAGCTCTCCAGGCTAAACTGAAACTAAACCCCCCATTTCATGCTTGGTATTTGCTCTTTCCAGTAGATGTGAACCCCATGTTTAAAAACTGTTATTTTTGGGCTGTAGCTTGACTCTCTTCTGTTTATAGTGCAGCTGTAGTTGAAATATAGAATAACTGTTCAGCATGTAAAGGCAGTAGTAGCTTTGAAGACTGTTGTTGACACTGTAGCTCATCTCTTTACTTGTTTAATCTCTGCGGCCGTCAATATATTTGATTAACATATTGACAAAATACTCTTCAGTTACTACTACAGTTACTAAACTTCCCACCGCTGTGACTCACTGAAAGTATAATAAAATAAGTATTCATTTTCCATCTAGTAGCTCATGAACTGGATCTGGATCTTAAATTATTTATTTATTTGTTTTAGTCACTATTCCTATTCCAGTTCCAGACACGGTTGAAACAAAAACTTGATTTAGAATTTACTAGTAAGAGTGAGTAACAGTAAAACATTTTTTTCTGCCAGCTTCAGCTCAGCTTACTGTGACTTCCGTCCCCACGCCATCCAGATCACACACACAACACTGACTGCACTCTACTTTACTGGAAAGCGGCTGTTGTTGTAAAGCCCCCAATTGTTGCACTCCTCCTCTCCAAAGTCTCTGTGGTCTGTGTCCTGGGGTTCTAATCATGCTAGAGTGGAAGGGACTGTGGGCAAACAGGATGTGTGGGTGGCATCTTCTGTATCTCTGTCATTATATGCTGAGTCTAGGATGGCACAACAACCTGCTGGAGCCTGTAAACCCTGGTCATTTTTATGATTTATTTAAGGTGAAATGGGCTTTTAATTATTTAAATTTCAGCACACTAATCTGTGTCTAAATTGCTATTTTCTAATTTTGTCACTGTAAAGCTAAAACTGCAGTTTTCATATCTGAAAAGGAAAGAAGTACTTTTTCCTGTGGACCTTCTGCTATACCCCATTTATTTTCTGCTTATGGTCTAATGCCATACTTTTTCTTTTCATTGGTTGCTTAAGCTGTTGTTTCCCCACATCATGTATTTTGGTGTGCCATTTGTTCTTGTTTTGGTATCAAACTGACCCATATTCATCCTCTGACGCAGCTTGCTAATATTATATCCATACTGTATACCTGCCCTGTCTTCCCATTCCCATTTCTGCCTAGTCGATGCAAACTCTACCTCAGCTGCTCTCATGTTTTTAGGTGAAGAGTTCTCTCTCAACCCTTCACAGCTGGAGTTCTTTTTTGTATTCAGGGCAATAAGCAGTGTATCCATGAACTATTTAAAGATAGATTGCTTATTATTGATTGCCTTATTTTTTACAAACATATGTCAGCAGTGTTGATTGATCAGTTGATCACTCTTTCTTTTTTCCTATTCTCAACAGTCACAATGAGCGGAAGGTGACCTGCAAGCATCCTGTCTCAAGCTTACCCTCGCAAGACAACTGCATCTTTGTCGTCAACGAACAGTAAGTCTCTTGTTTTTGCTTTCAGAATGTCACTGGATAGCATTTTTGAGCTCCACAGTATGCTGTTGCAACTCCTGATCTGTAGGCAACATTGCAGAAGTCTGCGCCTTGCCACCCTCTATTTGCAGCATCGCCTTTCAGTTGAAAGCCTCTGCTATTTAGTGCTTCCTTTGTTATCTATCATAAACAAATTACTTAGAAATAAGAACTAAATATCTATATGGAAATGTCACTTTTTAGTTACTCATATTATTTACACTATTTGGGCGGCTGTTTCTTATAAGTGGCAAGGCTGGGTTAACAATCTTGATGCTGAAGGCTGACAATAAAAACGCCATTATATCATGTATACATCAGCTAGTTGGGATGCAGTGATTCACCGTTCGTCCCTTGTTTTGACCTAGACAAGAGTTCATGGTCTTTTCAGTTGTCATAAGTATTAGGATAAGTCCCCCAACAATCATCCACACTGCTTTCAGCGCAATAGTCATCATGTGTCTGCCCACATGATAGGCCAGTCATCTTGAGCTTTCACTTCACAGGGTCAAAGGCTATATGAATCCGTCAGATTTAACTTTGTTTCTATCCACCTCAGGAATCGTCAGTTCTTTGATTTTCAGTTTTACTCACCTCTTACTCTGATCCTGCCCATGGGCCACTAATAGTGAGGTGTGGACAGAGGATGACACTTTGTCTAGAGGTTTGCAGGGTGTTCAACACAGAAAAATGATGACGATCTATACCTCGAGCCTCCTTCGCAGATTCCCACTTTTTTTAAGTGTCCTAAATATACATATTACAGACTGTACGCCTCACAAACCACACCATGACTCTGGCCTCAAAGTTCGTCCTTCATCCTAGCCATCTTAGCTTAATGCTGCCCGACATGTTTCAGCGGCACTCAATTTCTCACTTCCCTTGGAAACCCCTGTTATAGTAGATTCTAGAGTAGACTCAAGACATGTCATCACAACTGGTGGAAATTATTTTATTGAGTAATGTATGCTAGTTGAAATATGTTCTGCTTCAAGACATGAATAATGGCCAAAGTCCAATAACTGGTGGAGGATTAATTCCCTGATTGCCCATCATGGGTACCAGTTTCAGCTTTTTTCAATGTGTGGCTTATAAATGAAAGTCCTGGTTTTTATTCTGTCTCACCAAAGTCGTATGAGCTGCATTTTTCTCAGCAGAGAAAAATTGGAAAATGGTTGTGAAGAAGTTTGTTGTGCCAGAATTGTCATGCTGCACTCTCTCGACACATTCCTCCCCTCACTGTGTTACTCTCACATCTCTGCTGTTTTTCGCATTGACGGGCACAACATGCCCCTATAAGATGATATCTAATTTTCGGAAATATTGTTAATCCTTGTAAGATCATTTGCAAAATGAATCTTTATCAGATGTACTCAAGGTCAGCCTGTAGAAAGCAAGATCAAAGTGAACTACTTGACTCATTGTTATTTTTAAGTTTAGTACAGTGTATTTCATCCACCAGCTGGCTCTGTTTTAGCACAAGCAATAAGGGGAAAAATCTTCACCCTGGATGAGTAATAAGAGGCAAAGACGGATTTAAGCTGCCACAGGAATAGAGGCCAGGCTGAAAATCACTGCCTAATCTGCTCTGCACTTTAAGTACATCCTAAACAAATTTAGTTTAAAGTTGGAATTATAATTTTCAGAACCAGTCTAGTATAACAAGTAAATAACTTTCAGACATACAGTATTTAATATAAGTAAAACACACAAACTAAAAAGGAAATATGAGTAATTCAGATGAAGGAAGCCTGGATTGATTTTGAGTTAACAGACTTCAAAAGACAAATAGTCTTTTGTACTCGGAGACTGCAGTTGTGTCCCAGTCTAAGAAACACATGAAGATCTGCCTTAACTTACAGTATTTACGCTTCCATGGTGAATCACATCATTGTGAGAGAGTGGGCCAGCCTCCAGTGCAGAGGAGACATGTACCGTAGCCGTACCATACGGTGTTAATGATTGTTACCATTGATCAGGACAATCATTGTCTGTTCAGTAAGAATGACTTTATCTCATGCTTAAATGTAGATGCGGACAAGAAAAACCAAACCAGAACAGGTGAATCAGTGATGCCTGGTCCTCGTTTCCCTTGTCACATTTTTTGCAGGCTCAAGACTTCAAGTTTCTGTCTGTTAGTTTTGGTTTGTGTAAGTGGAGAGGGTGCACAACCCACAGTTGGATAAATGCATGGCAGGAACACACTATGTTCTTATTGAGAGACAAATTAAAGCTATTACTTGAACATTAGATTTAATATTATGGGTTACAAAAAGACAGATACAAATACATACTGTACATCCGGCACTCACTGAGTTACTGCTCAAGTCATGGCTCAGGCCCGCCTTGGTTTCACCCATCTCAGTGCATGCTAGCCTCAGCATTCTTCTGTCATTACTGTAACATGTCTGTGCCTATTTCTAGCAGTCCTCATGATCATGTGCAAGCTGACAGGGAGGATGTGTATTACTCACATGTCAACATGTTTACCAAACTATGAACTGACCATGTCAGTTGAGATATAAACGTTTTTCAAGATTGTTCAGTGTAATTTGAGTTAGGTGATATGACAATAAAAAAAATACGGTTTTACCATGCAGTTTATATCATGGTAGTTATCCCTTGTTTTTTAATAATAATGTGACAAAGTATCTTCACCTATAAGATATGATATAAAATTAAATATACTATAAAAACACATTTTTATCCACATCACGCACTAAGTTCAGGGAGGCATTAGTTAAAAAGACGGCATAGGATACGTAAACTAATCAGTGCTGGCCACTACAAGCATTTACCACATTCCAAACACAATGAAGTAAATTGGTCTGGTCTGACAAAATGTCGGACAACCTCGGCAGGAGAAAGAGACAAATGGTCAACAGGAAAGTAAGAGTGGAAGCATTACCATATTTCTTAACCAGTTGTGCTGCTAACTGGAGATTTTTGCTTCAATATGTCAGACTGTCCGACTGTTGATTCCTTATTGTTGTCCTTGTATTTAAAGTTTTTTGAAGTCCTCGTTTTGAGTGTGACAGCGTCACCAGCAAGAAGTATTCAGTTCTGTTTTACCTAGAGATGGGACAAATCCGATCCAAGTTTTTAAATCCCCCTGGCGTTAATACTAGTGGAGCCCGTAGCCGAGGATGCTAACTTTATATGCAGGGCTCAACATTAACACTTGCCTGTGGCAAGTAAACTCTGTGCTTGGGAAAGTGAAATGCATCATGAAGTTATCCGACCAGGCAAGAGAAAAATAAATGTTATGTTAATGTAACGTTATCTGGAATAAACTGTGTACTGTGTTGCTGAGGTGGAGCTTTTCCAGCTAAGCTCCAGCTGAGCTCCTGCTGTTTAACATCACTGATGTCAAAAATTCTGAATGAAAAATTTAATAAAACCATCCTGTGATTATTTATGCCACAACATTTAAGTTTTTCTGCCAGTGACATTAAAACAGGAACTGAAATGTGACTGGAGGACGCATCATAAAACTCCAAGGTTTCCTGGCATGCACTAACATCTTTGATGAGACTAAAATAACAGCATCACTATCATTACGGACTTTATTAATTTCTGCATAAATACCATACATAACAGTCAAAACAATAAAGAAATATTCTAACTCCAAACCGTGAATCACTCCTCAAATAAAACGTGTCTGAAACAGAAGCAGAATGTTTTCTGACTGCATGTAAACCCAAATAAAGTCTGTCAACATCAACTGACACAGAACTGAAGGTCAGTTTCAGCCTGGGTTTAATATTGGTATTAGCAGATATGCAAATTCAAGATATCAGAATCGGATTGGAACTGAAAAAAAAGTGGATCAGTGCATCTCTAATTTTACCATGACATGTCAGAGTATAAATCTTTTCCAGTATATTCAACAGAGGTATATGCTTTTCCAGGTTTCTGATATGCAAACATGTGAGAGTGAAACACTGAAAAAAACTACATCACAACACAATATCCTGCCTATTTGCAGCTGCTAGTCTTCACCTCAAAGTTCAAACCCTTCATTTGTCAACATGTTTGAACATTCATTCTGAACAAATGTCTTTCCTCTGTTTTGTAGTGTGAATTGTGGAAAATTGTGTCACCCAGCGTTTAGCAGGTAATGCACTCAGGTGCAAATGGATAACTGTGCGTTCTCATTTGTTTTTTATGTAAAACACCTTAACGTGTCTGTCTCCAAAAAAATCCTTGTTGCACACTACCATCAGACTGTGGGTGTTTTGAATGGTGTTTTGCCTGATGACATTATACATTTGCATTCCGAAGTCCTGTAAGGTGCACTTTACTGTCTGAAACATTTGTTTTGTTAATTTACACCTTTATGATCAACTAACCACAGGGAGGTCATTCCTCACTTTTCATGAGCTGAAGGTCAAGCTCCCTACATCCTTGATGAAAGCTGAAATTTTGGAATAATTCTTATACACAGTCTGAACCTCTATTTGGTTCCAGGGTGCACTTTGTGATACACAGCTCTGTCATCTGTTCAGTTTGTTTAGGCAAACTGTAAAAAACCTTGTCAACACTCCTTCATAGGCTATCCCTCATGGATGTACAGACTACATGTATGCAGTCCTGACTGTTCCTTTGTTATGCTAGAGCTGGGTGATATTACCAGAAGAAGAAAAAAAGACTTTATCATGAGAAGTTCTATGTTTTTTGAGGACTCAAAAGCGGACACAGAGGCAGGTTTTAAGCGATTCATTGCAAAAGGTGCATGGAAAACTTGCAGAATTGTAGGCAGGGACCTGGCAGGGTGAAGATCAGTGGAGAGTGGTTGAGGATGGTAGTGAGATGAGGTTGCAGGGCATGCAGAGACGATGTAGGTACAGTAGAAGATATGTCACAAAAAGCTTGAATAAAAGAAAACCTGGCGAGGAGTGGTGAAAAGGCCAGGGTTCTCATGGAGCAGTAGATAAGATGATTACAGACAGGTGTGGTGATTGCCCAAGTGCTCCGGAGGCAGGAAGCCGCACCCACGCAAGACACACACATACGCAGACACACAAGGTAGGAGGGAGTTCTGGGAAAAAAGGGAAAACGCAACGAAAAAACAAGGAGTCACAGCTGGAGCCATGCCATTTTACATATTTACTTGAAATCAATAAGCCGACAATACATTTACAATTATTACAAATATAAATAAGAATATATTATATACAACACAATATTGGAAATATTATTTTGACCTACCATCACAGCTACAGGACAACCGTATGTCTGCATAGTATAACATATACTGAACAATTAAATATGTGCAAACGTGAGAATTTGACTTCCTGTTGTAGTTTTTTGAATGGCTACTCTTGAAAGCATCACATTTCAGCAGAACACAGTGGCATGAGTAAAATTACGTTTGCAAATAATGGTGTTACCTGCACATTTTCGGTTTATCACCCAGCTCTCTGCTATTTTGCATCTGTGAACTTGTGCCAAATGTTTACACTGATATCTTGATCTGTGTTTGCTTGCTTTGTCTTCTAGTCTTTGTTCAGAAAGTAAAGGTCAGGTTCACTGCCAAACAAAAGTGCTTAAAGCGCCCTTATTTCTTTAGAAATGCTGTGTGGTCATTTTAAATTGCACCCTCAGCCACTCAGTTCAGTGTGCTTAGAGCGCCAAGCTTCAGTGGCAGTGTAATCCCTTCTCACTATTTTTGCTCACTTAGACCCCACAGGCACACCAAAGTCCATGTAGGCCCAGGCAGTGGTTTATACATATGGGTTCGTTTTAACATGCGGAATTCATTAAAGGGTTTTGTTTTGTGGTAGACAAGACAATATGAGGACAAAACTAAATGTTTATGTCTCAATAAGAAATGTCTAAATTGTTTTTATTTAACACATGCCATCCGCTCATTTAATGTAACCCTTACTCTACCATGCATTATGTTATAATGTGTATTACACATTATATTGTGTATTACGTATTGTAATACACAATTTAATGTTTTAAATTACACATTTAGTTAAAATCCCCTTGACTTAAACAGCCTAAAGCCCTTAACTGCATGACTAGTTGCAGTCTTCTGGCACAGTCATCTTCATCTCACAGTGAGCAGGTCCTGAGTTTGATCTGTGGGCCTCGATGTGTGGAGTTGGCATGTTGCTTTTCCTCAGCAGACCAAAGGCATGTAGGATATCTTGTACTAAACTCAACTAAACACACTAAATTACCCCTGGGTGTCAGTGTGCTTGTCTGCCTGTGTGTAGGGTCATGCAACCTGTCAACAGTGTTTATTTTCAGATAGATTCCTGGGTAATGGCATTGGATAAAAAGCCTGCATGCTTGGTATTATTTGTACATAAATTAGGATATATAAGTAAGCCAACATTTTACCCCCTTTTCGCTGCTTTGCAGGTAGACACAGTATATTTTTTAGGCTTCCAGGCTTCGATTTGAGATTTGACTTTGCTATTGACATGGAGCTGTGCAAAAGTATCGCTATGTTTGTACATCACAGTCATATCCGCTGTGGGCTGGTGCTATCGGGAGACACACACCATCCTAAGCAAGAAAATAGTAACTTAAAGCAGACAGGCATTCAAAACTGCATGTTGTCAGAATGAACAGTGACATAATCCATGTGGAATTGCATGCTAACATTTCAAAAGAAGCCAGGTAGAGTGAAGTTTCATTTCAAAGTACAGATGAGGCATTTGGTGGTCTCTATTGCATGTGTGCATTGTATTCACTGTAAGTGTTTGTGTAATAAATACTGGAGAGGGCCCAGGTTTGTTTTTTATTTATTCAGTATTTACAACTACTTTCGATCAGCATTGTATTAGCACTCATTTCTTTGAATTTCACTGCATGCAGATTGATTATCAGGCCCAAAATAATTATCAACAAAGCCCCAACACTGCAGATTAAAGCCTGGAAATGATCTGTTGACCAAATAGAGCATCAAATAGAGCAATATCTCTCTAACAATGAGGTCAGCACACTTTTTCCATACCAAAGCTTTTTTGTCTTGATAGCAAGTCAACACTCCATTGATTATCGTTCACTTAGGATTTCGCCTGTCACTGGAAGTGAGCTCATTAGATGGAGAGGAAGACAAATCTCAGTGGCTCCTTATCAATCTGCACAAGAAGCTATAATAGAATTGAAAAGTGTGTGCTTTTCAACTCCAGAGAACATTAGTCACCTACTAACCACTAACTTCCTTGATAGTGTCTCCAGGAATGTGTCACCTCTACTGGAAAAGAACCCCGTTATGTATTGTCACTTAAGACAGCCAATTAACTGCAATAAAAAGAATAATTCTTTTTCATGTAAGAAATTCTCTTATTAAACTTGCAATCATAAGATCTCAAGTATATATATATAT
>JBBPCS010000917.1:13354183-13385905 GCA_037974645.1 Hollardia meadi | reverse complement strand
CTAAGAAGATCTCAACAATATATATATATATATATATATATATATATATATATATATATAGTATAATATTAATATGTTGCTTCTTGCAGCTAAGCCTTACCTTGTAACAATCCATGTAACTTTTCTTCTTAATGCAGGTAAGACAAAATCAGTGGGCGACTGTCATTGTTTTGTCTTGTCGTTATTTTGAAGGGTCTGCAGGTAGTATCAGATCTGTCACTTTGCTGCACGGGAATGAAACTCCTGTGTGTGTTGCCTGCTGTTGTGAGCTGAGCTGATGTTATCCCTCGTGATCCTTTTTCGTGTTTGTGCACCTTGAGTATAACAGCATGGAGTCTGAAGTGTTAAACCATTGAGTTCCCTTTTTTTTTTTGAGTGTTAATGGTGTTTTCTTCACGTCTAACAGAAGGATAGATTGAAAGATTGATCTAGGTGGTATAGATAGAATGGATATAGATTAAATGGATTGTTTATTGATTATCAAATTAGTGCTTTTTTATGCGGAGTGGTAACATATCTGTCTATAAATGTTAGATCATTGATAAAATTGGCATGTTAGATGGGGGATTTGCAGCACAGGGTTGGCAGTTGCTGTCCTTATTCAGTGACCTGAAACCAGGACAACAGAAATTTACACTTTTTTTTCCACTGCTGCAGTCTTTCTGCTCTATTCTGGTTTTCCTGACTTGTTCCCCCTAGACCACAACGTTGTTCCCTTCCTAAAGAATGTAGGACATCTCCATGGGCCGGAGACAACTTATTTCACAAGGTGTTCTGTCCTATAGCAAATTTATTGGACTTGCTTTCAACTTTTGCTTTAAAATGTCTTCTCCGGGCATCCCGCCTGATTCTCTGGTGCAATTTAGTTTGTCAGGCAGAATTTACAGGTCATTTAAAGCTGTTAGAGGACTGGGAATGTATCTGCAGTGACATGGTGGGAGTAATTGGCTCGATTCCTAGGCCCATGTTGAGATCTCATTATAGAGTTTGAACTTCAGAAGAATGTTTTGGGAACAGACTAAAGTCTGCTTCCTCTCATTCTCCTCTTTTTTTATTGAGGTCATTAGACATAAATCGGATTATTATATTTCAGACTGATGATTTGCCTATATGCTCTTGGCATGTTCTGTGTCTTTTGTTTAGATCTGTCTCCAAAGTGCCAGCGAATGATAAGAAGGAACGGCCACTAAGAACCATGAGTGAGGCCTCCAACTACACAGGCGGCTCGGACTTCGCCACAAACCCCAGTAGCCCAGCAGGAAGAGTGAGTGACACACCTTAAGACAGGATAATCATGCATGACTGCTAAGTTAGGAAAATAATAGAAAACCAACAGGAACATATTTACTGCCTTGAAAAGTTTGAGAAAGGTCTAAGAAAAATGTTGTTTTTGTGGATTGATCCAACTATGCTGTTTACTCGTACATACTGTATTTCTAGCCCTCAAGGTCTTTCAAAAAAATTCATAACTTTGGGAAGAGGTCCAACTCCATCAGAAGGAATCCCAGTGCGCCGGTAATCAAGAGAAACTGGCTTTATAAACAGGTGAGCAAGATTATATGGCTTGATTCAATCCAATAAATCATATGGTGTGCTGAGAAGCGGAGTCGGTAACTTGGCATCATATTTAGCCATCCTAATGGTGTGGTTTATGGATGACAAAATGAGACTGAAATGTCTTTTCAACTTTTGGATGGATTTCCATGAAATCCGGGACAGACATTAATGTTAATAAAGATGAAATCTGAAGCACCTTTGTAGCCGATTGGTCAAAACACATGCAGCACGTCAGCAACAGTCGCCAGTGCAGTTCAGTTCCAGTCGGCGACCTTTGCTGCATGTCAAACCCCTCCCTCCTGTTTCCGAAATACCCAAAAAATCTTTTAAAAAGGATGATTTTTAATAAAAAATCTCTCTTTGGTGCTCCTCTAATTTTTCATGCAGCACCACCTTCAGGTCAAAATACTAAATATTGGTCATTTATGACCGAGTACCTGCACAACTATGACCCTTCCCATCAGCCTCAGCTGTATTTTATTTTTAGTGCTATTTAGAAAATGCTAGCATCGTCATTGTGGGCTTGTTAGTATTCTGACATTTGTATTTGCTGTAATTAGCGCTGTGCTTAAGTGCAGTCTCACAGAGCTACTAACATGGCTGTAGCCTGTTAAATTGAAGTTGGTCCATACCTAGTGCATGCATAGTAATGAAATCCTTTCTTCATTGCTGTGTTTGTGTTTTTGACATTAGCTTAAAAAAAGAAAATAGCAAAACAGGATAGAAACATAAAATAGCGTAACAACAATTCAGAAAGCTATTTATAACACGGCAAAAGAAAATAACATAATAACACAATAAATTATGACACAAAAGTAGTATAAAAGATGGGGCCTTCAGTCTATTCTACTTATTATTTGCTAGTTGTTTTGTGTGTTATTTTTGCCTATGTGTCTTTGATCATTTGTTTCATGTATTTATAATGTAATTGATGTTTAGGAACAAGGATATTTGGGAAAAGTGTATGAATTTATCTTGGCACAGGAACTTTATTTTTATACAATTTTCTTTTTACACTTAGAACGAAGGTTAAGGTCTCCTTTTCCCTGTACGATTTAGGCACAGAACAGTCTTAGGCACAAAGGATGCTTTTTGATGTCTTATAGGATCTGAGCATTTCTTTGTCTAGTGTTTCTGCTCCGCCAGTCATCCAGTGTTTAAATACCAATCCCTCATCACAGCTCCCTGGTTGCTTACAGGAGGGTGAAAAGGGGGTGCTTGAAGCAGCTCTTGGCCAGACAGGACTCTCTCATGATTCTTAAGTGGGAGACTCATTTAGTTTTGATTGCAGCCTCCCAGTGCAGCTTTGTGAACACATGATGGCTTCCTTTAGTACAGCTGCCAGCTGCTATTTCTTTGGAAGCCTCAATCAGGGTGACGTAGATCAAGCAAAAGACTCACAAATCTGCTACACGGAATAAAAGCTGGATTTGCACTTTTATTTTCGAGCCTCATTGAAACCTGGAAGCTATTGAGGTCCTTGGCTGAGGAAAAGCTGCAGCCCTGCAGTTGATCCATTGGGAGAGCAAAATGCCACAGTGATTGATGTGATGGTGAAAGCCTAGTTTTTATCTTCCCGCCTGAACAGAGCGTGATCTGACGGAACGTTTGATAAACTTCATTCATGGTGAAAACATTGTAAAATGAGAGGTAAAGACCTTCACTGAAGGGAGGGTAGGTGATGAATTAATGGACATGAGAAGTTTGAGTTTTGATGTGCCTCCATTGCGAACATACTGAGCAGCATCTGGTATTGTGACTTTGATACTAATGAGTTAAACATTCTGGTTCATGGAAGTGAATTTCCACTTAGAGTAAACTGCAGCCCGCATGCTGTTTGACCATAATGACAGAGTTGTTGAGGTCCCTCCCCCTACTTTTTTCTCCGGGTGAAATCCACGATTAAGGACTGTGCTCAAGTTTTCCAATAAAGTGAAGGGGGGGGGGGGGGGGGGGGGTTTAATACCCTTTTCCTCACCCTTCATCCTTTCTTAGCAGCAGCCTGAAACCCCCTTTGATCACAGCATTTCGATACCAAAGAACAACTTCAGCAAAGGACATTTATCGTTGTTGCCTGTCGAACAACAATCGAACTTCCTTTTAAAATTGAAGATTACGTACACAGTGGAACACTCTCTTAATTATTCTGTTTATTTCATACCAGAAATCAAATGTTTTCCATGAACCAAATAATTTACCCTTGCAGGCCAAGAATATTGCCAAATTTGAGTGTCAGAAATTTTGCATTATAGAGAGGGTGAGTTCCACACTGTCTTCATTAAAACATGCTTGTATGAAAATTTGAGTTTGAGGAGGCATTTTGGACCATAATATTTACCTGGTAATTGATTGGTTGATATGCTTTGAAGGTACTAACCCAGTCTATTAAGCTACATATAGCAAACAATTAATTACATGGAAAGAATTCAACTAATTATATCAGAGGAGGTCATTTCAAACCATTCCCACTAGTTTATGGAGTAACTGTGCCCTATCCATGTGGTGTCTTTTTTAGGACAGTACAGGAATGAAGCTATGGAAAAAGAGGTGGTTTGTGCTGTCCGACCTGTGCCTCTTCTACTACAGAGGTGAGTCCTGTCCCCTCAGCTCATGTTTCATTCGTGTTGCACTGATTAAAACAATAGTGGGTTGTCGATCATTAGTTCAAAGTGCTGTGACCTTCGTTGCCTCAAGCTGTGCTGTCTGCGATTTGTGATATATATCTGGATCCAAGTCCCTGTGGTAAGCAGCCTGTCAGGACCAGCTGAGGAGACATATTAATTGAAATAGGTCTGCTGTATTCTGATTTGCCAGGGCTTGGATGTTGCCATGCCAAGAGAAAGCGCACCAGCAAATTAGATTTCACATTAATGTTAACTTACGAAGGAGTTTCCAGAAATTATGCTGGTTTATATAGTTGTTGCATACTAGAATATAGTTTGGATTCAGTTGCAATAAACAAAAGTTATATTGCGAGTATTTAAAGATCTTCTAATTCCACATCAGAAGGACCACTATTACAGGATCACTGTGATCGTCATTGAGCATACACATAGCATTCACATGGTTCTTTAGTTTAGCAAAGACAACCCATACTTTCATAACCAAGTCAAAATGTCTGTTTTGACTGAATTGGAAACTTGAATGATTTTTTTTAATGCAATCTGCAATTTTATTGAAATAAACATCATCAGTCATAATCTTTGCCATGTTTTTTTTCATAGATAGAAATATTGTGGGAGTCACAGTCCAATTTAAAAGGTTTTCATTCCATTGAAAATTTAAATTAAACATTAACATCTGTCTTCTAAACCTTCGTCTATTGCGCAGTAGGAAAATCCATGCAAGTTTTAGAGTCTTTTTATCACATGCTGTTGACTGAGGTGCTATTGACTGGACATTTCAGCCTCTCTGATCCAGTACTAATGTTAATATCAAATATTGACACAGCTGTGTCGAGAGAACGTTTGAAAGCTCTCCGATTAAAAAAAAAAAATAAAAAAAATTGAAATGGATACTGTGAATCATTGAGCCCGTAAGGTAAATGTAGAAAAGGTCTACTGTTGCTCCGCAGCTACAGAGAAAATATAAGTCTTTCCTGGCACAATTCCACATATTCAAATGCCCCCTGCTCACTAGATGCAGATAAAGTCATCATTTCTGCTGATCAGGATGACACCTAGTCTGTGTTATTTCTGGTGTCTGCCAGTCCTGTTGCCTTCTTTCCGCCCACTGACTGACAAAAGAGTCAGAACAGACAGTAGCAGTCCCAAAGGCTTTATCCAGACGGACATGTTGAGAAATCCATCCATCAGCAGAGAGTGGGCAGAGAGGTCATGAACTGTGCTGAACCCCAACTAGACACAACTGCTATCTGCTGTAGTTATCAGACTATTATTGTGCGATCAGGATCTCCCACAATGTTAGCTTATGTTCAGAGACTGTTCTGCTAAATCCTCTGTGTTTGTGGTCTATTAGAGAGAGAGGCAGAGGCACACAATGACTTGGTGAATAAATAAATGTGGGGCTCAGTGGGCTGCAGGTTCAGCTGATGCTGGCAAAATGATCAATCCATCAATCCTTCAGACTTCAGTGTTGGATCCAGGCCAAAACATCACCTCAGAGGCGAACAGCTTTACCTCTAAACTGTCAGAGGCTGACCTGAGTGCAGCTACCACTTCTTCCCTGAAATATTACTCACCATTCTCACTAAGCCTAATTAATTTCAGTTACTACCAGAATATGTTAAGAGAAGGGCTGTTTTTTTTCCATTATTGATTAATCTCCTTATTATATTCACAATTCATAGATTAAGTAGGTTTTATTCTCAGTATTATTTTAAATTAATTATGGCATTCCTTCCTTGTTTATATACATCTTTTTATGTTCTATATTGTTTTTTATGTGACACACTTGGTGCAGGTGATTTCTTTAAAGCACTTTGAGCTGCATTTCTTGAATGAAAGGTGATATAAATATAGATTAGTTTTATATTATTATTTAATTATGTCAAAAAAAAAAATTCAAAAATTGTACAGCTGGAACCAGCACATATTGGACATTTTTTCTTTTAAAAAGATTAATTAATTATCAAAATAGTTGGCAATTAATTCAACGAATGGATTAATCAGCTAATCATTGCTGCTCTAGACTTACATAACATCCAAAAGTCAACACACAAACATGCACACATACCAAGCAGAAAGAGCAAATGCACATATGGGACTGCAACTGTCACTTCCATGATATATTTTGTTTTCCTGCACTATTTTAGGTAAGCAGTGCAGATTGCTTATAACAAATTAGGAGGCTAAGCAATTTTCTGCTTAAAACTCGGGACTCAGTCTAATCCCCCCTGTGGAGAGTGCTCCATTGTCAATGTGGAGCCCTGTCTGCTAACTTAATGAGGATTAGAGCAGCCTAGCTGCATAGGACAGTAAATCAATGCTCATCTTTTCCACTGATTGAACTCTGCTCATCTGACCAACACACTTTTTTTTATCTCACAATCCACATGGTTTGTCTCTGACTGTTTCAATGTTTATAAATTGGTGTTCCGCACAGGAATTTAGTGTAATATCATGGACAGCTTGAGGACTGACAAAAATAGCCCTTAATGCAATGTGTTGACTTGTTGTTTATTCTTCTGCAGATGAAAAAGAGGAAGGGATACTTGGCAGCATTCTCCTACCAAGCTTTCATATATCCATGCTGTCTGTGGATGATCACATTAACAGAAAATATGCCTTCAAGGTCAGTGCATGTTTTCATTCCTGTGAAACCTTTATTGGACTGCATATTTTATGGTTGCATACATTTAGACCATAGGAAAGTAAAGCATTAGTATTGTTTAAAGTTCTGATAAAATGAGAGGATAAGAGCTCAACGTACAAAGCTCCAAAATGGTACTTTTGATCACTGGTATACAGTTTGAAAGTTAAAAAATAGTTTTACGCTGTGGTGGTCTTATATTCCCAGTGTTTTCTTCGTGTGTAAGTTAACTTCTCGGTTTACTTTGCTTTGAACATGATTTATGTTTTCTGCAAAAATAATTTTCAGTTGATTGACAGTGAAGTAATGCAAGTCATTTTTTAAAACTTGAACTACACACTGCTAATGCTAAGAAAGCAAAGAGGGCCCTTGCCAACAATGATATGTCTGTGCTGGAGTACTAGAGCATTGCAATACTTGCCTCAGAAACCCGAAGTTTTAGTACAACAGGCATATTTTATGGGATCTCAGTGGTGTGTACAGTATTTGACTATGGGTCCTTCATAAACCCTAAGAGACAACAAAGTTGACCTGCCAAGTGCAGCCAAACACAGACGCCTTGGAGTCTGCTCAAGGGCTCTCCAACCACACGGCCCACTCCTTTTCCATCTTAGACTCGGGCGGGAAGAGAGTTGAGTTAAAGTGAGAAACACGAGAGCAGGGCCCAACCTCTTCACTTTACAGCGATTCCCTAGGATGACTTTTTGACAGCATTCTAAACGTCACTTGTTAGTTCCTTATTTATCAATATTATTCTGAAGTAGGTGAAGTAATGACGGGGCTTTTTTTTTGTTTTTCAGATATTGGTAAACAGGATATTGAGGTTGTTCACTAAACATTCTGTTTTTCTCTTTCTGTGTCTGGCTGTAACAATACATTGGTTTGTTCACTGCAAGCAAACAGAGCAACTGTGGGACAATGTGTCATACAACGCACTGCATAGTAAGTCCTATAGTATCGTGGCAGATTTACTGCCCTAATCTAGTGGTATGCATGAAACCTCATGGTTTGATTTATGGGGATGTTACAAGATTGCCAAAGCCATGAGTATTTCACAAGCTATCAGATCGCATTTTAACCATTATTTGCTAAAAAAAAAAATATGACATGCGTCTCAACAGCTCCACATTCGTCTTATGTAGTGATAACTTTACATGTAAGCAATGAACTTTGATTCACCGATAAGGTAAAAGTGGTAAAGATCCCAGCTGACTTGATGCTTTTCTCCTCTCTTTCAGGTTAATTTCTTTGTGTGTTACTACTCCTGTCCATTGTCAAAAAACAGGCCACACATCCCAACATGCGGACATACTATTTTTGCACTGACACAGCCAAAGAGATGGAGTCATGGATGAAAGTAATGACAGATGCTGCACTTGTGCATGCAGACCCAGTCAAAAGGTTTGTAAGAGTGGATTTTTTTTTACTGAAAGCCTGCCTGTAATTTCTCTGAAGTTTTGAACTGAGAAAAAGATTAGGATTAACTTTGCATTTCTCCATCCTCTTCTTGTGTAGCATTTGAACTGAAAGCAAGTTTGTTAAAGTGTTAAGCCTGTTAAGTTCTTAAGCAACAGTTCAACACAAGCTTTTGACATTGTTGGTCTGAGTTTGTTGCAGAAGCTGTAACTGTCTTTAACGTTATGTAACTATTTTTACTGTCACATTTATTGGAGTAACATACACAAGAATGTCATATGCATGTGGGCATATAGGCAGTGTAAATGTGGGGATGTTGTGCACAGCTTTGCTGACTGATCGGAATCACTGACTCATCAGGATATTTTTTTTCTTTCCTTTTTTAAAAAACTGTTAAGTGTCTATCATTTGGAGCCTGCCTGTCTAATGCCCTCCTTTTACATGGGCAAGCAGAGGCTTAATGGTGAAGTGCTTTGTAATTACACAGAGCAGTAGTGCCTGAAATCAACTGAATAGCTCTGCTACATCAGACAGTGTGATGCAGTTTTACATTTTAAAGTATTTAAAATGTTCTGTTCTGTGGGCAGTGTTGCATTTCATCACATCTTTTCATATCTTAAGGCGGTTAAAAAAAGTGTTTAAAAAAAAAAAGAACCAAGATTCAGTAGCCCAAATTCTCTCTTCAAAGCGGTATGAGTAAATGCACACAGATCTTTCATAGGGCTAAATGTGCGCTCTACTGGGCTGGCGGAGCCACAGAAGGCTGGAGAAGACATTATGTGACTAGTGCTGCTATTTAAAAGGATACAAGTGGAAACTCTGAAGGAATGCCTCTGCTACTGCCCTCTTATTGGTAACCCAGTGAGCCATGCTGCTAAGGGGAATTTGGCAAACTGTAAAGCTGTGACCTTGAGTCTGTCTAAGGCTAAGGAGTAGTGGTGTCTATTACCTCAGGAGACCTCCCTAAGGACCACTAAGCTGTGGATAGGTGTTCTAGAAAGGAGGCAAAAGGGAGCCGCAAAATGGATTAGCAGAGTCTGAGCAGCACCTTTGCGATGTGCCCCAGCAGAGTCAGCGTTTTATTGGAGATATCTGATTTCCTTTTACATGCCTTGGCTCCGCTGCCATAGCATAGTTTGCATTGGTAGTGCTTTAGGTCTACAGTATATTTTATCCATACATGAAACAATGCTTAAACAGCTTTTACTGGTGATCTATGACATAGATGAATATCACAGATGCTAAATTAATCTAATGTAGTTATTATCTTTCATCTCTGCACAGGTGATCTTATGTGTCTTGATTGCCTCTCATTGTTATTCTAAGGTCCCCTCTTTGTTTTAATCAGGTTGGACAGGCTAAAAGTGGAGCAGTGTGGACCACAAGAGATCAATCATGTGGCCAACCACAGGCCGCCACTCACACAGCCTGAAATCCAGAACAATGAACGCAACCGTGAGGTGGACCGTGAGCACACTGAGGCAGTTTCCTCCACCACAGCGGAAGAAGAGAGGAAGCAGCGAGACGCTGAGCGCTACGGCTTCCAGAAGGATGGGGAGGAGCGCGAGCGTCCGCTCACCAAGATCAACAGTATCAAACTGCAACCAGCCCAGGCGGCAGCCGTCAAGTCTAACATCACCTCAGCGCAGACACCAACAGAAATGGACGGGTCACATCGCAGCCCCCAGGTCAATGGATCTGGTGAGCAGTGTCCAGCTGATGGGACTGGAGCCCCTCCTCAGAGAAGTCCCACCCATGAGCCAGACCGCACCCTGAGCAGGACCAGCTCTATGCAGCAACTGGAGCAGTGGGTCCGCACACAAAGAGGACGCAACCAGGACGACGACACCAGGAGGTTGGTTTGATCATATGACCTTTAGCAGGTTTAAAACAACCTTATTGTTAAAATAATTTCATTGTGTGATTTAATAATATGTCTGGTGCAAGAGTAGGAAATATGCCAGCACAAGTTGTTTTAAGGTTATTGCACAAGAGTCCAATCTTGTCCTACTTCGACAACAAGAAGTGAAATCGACCTGCATCTTGAGACAGGAGGGATTCTCCCATGCTACCCATGGTAATTCAAATTTCAAGTTGCTGCTGACCTTTTTAAAGCACAACCAATGAGATAACAGCTGTGTGTGGTAGTCAGAAGCATCACAGGCAAGCAGGGCAGGTAGAGAGTGACGGAAGACACTGTGTTTCAACATATCTCTACTACAAAATTAATGACATACCACGATCTCACCAAGATATGTAATACATGGCGTAATGTCAGCAGTCAGATGGGGCTATCACGTTTGTGAAATGGCTGACATGTAGTTTAGTTAGCTTAGATGTTTATGTTTGTATCAGACAGACACAGTGACAGTGGCTCCCATGGTATCACAAGCATAGCTATATAGACAGTCTGTGACCAGAGGATGGCATGATGACATATACCTCCACTGCGCTTTGCCTCTGCAATAGTCTGCACTATGCTCTGTGCTGTACCTCGCGGCGAGCGAAGAGAAATTGTCTTATCATGGGGAGGCAGCTTTAGTCCCAGCTTTCTTTCTAAAGCTGTGTTGTTTAAAGCTAGAGGTTTCACATAATCCTCAACAAAACACTTTGACATTACACTATAAAGTAAAAAAGAAAGTACAACTGGGGATTAAAAAAAAAATAGCTGAGCGGAGCTTTTAGCCAGAGTTACTGCCTGCCACTGACCCTGCTGTGAGAGTTCCAATTTTGGTTGAGATTAAACTTGCTCCTTCATTGTGTCTGTCCGTCTGTCTGCCTGCCCGCCCGTCTGCCGGTGTGTCTGTCTCTCCATATGTTCGTCAGTCATTTTATCAACGGCCAGCTTGTGCTCATGTTTGACACAGCCTCCCCTCTTTGCCTCCACTCACATCTTGAATGTTTATTTTAAAAATGGACACTAAGATGATCATGGATAAAACCACAGCAAGGCCTTGGTCTTTTTGTAGTGGTCCTCTCTTTGATAACCGTGTACTTTCCCCTCTCCATTGTCTCCATTCATCTCTGTTAACAGGCTCTGTTTTTCATTACACACATGTCCTCCAGAATGATGTTTAGTTTCCATGTTGTCACAAGCCTTTTTTTTTTTTTTTTTAATGCTGCTGGGTTTTACAGACAAATGAACGTTTTAGCCACGATCTGTCAGGGAGTGTCAGTGGGAAGCTCCCTCAGTGCCAGCTGCACTGACTTTGAACTTTTCACTGTGGGAGTTGAGCTTTTCAAAGCTTTCTTGTCCCTGGAATGGTCTAATTTGTCCTGCGGAGGTTCTTAAGAATGAAGGGTCCAAATTAAAACTATCTCTAAAAATTTAAAAACTGCAGAGAAATGAAAGCCTGATTGACTATACTTTGATCATGCCAAATAGAGGATATCATTAATGAAACAAAATCATGTTTTAGGAAAATAAAGGAAAAAAAATAATATTAATGTATTAATTATTATTACTGATTAGTTTGTAAGTAGTACGACTAAATTATTTGACTTTCGCGAAACGCCAGTTGAAGAGTTCTGTTCCGAATTCTGTTTTCTCTTTCTCCCCAGCATTACATCATACCAGACGCTGCCTCGAAACATGCCAAGCCATCGGGTACCCTATATGCCTCATTATGGCGATGGCTACTGCAGTATGCCCAGGAATAGCATGGCACAGCGGGACAGCATCTGCAGTATATCGCCGTCGCTGTACGAGCAGGCCCTGGGTCCCTCACCGATTGATAAGCGCCGCTCCATGCGTGACGACACCATGTGGCAGTTATTTGAGTGGCAGCAAAGACAGGCATACGCCAGGCAGCCAGGGCTCTACAACAATATGGCCAGTCCCAAAACCATGATCAACCTGTCGGAACATGCTGCACCAAGCCACTCAATCCCCCCCTCGCCCTCTCACGGCTCCCTGTCCATGTATGGTGGCTACTCTCCAATGCGATCCTACAACATGCTCAGTGCTCGTTCAGAGGTGTCTTCTCCCATCTACAGAAGAGACTTGACCTTTGACAGACGACACAGGCCACAACTCAACAAGGTCAGTTAAAGAGCACACATAAATGCTAAAGGGGTGGTTCCCCCGCATAACAAAAAAATGTATCTATCTCTTACCTTAGCAGTATCTAGTTATGCAGAGAGTTGCAGGTAAGTTAAATTTTGTCTGTGGTGTTCCCAGCATTAGAAATGTCATTTAAAGAACTGGACAGCAGCGGCTCTTTCCATAATCGGTGTCAGAACTTGCTGTCAACAGTTTCCTTTAGAACTAGCTTTTTCGTAAGAAATGGTCTTTCTAAAAACTAGACTAAGATATTGAAATATTAATAAGACACATTTTTTATATTAATTGGAGGTAGATTCATAGGTAATTAACCAATTAAGAAATGATTCATTATTAAGAAATCAAGAAAACTCATCTTTAGAATAATCAATAAATTAGTTTTTAGACTAATCGAAAAAATAATTGTTAGATTAATTGATAAAATAATAAATTGTTAGGTGCAGCCCTACTAAAAACGTTGACAGCATGCACTTTGGATTATCCTGAATAATAGGCACACTGAGCTTTTAGAGTGAGTCATTTTCAACATTTTGAGCAGCACAGAGAAAATTCCAGAAATCTGAAATGGATATCTCAAGTGAATCAAAACATATCTCAATGGCTAAGTACTGAGGGTATGTACAAAATGCTTCTTGCATTTGTCTGTGAATGATTTATTTAAAGTGTTTAATTCACTGTGTCCTGCAGTATGCCTACCCGCCTGATCGGAGGTCTATGCCTGCAGGGATCCCACTCCAGACTATCACTGCCCAGTCTCTCCAAGGCAAAACAGTAAGTCCTCATCTATGTTGTCCCATTCTGTGCCCATCACTGTCTTCCAACTGAATGTCTGTAAGTCACCACCCAGTGATTTCAAACGTGTGCTCTGCACACTAATTATTTGGGTTTAATTTGACTTCTTTGAGCAACAAGGCTATTACCTACCCTTCCTTTCTCCCTCTTTCTGTCCTTCATTTCCTTCCAAGAGGACTTTGTGACAGAATCTGAAGAGTCAGATTTAGGCAGAACTCAGATGTATGTTCCAAGTGGTAGGATTTAGAGTATGTTCACTTCAGGAGCTCGTTTGACTCGCTTCACATCAGTGGAGACTTAAAAACCCTGTCACTCACAGCTCTCTAAGCCAGATCAGGAATTTATGTCAAATCCGCACACAGTGTCCTCATTCAGCCGGTAAAGTGTGAACTGGATTCTGTAATAAATGCCTGTTTTTCTGCCTTACGTGTATGGGTAGACTGCATACTGTTGACAGTGATAGCAACTTGGATAATCTCTTGGTCCTGAGCTGCATGAAAACTCAATACCTAGATATAGCACCTGTTCACCTAATGGGAGCCTGATACGTCTAAACCTCCTGTCCTGCTATGTTCTCTCCTTTCCTCTCCCACTCCCCCTGCGGTGTGTCCCTGTTTCATTGTGGCTGTATGTCCCTCCCTCCCTCCTTCCCTCCCGCCCTTGCAGCCTGAGGAACTGACTCTGCTGCTGATAAAGCTGCGACGGCAGCAGGCAGAACTAAACAGTATCCGGGAGCACACTGTAGCACAGCTTATGCAACTAAACATGGATGGCGACAACTCAAAGGTCAGGCCCCCAGAGATGCCTCTGCAGGCGTCTGTGTTAGCGTGTGCTGTGTTTGCCATCTTAACTCACTTGCATTATTCATCTGGATCCAGAGGATTTTTTTTTTGGTCTTCATACACAGCTGCTTTAAGTAGAAAAGGCACTACAGTAGGCATTTTCTCCATAAACGACTATTCTTTGGCTTGAAGTTGTCTGTTAATCATATGTAGGGATCAGCTAACTTGGATTCAACTTTTCCCAAAACATGTGAAATGTCTGGAAACAAAAAATAATCTCATTTTGGAACCAGCATCTCACTTTATATAGTTCACCAGGTCGTTACAATTATTCATTACATCCATTTCAGTCGGACAAGCGTTGATTGAGTCATTTTACTTGCCTGAAGAATCAAGACAGATGTTAGCCAGAAATGAAACTTAAAGCCATTTGGCGAGCTTAAGGAGTGACCGGCTAAGGAGGTCAAGGCCAATCGTAAATGTTAATTCAGGATTTTTTGCATTTTAAGTCTCTTCTGAGACATCGGACTACAGATTTGACTGTTGCTGATGTAGGTCAACCAGGCCTGAGGTGGAGAATGGTTGGGTGGAGGGATTTAGGTTTATAATCACTTTTGCATTGTTTTTTAGCTAATGTGTTTAGCTCTGTGTTTAGTTGCACTTGTGTAGTTTTGTGGGTTATCAAAAAAAAAAAATCTAAATTATCAAAAAAAAAATAAAATGATGTAGTTTAAGAATTATTTAAATTTCAGCTTACTGCATTTTTGTGTTTTGCCTGCATGGCCATTTGGTCACTATGGAGTTCTTTCATGTCCCATAGTACACTCATTCTGTTACCTTATGTAGCACATCCGCTGTTTTTCCTCACCTTGACTGGTCCTGCCTTCCTTTCTGTCCGGTTTTCTTTGGGTATACAGTACATGCTTTTGTGTTTGTGTGAGTAAGAGAAAGACAGAGAGATCATCAGAGAAAGAACACAACGTCCTTTTCTTTTGTCTCACTCTCGTGTTGCCTTTTCTGTCCTCTCCTTTGTGCTGCTGATGTTAGAACGACATTCTCTCCCATCACCTCCAAAGGAACCTCATGTATTTGGACAATCAGGTGGGGTAATTCATGAATGCATGGCCCTCTCTCCTCCTGTCATAAACTGAACTCACTTAATGCTCTGTTATTGTTATTATATCAATCAGTACTGTCTGCTGAAAAACTGTTTTCCTACCAAACTTATCATTATTTTGTTTAATATTAATTTTTATAGGCGCACCTATATAGCATTTATATCCTAATCCTATATATATCCTATATCCTAATGGCCTAGTCATTCATTCAGTAGTGTGAATGCGTACCCTACACTAACTGTCAGCTATACCAACTGAATATCTGGACATCACTCTATTCTTTATCGTTGGGAGCTGTGGACAAGCTTTATGTCTTCTATATACAGTGCATATACAGTATGTAGATATGTCATAGATTATAGCCTATATTAGTCTGCTCTACTCTACTCAAGTGCTTTATGAGTAAGTTATCAGTAACAATAACTTATTTATTATACTAAATATAGGGAATGTGTAATTTTACTCTTCATGCTGAAACAAAGGCGATGATGCTTAACATTTGCCTTTAATGCTCTACACTACACACATCACAACAATAGTGCTTGCCATAATTGCGTCATTACAATGCAAAGTTGAACAGGAGCTTTCCACTGCTAAGAAGTAAGCGTCTTAGCGCTTTGCACTACAATGTCCTCCTGATCCTGTTTGTAAACGCCTCTTATTGCTTCCCATTGCTGTATCCAACCCTGTCCACTCATGTTTGTGCTTGAGTGTTGTTCATGAGCGAGAGCAAGCGAGGTGTAACAGCGTTGTCGGTGTTGTCTCTAAAGTAAAGCACTGCTATAAACTGACACTGACGCTATATCGCTCCTTTCCACACTGGACTAGATGAAGGAAAATGACCCTTTAATCGTGATGACTCACACTTTGATTGAGAACTCTGCCCCAAGGCCTCAACTTTACCAGCAAGTAAGGCCAGCCAAAGGCTTTGTTCCACCTCATCCTCACTAGTTGCTGTTGTTCTTTTGGTTTGTTGTGCAATGCTCCTCCTCCGGTGTCCGAGTCGTCATAGCATCGTAAGACTGGTCTCCCTGTATCGTTTGTATTGCCAGCACCTCTTCATCCATTGCTTTTGACTGTTCTCTTATTCTGAGAAGTCATGCCAATATGGGAATGACTTGTAAAACAGTAGTATGATGTGTATGCTTCACTGCTAAGTCCCTTCCTTAGTCTCAGGTTTGTGTATAAGGGCTGGACATTGTCATGTGTTAAGAAAACTGTCTAGTTAGCTGTGGTCGCACCCAGATCATTTATGTAGCAAAGCTTCTCATCTTGACTCCTGTTTTTGTCTAAATGCCCTAAGCAGTGATGGTTAATGTGTGATTTTTCATAACCTTTTGCAGAATGTGTTCCCCCTCATTTGCTGAGCCACCTGGGCCTGGCAGGGGGACTCTAATTAGTGTGACATAATTAGTGTGACGGAAATCACTTTTCAGTCCAGTTTATTACCACGCCCTATGTTTTCAGGTGATTGTTTTTATAGAATAATTTAAGTACAATAAAGAAAATTTGGATATTTTAACTTGAATGTTCCACTATCATAAAACAAAAACTCTGTATACAGTTCATTCAACGAGTGCTGTTTTATCAATTTGATAAGTTGTTTAAGACTGAGTATACCTAAATTGCTCAGGGAGGCACATTGATGATGAGAATGAAGACAGATCTAGTTAAGGTCCCTCTTTTCTTTTTACTTGTCTGCATAACTTCCCCCTCACCCCCTCTTGTCATTCTGCTGGTTGAAAGGATAAAAAAGCCCGGCTTGTGTGTGATGATGGCTATGACATCCCTTTGCCACTTTTGTGACCACCTCTCGTGTAAAAGTGCTGCAGAAGACTGTCCCCGCCCACCTTTACCCCTCCCACCCATTCATTGGCGTATCAGGCTGGCAACAGTTGCATTCCCACCTGTTCAGCTCCCAGACGTCTGCCTCCCTCCTCTTCCCCATGCCACTCGTAATCAACACCACACAACACCTCTGTGAAGCTCTCCAAGTTGTGGGGGAATCTGCATGTTCTGTGTGGAATGCTTTGTGGTTCTCAGGTTCCACCTGCTTTAACTATGTGGTTCAACTGAGGAAAAAGGTGTGAAGAAAGGTGTGTGTGAGAAAGAGTGCAGGTGTGAGCGTGGAGTCTAAAAGTATTTGGACAGTGAGTCAGTTTTTTGTTGTTTTGGCTCTGTAGGCTAGAACACTGAATTTTAAATTGAATAACAGCTGGCTTTTAGCTTAAAGGGTTTTTGTAAAGTGGGAATGAACCTTATCATACTGTACCACCAAAGCAACCAATGTTTTTTGGGGCCAAAAACATGTGTGATCTCAAATGTGAGATGATCATGTGTTTCAGTTGTTGAAGACCAGACTGAAAGCAAAAAAACACAAAGCACTTAAGGGAGTAAGATGCAGTTCAGAGCATCACAAAGGAAGATACTGAGTGTCTGCTAATGTCTGTTACCAGCAAGTCATTGATTGGAAAATAATTGGAAACCTTACTGTATATTAGCATGATTACTTAATTCAAGTGTGCGTTCATTTTTCAATTAATCTGGGTTCACCTCATTTTGGGGGGGCTTATAAGGATGTAAATTAAAACTGAAAGTTGGCACCTTGACCTTATAGTCATGTCATGTCAGATCCAATGTGAGTGCAAACACAAAGCAACACAGAAATGTCACTGTCCTTATATTTATGGACTGCACACGTGAGACACGACGCGAGTCGGTGAATGATGAATGTGATGAAAGGATTTTCTGGAAACATGGGATCCAATGCAGTTGAAATAATTTCCCCACTTTGAGCAATGTGGGTTTTTTGGTTTTGGAACTACATAAATGCAGGTGCTGCTGTTGTAATAGCATAAATTAGTGTAGAAGTAACTGCAATGCAGTCTGACATTGAACTGCGTTTTTGTGTGTATTTTAGCCCTTAACCAAAGGATTTAACCAAACGTGTTTATAATTGTTCTGAGCATTACTACTGTATGTTAAGTCCTAAACAGATCTGTGGTTATTTTGTTATTCTGGGATTATCTTTAAGTAATATTGCACTCAGACTTAACGCAAGATGCATTCAGTTGACCACAGCTACCAGACCTTGGACCAGTTAGCTGCAGAAGATGTGCTGGAGAAAGCACAGCTGGTGGACAGAGCTTATGTGCTGACCCTTGAGTTTAGTAAGCATGATTGGTTTACATTCCTTCCCCTTGCATTTCCAATAAAACCACTGCATTCTGATGAGAGAGACAAACGATTGTGGGTGATGAAACACGAGGCACCAGAATCTGTGTTTAGACTGGCTGCTCTCCCAGTGTTGGCTTCCTAACGTAGATTGTTTGATTCAGTGAAATAAAAGCTTCCACTGAAGGACAAATCCTGTGGCTCATTGAGAGAGCCTTGTCATGACACTGCATTAGATCTCCAGATTCTAATGTGCATTTGCATATTCGCTATGTCTGTCTAAATGTTCTGTCTTTCCTCACAGTTGGGTCCAGAAGACTACAGGAAACATGCCTATACATGTATGCCAGAAGAGGTGGACATTGATGTAAGTTCAACATTGCCCTTACGCGTGACATGATGCTCCGTTTAACAATACATGAGGGATCACAACTCTTTATTTTTTTCTCATCAGACCAAACTTAGCAGGTTGTGTGAGCAGGATAAAGTGGTGAGGACACAGGAGGACAAACTTCATCAGCTGTACAGAGAGAAGGTGAGTAAACGTTGCACATATTTCGTCATTGCTTTCTCACACCAAAACACAGTTTGAAATGCTTAAAATGATGTGGTGGGAAAAAAAAATCAACTAAAACGAATACACAGTTTACACTCTGTTTAAATTCTAAGAATAGCTTGAGTTAATTGGATGTGGACAAAACCAAGAAAGACAGACAAAAACAAATAAAACAGTCTTGTATATCTGTTGTAATGCTTAAACTGTAGCCTAGCTACTGTCATCAACTTGCAAGAGTTGTCTGGCTGGAATGGCCTGCATTGCCCATATGTAACACATCTGACTGTCCACTGAAGAGTAACATTGTACTGGTCGCTGTGCAGTGTGGACAGGCCTGCAGAGAAATACACACATACTGACATACATACACTGCAAGTACAGTAATATGCTGTGATTGTCCACCGTATCTAACTCAACATTAGACAATAAATTAGACTAGTACTTGGACAATAAATTGATAACAGTTTTGGTTATGGAGTAATTGTTTAATTGAGGATACCAAACAGTAGTTTTTGTTTGATTTTTGTGTTTTATGTTATTGCAGATTAAATATTGTGAGTTTCTAGACTGTTGACGAGACCAAATAGTTAGCAGTTTGAACAATACTTTGGGCTCTAATGGCTGATAGGCATCTGTCATTATCTTTAATATTTTGTAGACAAAACAATCACTTGATTAATCACAACAAAGAAAACACAGTTTTACCAATAGAGAGAATAAGTTACTTGCAGCCATTCTTTTTTATTTAATACCTTTGCAAGAAGTATGGGAGCTAAACACTTGAATATTCCATTATGACTTTGCTAAAGTTAGCTGTTCTTAAAGGTTACGGTGACAAAATACATCATGCTGTATGTGTGTTTGATATGTTGTGTGTTCCTTCAGCACACCCTGGAGACAGCACTGTTGTCAGCCAGCCAGGAGATAGAGATGGGCTCTGATAACCCTGCTGCCATTCAGAGTGTCATCCAGCAGAGAGACTTACTGCAGAGCGGCCTTCTCGGCACCTGCAGAGAGCTTTCCAGAGTCACAGCTGTGAGTCATACAGTATATTCACACACACACTACACACTCTCATGCTGGACTCTGATGCTCCCTTTCTTCAGGAGCACCATAAGAATTTTAGCCTCATCGTTGTCATTCACAAAGTGGATCTTTTCCAAACCAGGAACTGGAGCGGTCATGGAGGGAGTATGACAAGTTGGAAGGAGATGTGACTCTGGCTAAGAACATCCTGCTGGAGCAACTTGAAGCACTGGGAAGCCCTCAGGTAGACTCATTCTTGAGACAGAAGCTGTGCCGCTTAACTCCTCTTTCACCGCTTCTGCTGTCTTAACACTGACTTGGTATAATAGTCTTTAATCTTTGGTTGGAGTGCATGTACTGCAGAGCTTCAAAGAAAGCTGAAAATGTGACAGATTAACTTGTACATTTTTTTGTACACAGTGTTTTTTTTAAAACTTTGGCTGTAAAAAAGATTTCTATGCTTCAGTGACTTTAGCTATAGTGTGGAGGGAAGTAACTGAGAGTTCAAAGTAACATCGTGAGTGATTGATGAATGAAGTGATGATAAAGTAGGTCTTAATTAAGTGTGCCTTTTATCTTGCCCTTCATCGCGGGAGACAGAGAACAGATATCCCTGGTTGAGCCAGAGTCACAGCCAATACTAATTCACAGTAGAGATGTCCGGGGGCCAGCAGGGAGCCTCGACATCCTCTTCTTAAGTGCCCTTCACTCACAGACAAACCTGTTATCAGTAAGGAGGAGATAATAACCCATCTATTTCTCCTACTCTTCTGTTCTTCCCTGTGTCCAGGACACCAAGTTAAGTGTTCAATTGCAGGCAATGTTAACTGATTCCTGAGCAGGTGTGTGTTTTCTGTTCACAATCAGACGGAGCCTCCCAGCCAGCAGCACGTCCGCATTCAGAAAGAACTTTGGGGGATTCAGGATGTGATAGAGGCCCTCAATAAACATAAAGCCGAGAGACATGCTGTTGATGGTATGAACTCCTATGATGCCATGACCAACTTCAGCAAGCACAGAAATGAGGTGAGGCACCGCTAACAGAGTTCTGTAGCATTGAAACAATGAGGCATTTAATCAACAGAAAAGTAATCAACAACAATGCCATCTATCAAACAAAAATGTCCAATACCATTTGCTGATTACAGCGTCTCAAATGCGAGGATCTGTTTCCTTTCTCTTATTTGAAGAAGTGTCATTTGAATGTTGGTTTTTGGACTGTTGGTCGGACAAAACAAGAAATTTGAAGAACTCACCTTCAGGGAATTTTTTGCTGTTTCCTGACGTTTTATAGACTAAAAAATTATGAACCCATTAATCGTTGCAGCCCTACAGTTCTCTTGACCCACATCTCCTGTAGTAGTGTAGATGATGACCAACTTAAGCTGAGTGCTCAAACTGCCATCCTTGCTCATGGACAGTATGAGACAGCACATCGAGCCTTCTCTCTGGCTACTCAGCTGGTTTGGCTGTCCTGCGGGCCAGAACTACTCTGTACCAGATGGTGGTTGCCCTGAGCGAGTATGGTGGCACCATGTGTCACCCTGTCCTGTCATGCCCTGTATAATTCGCAGGAGGAGGACTCGGTACCCCCACGGCCACCCCTACCCCAGTCGTATGAACCCAACCCACCCACTGTGCCCCCTCTGCCCTCTCGTGCCGGCGTACGCCCTTCATCTCTCCACAGGCCGGAGGACAGGAAAGCCAATCACAGGAATGGCACACACAGCGTAAGCTCCTTGACCCGCTGACCTCATGGTTGACCCTGCCCTTAGCTGTGTCATCACACGTCATTGCTTGCTGTGATGGTGTTCACTTTCATTTCGACGGACACACTCATGTCTTTTGGATTTGTTGGATCATATCTCTTTGTTTACTTGATGCCATTCTTCCATCGTCGTTATTTTTCAGTTGGATGAAGCCTCACTCGCATATTTATTTATTTTTTTTTAAGTTGAATTGCTTTGTCTTCCTTTTCTGTGTCTCTTTCTGTGTGTTGACAAGTGCCAGTTCTGTTTTGTTGTGTTCTCTCCTTGGTTGCAAACTAAATTATGTCTCGGTTTAAATGCATATGCCTGCTGCCTACTTTTTCATTTGATGGTGAAATTGTGTGAAACATGTTTCAGTTGGACACAGTTTTTCTTCAAGATATATACAATTTTGTTTTAAGATTGCCTTGTTTGTAAAAGCATCATTTTGTAGAAAGTGGATGTCTGTCTTTTGGAGTCATTCTGTAAGACAAAATGTCACTTTTTCCAAATGTGTTTTGTCTCAGTTTGGAACCAAACTTTCCATCACTATAAATCAGAGCTGTTCTGTTTGTGCATTGAACTTGTCCTTTCTTTGTCATCAGCAGGGCCCAGACTACAGGCTGTATAAGAGTGAACCAGAGCTCACCACGGTGACCGAAGTGGATGAGAACAATGGAGAAGACAGATCTGAACACCCGTCTGAACATTCTGGAAACAAAGGTACATTTGAGTAGAAGTAAAAAATGATGCCAGTTTCTGTGCAGTTTTCAAAGAAATTATTCATTTTGTTGACTTAAACTTACCTTGGCAACGTTACAATATTTTTCTTTTCTGCGATATATATTTTGATATGAAAATAAACAGGAATTTTCACCAGATGACTTGAATAGCTCTATTTGGAAAGAATTTATCAGTCTAGAATCTTTTTGTAGTTTGACTTTTTTATGGTCCGGCACTTAAATGAAGAAAGGCTGCCAGTCAGAGTCAAGTCTGACAAATAGTAACTATAAAATAGAAAGAAAATAGCTCAGTAAAACCCTACAAAACAATAAAGCAAATAGCAATTTTGGATCTTGGTCTTTTTTTTTTTTTTTTTTTTTACCAGATAACATCAAGACGCCTGTATGTCATCAGAGAAACAAGATTAACGTTAATGTCCACCAATGAGTGTTGGGAGAGACGGTGATTTTACTCGATGCCAGAGTTTATATAAACAGGGTTTAACTTGAAGGTCTCATCGATAGCCAGACAATTTTATTCTACAAACTTAAGAAAAAATGATGGAAATACTCCAGTAGCTGTATGACCTAATTTCTCATACTCTTAGGTACAAGTTTATGATAAAGATTTTCTGTTGTGACAAGAACATGCTGTATTATGCTGAAACTTAATTCATATAACAGCATTCATTTCCTAAATGATAGTATACACCTCAATTAATTGCTGTTGTATAAAAGCAAGTGGTCTGTCATTGAACCAGGTGTCTTACTGACCTTTTTTTTTTTTTTTTTTTTTACCTACCAGGGATTTCCTACCCAGTTGGCATTGTCCCACCCAGGACCAAATCTCCAGTGCCTGAGTCTTCCTCCATAGCTTCATATGTTACCCTGAGGAAGAGCAAGAAGCCTGACCCCAGGACGGTGAGTCTGTAGACTGCTCTGTGGGTGGTGTGACTTTTTGTCAATGTAAATTGACTTCAGCAAGTTTTAACCTTTTGGACCACTGGATGCTTCAAGGTATTGCCACCAGTTGTCAGAAATGAACCTTAAAATGTAAGAGTTAAACACTCTAGTACTTGTTTTCCTATGTGACAAACCAGACAACTTTGTCTCTAAGCAGTAGAAAAACAATAACAAAACAGATAATTATTAACAAATGCATTTTTGCTCTTGTGGTCTTATTTCTTCTCTCATCATTGTGAGCCTCCTGCGGGTAGCAGCAAACTGGCCACCATTTAATTTTCTTGAATTGTGTTTGCTCCCTTCTTAATTGTTCGTTTTGGTTATTAAGCTGTGGTTTGAAAGCTAACGTGGCAGAAGAGGTCACTCATCACGTGGCCTGAGCGTGACTCATGCTCTTAAAACCAGGCTGTCATAAAATAGATGCCAAGATTGGTTTATACAATTTCCAGCCTCAAACACTATCAACTTAAATACACTAACCATGTCATTTGTGCACCACACTGTTGGGTGTGTCCTGTTTTCAGTGTATCTGGATGAAAATGAAGGACATATAGTATAAATGAGCCTATGTGAAACTTTGTGAAGCTGTAATACACACATGCTGCAGCTGTAGTCCTCCCTGTAGGCCATATAGCCCATGGGTGTAAGAGAGTATGTTGCAGGCCTGAAGAGTTCAGCTTTGGCCCTTGGACACCAGCCTCTTGAACAATCTGGATGGTAGAGCCTGTGTCCTCGGGCTCTACGGATCCAGATCTGCCAACCCCTCCAGCATGGCACAAACTTCTCCTCAGTTCACTTCACATCATCAGCCTCTCCTGCTCAGGCTTTAACAGGCCCACAGCCTCTCTGAGTGCACCCATGTGTGCCAGCAGGAGCGTGTGTGTGCACAGCAGACAGTCATCTTATCCTCGTTTTCACAAGAGAGTGAACATTAAAGAGCTATTTCACAACCTTTATTGTGGTCATTATGGTAATCTTGACTGTTTAAAGAAGCAAAACGTTTTTCCAGTGTTTGCTGTATTGCCAGAGAAGATATGATTATTCCACTTTCACTGCCATCATGAGATCTGACCCAACCACTCCATGACACCAGTCAGCTACACGCCTTAACTGTGGCATGGTGAAATTTGTCTGACATTGATACCTTCTATTTACTGTGTGTGTTGTTTGTTTTTCTGTCACTCCGTGGTGTTCGTGCATGTCTGTGACTGCCGTCTCTGGCTAACAGGAGCGTCCACGCAGTGCGGTGGAGCAGCAGCTGTGTGCTGTTGAGAGCGGTCGACCCAGGATGAGCGTGGAGGAGCAGCTGGAGAGGATCCGCCGCCACCAGCAGGGTGCCCTCAGGGAGAAAAAGAAAGGCCTCAGCATCCGGGGTAGCAGCCAAGAGAACACACCATCTCGCAGTCACTCATTTACTAAAGAAAGCCATCTTCGCAGCATGCAGGTATTGTGCTAACTACTGCAGGTACCACGTAAGTTCAGAGTAGGCTAACATCAAATACTGTAATAACTTTTGTCCTCTTTCCTCTGTCTTTTCTAGTCACAAATGAGGCGCAGAGATGAGGTAATCAGCAGTGACATTCAGGAGCTGGAGGCCTCCCTTAGGCAGCAGGAGGTGGTGAGGGAGCAGGAGACGCCTGCTGAGGAGATTGCCCGTCTCAAAGAAGCCTCGCTGGCTGACCACTTAAATGTGGACCGAGAGGTAAGGCATAACAGTTGGCTGTCTTAGTCTTCAGACTGTGAAGGCTTATATTATTGTGACTAATTACTTAGGAAATGTTTTTCTACAACACATCAAATATTGTGGATTTGATTGTTAATACCACTAAAGTGGAATAATTAAAAGCCAAGATATATTTTGTAATAAATGATGTTCTGAAGAAAAAAAAAAAAAAAGTGATGTTGTCCTGTGAATAATTGCCATTGCCACTCAAAGGAAAATTATCCTTTGACGCTAGATGAAAAAAACCAAAAAAACATGGCTCTGTGGACAACAGTGCGTTTGGGACCATATTTAATTGACAAAGCAACATTTCAATCACTGCAATACCATACTTACAGACCTACCTCAGAAATCACTGTTATTACATCTTTAGAAATCAATCTGTTAAAATGCAAAGTTGCAAAACACTGCAACTAGGATTTATTCCAACAGCAAACTTGAGCATGACACAAAACAAAACAACAAATCTTTTCATGGGCTTCCTATAAACCCTGCACTTGATTACAAGGTGCATGTTTTAGAGGAGTTTCTATGGATTACATCAGTGAACTCTTTACAGTTTGTGTTCCCAGCTGATCTCTGCATGCCACATAATGTCTGACATTAAGTGTCTCACACTCGAGGACATAGCCTTCTGTGATGCTCCATTTAGTTGTGACACACCCAAAATGTGGAATGTACCAACATGTACTGTACATGATGATGGTGACGAGCATCTTTGATTGATTTATAAATGTCGTTTTCTGATTTATATCTGCATTATTTTTTTTAATCGTTGACACTTTTGGCTCCTGTCTTCTGTTTTATTTTATAGTATCCCATTCATTAGTGTAAAATGTGCTATGTGACGTGTGTCTTTGTGTTGTGTTTCTTCAGCTTTCTGTGCCTGACAAAGTGCTGATTCCTGAGCGGTATGTGGAGTCAGACCCCGAGGAGCCTCTGAGCCCTGAGCAGGAGGCTGATAAGCAGAGGAAAGTTGACCGCATCAAAGCCCTCATTGCCAAAAACAGGTAAATGCACCATCACAATTGGTCTGTACTGGTTATGTTTTGTTAGCAAGGAGAGGGCTGCTCTGACCCTTGATATTAGGTAAGGGTCCTTAGGTGAAAGAACTATATTTGCAGTTGAGCGCTCATTTTTCCCAGCAGATGTCATGCAATAAATTATTTGTAGAAGTAAGGGGTATGTCTTGGGTTGTAGCAGGTCATCACCAAATATGGCTCAAAAGGTGCCATACTGCTCTTTATATGCAGATCAGTGCTTTAGATGTGCAGAAACGTCCAAGCTCTGATCTTGTAGCCATGGTGCCACTTTGTTCTAAATTTCAGCCCTCTTGAATCAACTTAAAAGAGACCTCTTGTCCCTTCTTGGATAATTGTGTTAATTCTGAAAACTATGTTTATAATTGAAGCTGTATACCATGTATTACATAGACCATTTTGTATGTATGTGCTCCCAGCATGCAGAATGTGCTGCCTAGTTTGGCTCTAAGCCCAGAGGAGGAGACCGAAGAGGAGGTTACTATACAGGAGAAAGAGAAGATGATTAATATCTCCTACGAGCTGGCAGCAGAGGCCTCCAAACGGAGCAAGCTGGTAGCAGGTACATCTCTAAAGAGAAAAGGGAGGAGTTGGCGGTGGGGTTTGATCCATAGACTGCATGTGATAGTGATACTACACTCTGTTGTTTCCTCATTAATTTCATTGACTTCAGCCATTATTTCCTGTGTTGTTTGGCCATTTAATCATTACCCGCTGATGTATTTTTTTATTTTGTGTGTGTGCCTAGTGTGTGTTCAACATGTTGCTCTGTCTCCTTGCAGTGAAAAGCCTGTCGCACTCTTCCCCACCCCTTCCACAGTCTCCTAACACGCCCCCTCAACTCACCGATGGGTCTCACTTCATGTGTGTGTAGTAGCACCAGTAAGGGCCTTCATCAACCTGTTTTGTCCATACTCACAATGTTCTCAGTGTTGTAATTGTTGTCTGAAGGGATTGATGAGAAGAAATGTAAAAGTATGGGGAAGGGAAACACTATGAGTCCTGGGGAAAATCTTAGGTATCCATTGTGTTGTATTATTTTGGAGCATAATTTTGCCTCAGGGATAAAATCACTCCTTCTCTCTCTGCAGCACAGGCCCTGGCCTCAGTGAAAACCTACACATGAAGGAAACAGCAGTGGAGGTTTAAAAATGCCTCAGAAGACTTCCCCAAGGGCATCAGCACACGGCCACGGCCTACAGACAGAAACTGCCCACTCTGTACTCTGGGGTCCCAACCTCTGACTTCTGTATGCTCACTGTGACGTCTTAAGCTCCTGTGCCACCAACGACATTTTTTCTGTGTGACATTTCTCTGTTATTGCCCTTCTTTGAGGCGCCACACTCTTCACCTGCTGCCCAAGGTTTCAAGAACACGGTTTCACATGATTTTAGTTCAGTTGTCTTTTATAAATCATTGAATTAGTTTTTTCCCCTACATTGGTCACAAGCATAACCATTCGTATTCATCAATTTAGTGTAAAGAACATGCGAAAAATTGGTATATAGGAGATTTAGTTCCCTACATTATAATGAAAGGAGTGGCCACTTTATTGCTGCAGATTAAGATTATTTGTATTTCCTCCTGTTTCTGGGTTGTAATTATTTAAAAATGGGATCTTCTATAGTCCCCGTCGCATTGTTGCCGACACATATGTGAATGTTCTGGCTTTAGTCACTCTATCCTGTCTTTTTTATTGCTGAGAGATATATTTAAACTGAGAGAAGGAAAAAAAAAGATTATAGTTTGGTTCTATTTTATGACATGTTGGTTTGACGTCTTGGAACCAAAAAAAAGAGGAAAAGATTAGCACATGTAAAAAGCAATAAAAACAAAATGTTTGCGGATCCAGGATTATTTTTTGTGTGTGTACAAAGTGTAATTATCAGAGGTTTACTGTGTATATAATGTACATGGTACAGCAGGATGGGACGATGTATCCGACATATGGTTACATACTAGATTTGATTTGCAAATGTTCATATTCCATCTGTTTTTTATCATGTTAAATAAATGTTGCTGTTCTTAAATAGTTGCATTATGTTTTTGTTTTTTTTACCACCTTATTAGCCAGCTGTAGTGGACAAGCTAAGAATAAAGCCATGTTAATGTGCTTACTGGACCAATGATTTTAATTATCTTCAACAGAAACCATCATACGCAAAATGGTTCATTTTTAATGTAAAAATAAAGGTGAATGTGGGATGATTTCATTTGTTCATTTGTAGTCTGGTTTGGTCCTCAGTTTGAGTGACAGCCAGTTTAAATGTAGACCTATGGCTCCCTCTTGTGGTCATTCTGCTGCTCCAACACTTCTCTTTATACTGCGTCATCTTACTCCATCGTATTAGAAAAAAACTGACATAAGATATCCTTTGCCAACTTTCTGAAATGGGCAAATTACCCATATTTATAAATTGTGTCTAAACTGATGCCAGTTGAGGTAATGGCAGGATTGCTCTGTTTGAGTGGCCCTATTTGCCCCATGAGTAATCCAGGATATATGAGTTATTCATGCAGGCAAGTTAACCCTGTAGCAGAGGGTTTATAAGTTGTAACTAATGGCTTCATAAATCTTTAAGTAATTTGTTTTATAAATAAGTTATAAACCTTTTAAAATAGCAACTTTTGGGTTGCCACGTTGTGAAAAAAAATGCCTATGTCTGATTTCTCTGTGTTTGGCATAATGCTGTTATAAATATTAATATTTTTAATGTTTGTGGATTTAACAGTCTAATTAGCTATAAGTCCATAGTTATTGATGCTAATAAGATGTTAATAAAGTGCTTTGGTCCAGATACTTTACAGGTCCCTGCTGAACTAGCTGCATAAAATATAAATCCTAAATGTCAAGGTGGAGGAGGATGAACACCATTTAAAGGTTTTTTTTTTCCACAACCTGGCAACCCACATGTTCTTCCTGTTAATGGTCTAGTTAAGGCCATTATTAAAATGTTCATCATTCATGGTGGCTGAAGGAAAGTCCTCTGGTTTTAGTTTTGGATTCGTTGCTTTAGTAAACACTAACCGAAGTTGTCTGATCTCGGAAACACATGGAAAGTTTAAATGCTCACGTCAGAGTTTCTCCTCCACGTGTCGCCTCCGACCAATCAGAGAGCAGACATTGTGATTTGACCCAGCCCTTCTTCTGCAGTGAAGCGTTTGACGGTGCCACGGTTAAATTCTAATACCGAAAGTGCCCCACGGTACGTACGCTGCCGAAATGGCTGCTGCGGCTGCAGAAGAAACACCCACACTGGGTGGCGAGAGCGATGTGCTGCTCGCGGAGACGAAGGAGGGCAACGGTGAGGAGAAAGAAAAGGGACTCGCCGAACCGGAAACGGAGGAACAACGCACTAGTGTAGAAATGAAAATGGAAGAGGCGGACGCGGAGGCCGGCGAAGAGAAGCCCGCTGCAGCGGCAGACAAGGCCACGAGCGAGGCGGTGACAGACGACCGAGCTGCAACGGTGAACCAGGAGGAGACAGCCGCTCCTGAAGAACCGGAGCAAAAGCCGGAGTCACAGCAAAGCCCGGGACATGGCAGCAACGAGCTGGCCAACGATAACGCATTGAAAGAAGCGAAGGAGGAACCGGGAGAGGACAGCCGGTGTTCGGGGATAGACTGCGAAAAGAGCAAAACAGTATGTGAAGATGGTGAGAAGCCCAGCGGCGGTGGTGGTGGCGGCGGCGGCGGCGGCGGCGGGGAGCTGGGTGACAAGAGGCGGCCGAGTGTGGAGATATCATCCTCGGATGGTGAACCGTTGAGCCGTATGGACTCGGAGGACAGGTTGGTCGGGGGGAAATGACAGGTTATTCTGGACCAGTGTTGCTTAGGTCCAATTTTGGCTCAAGGCCGGATAACAGTCTGAGTTTTTGTAGTCAATAAGCTGTCAAAAAAATACACTCGTTTGTATTATCATAAACAAACAAAAATGTAATCATCTCACACGCCGTATTCAGTCTAAGTTGTCATATTTTAATGGAGTTATATTACAGATGAGACCTGTTGTAAGACATAAAAGTACTACTGATGCTTTTCCAGCAAAAATCCATTGAACAGTAATATTTCCTTTTTAAAATCCATCCAACTTAAATCTCAAACGTTTCCCCTCCCTTGTATAAGAATCCATATATTCAGTTTTCTTTTTTTAATTAAAAAAAAAAAATTCACCGCTGGATGCAAGATGTCTCCTACTTCACCGAAAGATCAATTATCAGCATGTGTGTGGTGGAGGTTGCAGATTTTCCCCATCACACGCGTGTAAGATTAATGGTGGGCCATGATTGGCTTCTAAACTAGTTGTTATGTCACAAATTCCTCTTGTAAGTTCAACTCAGATTTAAGGTAAGCACAGCATGGGAAAACACAGCTTTCTCATGTCTGCACAGACATCATTCTGCAGAGTGAAAGTCAAACAGGGTCTTTAAACATGGTGGGGAAATTACATGCATTAAAAGTGAATTCTGCTGATATCATTAATAAGACTGGGGCTAAAACATTGGACTGGGAAAGGTAAAAAAGTTGTGTTGCTTGTTCCTTGTTCAATGTGTGTGGTGAGAAAACTATTACAGATGAGCCCTTTTGATGATAATGACAGCACAGCTAATTAATAACATAGTGCTGGGAGCATCGAATACAACAATATGATTGATTTGGCATGAGCGATCAAAGTGGTATGCATGGAAAATCAGTTGCAGCCTGAAGGCTTTCACGCATAGTAACTAATGTGGCCAGTAATCTCTGCACCTGTTCTTCACGGCTGTGCAAAGCCTCATCTAAGCTATGAAGATATTCTTGAAGGCCGTAGCACCCATGATTTATAACACTAGGATTGTATTCCATCTCTTTCCTCTAACCCACCCTCTCCTCTCTCTCTCTCAGTATCAGCAGTACCCTGATGGAGATGGAGAGCACAGTGTCCAGTGGGCGCTCCACCCCTGCTATGATGAACGGACAGAGTAGTTCCAGCTCCTCTGGGGCGAAGACGGTAGCTTACCCCTGCTGCTGGGACCTCTGTCCACAGTGCTTCAGCTGCAGTCCTGATCTGGCAGAGCATATCAGGGGCATTCATGTGGATGGCCAGAGGGGAGGGGTCAGTAGACAAAAAGTAAACCTCATTTTGATCTGCTTTATTCTTCCTGACAGGTAGCCAAACAAGATAATTTGTTGTACCTTAGCATTGACAGTCCACACACACACACACACGCGCACCTAAGAGTTAAACAGTTTGCTGCACTTGGACTGCATGTATACTCTTTTATTAAAAGGCTGGATCACATTACTGGAACTGGAACTACTTTCTGCCTAAGAAATAGTCTCTTTGCAAACTTTACAAAGTGCATTCTGTGGATTATTTTGATTATATAATTCATCAGTGTTGGAAAAACTACAAATTAAATTATACTCACTTTTATTTTATTTAAATCTGGAAACCTGGAAAACATTAAGCTAAACCTTTCTAAATGGCTATGTAACATTTTTTTCCTTATTTTGTGTGAACTAACCCTTATTGCTTTAAGCTAGCCAGTTGGCAGCATTATTGAATTACTATGCACTCAGATTATAAAAAACCCAATATTAAACCAATACCAATCTTTGAATGCAGCAGTAAATATTTTTGGTGCATCATCTATGCCAGTGTTTCCCAACCCTGGTCCTGGGGACCCACTGCCCTGCATGTTTTAGATGTTTCCCTCTTCCAACACACTCGTCATCAAACTCTGCAGAAGCCTGATAACGACCCGCTCATTTGAATCAGGTGTGTTGGA
>JBBPCS010000917.1:13342749-13354083 GCA_037974645.1 Hollardia meadi | reverse complement strand
TCAGGTGTGTTGGAAGAGGGAAACATCTAAAACATGCAGGGCAGGGGGGTCCCCAGGACCAGGGTTGGGAAACACTGATATATGCCACGTTTATAGTAAAATTAAAAAAAATTGTAATGTGCCATATCAGTATTTTTAGGGTTCTGTCTTCAGTCAAGAAAAAGTTTTACTAGATTAATCAGCTGTGATGGTCACATGTTCACATTTTCTTTGTCTTGAATAAGACATAAGAGATCCCAGAAAACACACAGAGCTCCTCCACCTGTAGGCTACATTTAAGAAAGACTCCAGACTCCAGAGAATGGAATTTAGGTTTAAACATCTCTACATATATAATTTGAGAAGCTCTTGTTGTCTTTCTGTCTCGCAGTCTCCAAGCTGTCTTGGCAATGAAGTGACCTCTCACTGTTGCCTTACAATGTCTGATGTTTATTCTTCTACTCTTCTCCCCATGTATTGTCTCGTTATGCATCTGTTCACTGTGCCTACATGAACGCCTGCTCCTCTCTTCACCTCCGTCTCTGTTTGTCCCTCAGGTGTTTGTGTGTCTATGGAAGGGTTGCAAGGTGTATAACACACCGTCCACCAGTCAAAGTTGGCTCCAGAGACACATGTTGACACACAGTGGAGATAAACCCTTCAAGGTAAAAACAATAAGTGAATTTTGCTGTATGATATTCTGTTTATGGGTAGTATTAACATCTGGAATGACCCTTCAATGAGCATTCATGCGTTCATGCATCCAGGCCTAAGTGGAATATGTACAAAATCATCTGTGTTTTTTTTTTTTTGTCCTCTGCTGCAGTGTGTAGTTGGTGGCTGCAACGCCAGCTTTGCTTCCCAAGGAGGGTTGGCCCGTCACGTCCCCAGCCACTTCAGCCAGCAGAGCTCCTCTAAAATGTCCAGCCAGGCCAAACTCAAGGAGGAGTCTCCCTCCAAGGCTGGACTCAACAAGAGGAAGAAACTCAAGAACAAACGCAGGTGCTCCCTACGTACGTACCTATCAAACACACACTATAAACCCCATTTCAAAATGTTACTCATTGTGATTTCCCTCTTTTCTTTGTTGGTAAGGATTACAAGCTGAACACATCTTTCATCTATCACTGCCATGGGTTTTTTTTTTTTAGCTTCTAACCTCCTAAATCTCTTTGTTGGAGAGACTAAAGGCTGGACCACACACATACATATACTTGTGCCAGCTAGACAGACAGTAATGTTCAGCATTACAGAGAACAGCTTAGTCTTTTCACACAGGTTCTCTCAGCTGATGCATCTATGCACAGGTTGATAGAGGTCAATCAGGAGAGACAAGCGAATGAAGTAAAGATAATGTTTATTACAGCAGATGATATGTGAAAATTGTCTTGACAAGTCTGTGGCGCTTAGACTCTATGGGGAGATGTTGTGATCGAGGGGTGTCTGCTCTGAGTGGCAGTAGCAGCAAGATATCCATGGAGTCCAGACACTGGTGTGGTGTTGGTGGCTGATGTCTCCGAGGCCGAAACGCTGCTCAGACTGATGAATCTGTGAAGACTGCAGTGATGGGGAGGTGGAGGGGCGCGGATAACAGCAGCACGAACAAACTAAAGGCAGAGACGGAGAGACATATTTAAAAAAGGGCAGCAGCAAGATGATGGGCTCCAGACAATGACAGCAGGAAATTATGAGTATGACGGGGTGGTATGAGAAGCAAACTTCAGGCCTAAGCAAACAAAAGAATAGTCTTCTTGATTAAACTTTAACTAGAGCGTTCTGATGTTTAGTTTCCGTGTGTCCTAGACGCAGCAGTTTCAGATCCAGTTATTTTTTCAGTGTTATGATCACAAAGGTTGAGTAACGACTGCGTCGCTACTGCTGTGGCTCTGCTGCAGACAGCCCCATCTTTCTACACGGAGGTTGCCTTAATAAAGATCAGTAATGATTATGATGTGATTATTTATTGTAATTTGCTTTTGTTTTTTGTTTTTTTCATATCTGTGGCATATTTTGCAGATATCGACGTTTAAACTGTGGTACGCCTATCCGCAGATCGTTTTCAGGTCTATTTTTGCTGAGAACTGCATGCGTTGCTTGAAAAAAATAAGACGTGTGCATGCACACGTTTAAACAGTCAGAGACCAAGTTATACCCAGAGCCACGTATAGAGAGAGGCTTTAGGGTAACGCTCTTGAGCGTGAGGTCAATAATATAATAATACTTTTCTACAAAGTGGTTTGCATAGACATTAGCCCCAAAAAAAGGAATACATTTATTTTCTAGTAACTTGTAATGTAACAAGGCTCTTACCCCAGAATATGTATAATGAGGCATTTATTCAGAGCAGCTAAACCATAAGAATCTTATTTCTACAACTGTAGAGAGTTGTACCTCTTTTCTTTCACATTTAGATTTTTTTTATAGCTGCACACACAAACTGCAGGTAGACTTGGAAAGCCATTAAATTTTATATATCAGGGCAACCCTGGTGTTGTTTGTTTGACTCTGCTCTCATCTGAGTCTGTCCTCATCCCCTCCAGCGAGGCCCCACGACTTCTTCGATGCCCAAACCATGGATGCCATTCGCCACAGGGCCATCTGCCTCAACCTCGCCACCCACATCGAAAGTGTGGGCAATGGCCACAGTGTGGTCTTTCACAGCACGGTGAGTCTGTGTACAGCTTCACAACTTTCGTATATCTCGTAGTCTTTGCCACTGGCTACCTCTTTCCATTTGAATGGGTTTAAACACAATGAGCTGATGGGACTGAGAGAGAGACATATTGAGACATAATCAGATGCATTTTCTTTGGTTGTTTACCGCTCTGATTGCCATGTAGATGTTAAAGACATTTTGAGAATTCTGCATTCATTGTGAGGAAATTTGTTGCTTCATAAACCAATTTTAAACTCTGCCCCATATATTAGGCCTGTAAGGTCTATGGGTTAGTCATAATGTAGCAGCAGTGATAGCTGTATTCCTGTGTTACATAAACACTGACTTAACACGGCTAAAAATATATAAAGGTTATTGTTAGTACTTATTCTGTCTTACAGTGGGTTTAAATCATAATCTCTCTGATGTAAAAAGACTTTTATCTATTTTTTGTTATTTTCTTCTTTGACAGCAGGGGGCATGAAAGAGTCACTATTTGAAAGTCAGCTTCCAATCACTGCAGAGTTTTTCTTGATGCACTTAAAATGAACCTTGTGAGTCGCCTTCAGGCTTGATGCTGGTTTTCCCCGAATCAGGACTCGCAGAAAAGACAATTGGATTGTTTTTATGTACGTTGCGCCGTCCACTCTGAGCCCAGTACACGATTAATTAGCTCTAAAATGCCTTTGCACCGTACGATTGAGGGCAAAATGTGAGCACTTGCAGGAAGAACTCTTCTTCTGGTGAAAGAAGACAAAGGTTGGAGGAATTCTACATTTAGGGAGATCGACTGTAATGCTATTTTTTTTTAAAAAGTGAAACGGTGTGAACGGCTGATTTTTTTTTGAATGACTGCTTTTCTTGTGCAGTTCCACTAGGGTGCACTCTGTCTCCTGTTCAAAACCCTCAAATTACATGACGGTGGGTGGAAAAAAAGGGTTTTCATGCTGCCTAATTCCACCTTTTTTCACATGCAGTACATTTACAAATATACACAATCCCCCTCACGTGCAGCCGTTCTTTATGATCATATAAAAACTTACTGTGTAGTCAGCAACAATGATTCTGTTTACCTTTATGGCAGAAAGTTTTCCCGTATTATTCGTTTGTAGAGAGAAAAATTGCCGTGTGGTATTTTTCCACCCAATGAGTTAACTTTTTAAATTATACATTTAATGTACTGTACTACTGTAACATGCCACCACTGGCTAACCTAACAGAAAGACAAGACATTTTAAATTTTAAATTACACATGTAATTTGAACCACTAGGATACATACTCAACATTTAAAGGCACTAACAGACACACAGACACGTACAGGTAGAAGGTAGTTAAAGGTATAGGCTATATTGTTGAAATTGTTACGATGATATCAAGAAGCATTAACATAAAAAAGGATTTAACCAAAGCAAAGTAATAACTGATTTTGTTATATTTTAATTACAGCTTTCTTATAGAATCATTCATTTGTACTACAGACGCATCATACAAGAAGAAAATCACATTGCCACGATAAAATTCCACTTAAAGTCGGTAAACTATTGTAATTTTCTAAGCCCATGTGGTTTTAGCTTTGCTCACAGATCAAAGAAGCCAATCAGAAGTTTAAATTTTGAGTGTGTCTGTGTGTGGTGTCTGCGAGGTCCGCGGTGGGGCGCAGATGATGCAAGTGTGTGATAGACCTTCAGGTTATACAGGTCTCTCTAACACATGCGTGTACATTTTCAGATAGCCATCAGGTCATGTCATGCATATCTTCCCCATTACATCAATTCCTAATGGCAATAATTTAAGCATGTCTGAAAATGCACAGTGTTGCTTGCCATTTTAGACAAACTCGGAGCTAATGAGCTAGTGTGTTGACATCAGTGCTATCCTCACTACAGTGTTGCTCCGCTCTTAGCCCGGTCTCTTTCAATCGTTTCCTGTTTTGCTTTGCTCCGACAAACCTCAGCTGCTCACCAGCAGCCAAGAATTTAAAAAGAAAAGCTCAGAAAAAGCTAAGATAAAGCTTGGGAAGAGGTTAAGAGAGGTAACCGCATATTTGGACACAGACTGAGAAGGAGAAAGAGTCAGCCAGGGGAGGGAGAGAGAAATGGCGACTTTGAGAGAAAAGAAAGGGGGTTAAGTGAAGGTCAGGGTCATGGAATAGGAAGGAGATCTGGCCAGTTGGGCATACATTCTCCTTCTCTCTAACCCCTGGAGGATTGTGGTGGAGAAGGACTGTGGCGCTGCGTCAGACCCCAGGCCTCAGTGGACCCTCCCAGGCCTGGGGAGATGGAGCAGAGCTGTGGGGGTTCTGTGGAGTTTGGCCAGTGGGCCTGCTGACATGCCAGAGTGACTCAGTCATGTTTATGATGGGATATTTTTGTTATTGCAGCAATCTGCGTCATCCACTGCTTGACCCCCTGACACTAGACAGGCACCCAGTTTTAGCAGGACTGCCCTCCCCCGGCTTTGGTCCTGCAGTTTTCACTGGCTTGTTTTGGAGCCATGCTAATATCCACTGTTCACACCCTATTTCCTCCCGCTCCCTCCCTCTCTCCATTTCTTCCCTCTCTTGGGTCTATAGAAGATTAAGATCTGTCCCTTAAAGCACCAACTTCCATCATCAAACCACTCGGCTCAGAAATCGCTTCATGCTGCTTAAACACAAGCCTGTTTCTTCATCTTCAGCCTTTATACACGTTCATGGCCTCTTTGAGTGTAGCCTCGGCGTGTGATTATTAACCTAGTGCTGTGAGGAGCCCGAGGGCACCGGTTAACAGCTATGCATGTTTAATTAAAAGGGCAGTAAAGCAGATGCTGGTGGTACTGAGCGTTAGCCAGGAGGCTTGAGACACTCACTGTAAGGCCCCTTGCAGCCAGCACAGGATTCAGGCTAATGCTGCAGCCAGACCCCATTGTTGTCTCTGAGAAGTTGTCTCTTCTCCTTCATATTGGTTTACCATGGAGCAGCAGTTGTCAGCCAATCTATGGTGGAAAACTACCAGAAAAAGGCAGATAAACAGGAACTGAATCCAATGACTGTGTGTGTTTATAAGATGCTCTGAAAAGCTGGGAAAGAGTTTTTTTTTTTTTACATTGTCCTTTTTGTGATTCATTTTTTATTAATATTTAAACATAACTTTATAGGAATGGGGTTACAAGATGATAGACCACAGAAAAAGTGGATTTGTATGATCAAATGTCCATGCATTAATAATCACAAAATTGATTGACAACCAAAAAACAAGTTTTTACATCTTCTGCCATCAGCCAGTATAGATTTTATTGTAGTATCGAGTAATAATAAACTTTAGTGGTGCTTCATATGGCTTGAATGAAATATAAAAATTGTCAATGCACTGAAAGTAATTATGTTAAAATGAAATGAAAATGATGGGTAGCAGGCATTTGACAAACAGTCTGTACGATAACGCATAAGTTGAGTTACCAGAAACATGCGGTATGTTGTCATTCACATAAGTAACCAGGTCACTCAGAGAATCTGGGTTATCGCGGGAAACTTCGCCCTAATCTTAGGAGCATGGCTTACAGATTTGAACTGTAGTAGTAGTGATAGAGATGCTGTGACGCTGCTTTCTGATGCGTAGAATAATTTTTATTATGAAGACTCATCACTCTTAAATTATCTCCTGTCATCCAGCTGCTCACATGTCACTTTCCCTCTCTGCAGCTTTTTGTCATGCACATGCATACCTGTAAGAGGCTGATTAGTAACCCAGTTTCTCATATAAATGGCAGAGAAATCTGTGTTCTTCAGGAGAAATCTACCAGGGGATATCACGCTTCCCTAATCCCCAGCCCCAATTCCAGAAGACGGATTTCTCGTTATATTTAAGAAATCTGCCTTTACTTTATTGCATGTAAATGCACTGATGGAGCAGTGATTTAGTGATTCCATTTTCTGCTACTTTATATTCCTACACGACTACAATTCAGAGGACAACATTGTACTACATGTATTTAATACTTTTATTTACTTGTTATTTTACAGTTTCAGATTAATGACACAGAATATAAACGATAAACTACAAATGATGTATTATTGCAGATTAGGACAAGATGATAATATGGAGAGAAATTCATAAGCCAGCAGTGTATAAATTACCTTCAGTGTTTATTTATTTGTAAAAGATCTGAGTCATTTTTCCACCATTGATGACATCACAGCCTAAACCGATGACATCCTACATACGTTTTGACATATACATGTATCGGAGAGTGCAGAAATCTCTACTTTCCTTAGTGTCAGACTGTAGTACACAGTTTTTATAGGTCATATGAAGGGTTTAGACTTCACACCAACAGTATTTCTGTTTAAGTGTAAAATGCTCAACCAGGGTTTTTCCTGCATAGACATTTTTGGCACCCCACCCAAAGGGGTTTTAGCTACCCCCCATCAAAGAAAAATCACCAGCACCAATACGATGAATGATAATGAATTTGTTTAGCAACAATTTATCAGACAACTGGTAAACAAGCAGAATGAGACATTTTTTTGTAAAATTTTTCACCTTGCCTATGTCGCCCAGCCCTGCTGTTCCTGCTTCTGTGCTTTGCCTACTTTTCTTTTCTTGCCCCTCATGAATTTACAGCAAAAGGGGGGTTATTTTCTAACATTCTAGCCTTTATGTAAAGTATGGAAAGAAACCATTTAATGCTAGTTTTTGTTATGTCCTAGACGGAAGACAAAAACATGGTTCTGAGCCTATGAATATGCAAAATGTTCATATCATTGAGATGAATAATTAATACATGTATTTGCTTAAAAGTAGGAGGTCAGAGAAAGCTATGAGATGAGACTGATTCTAGGTCTCTGTCTGTGTCTGTTTCCTCAGTGGAGCCTTCCTCCTGTCCTCAAACCAGTTTCCATCAATGCCACAGCCAGTCTCTAGGGTCACAAAAATTATTTCAGATATTCATGTGCGTAAGAGAAGTTCTTCACATGTGAGCTCATTCCCTATCCTAAAAATAGACATTCCTCACAAAAAAGAGCCAATTGACGCAAGAGGTGGCTATTTTTGACAGTCCTGGTTATTTTTCTAGCTTCTCTTTTCCCCAATGACAATATTTGTGTGAATTCCAGACCAGTTTTACTATAAACCAACACAGCATGATAGATGAACTGTTATGCATAGAAGGGCCAACTATAAAGGAAATCTGGTATCGTCTCAGCTGTATTTTCACCAAAAAAAAAGGCCTTTATTTTTGACGTTGTGTTGGCAGATTAAGTTTTGAGTACTTTTAACAAGATAACAAAATGATAAAAGATGACATGAACACAGCTTGCCACGTAGAAAGTGGGTGCTAGTCTCCATCAGACACACTGCTGTCTAAAGTCTTTAAGGGTCTGGTGCCGACACAATCCACCACAAGAGCAGTGACTTGTTTATGGTGATAACTGCTCAGTGTGTACCCCACGTCCATCTTCTTGGCTCTAAAGATCTGCGATAAGCAGTTCTCAGTTGAGTCCAGAGATGGGGGAAGATATCTAACTTTTGTCTGGTTCTGAATTTCTTGGTTACAGTACGTTGCAGGGGAATGTGGGATAGATCCCGTTGAAAATAGAAATCTCACTGAGCTCTTGCATGCATTATTAAGAGTTCTCACATTGCTTAATAGTCTAATGATCAGCCACTGTATCACTTGGTGAGATGTTTGAAGCATGTAGCCTCATTACTCATTAGAGAGATTGGGGCAGGATGGGGGCATGTCTTTGAAGCCTGTTCCTAACAGAATGTTGGAATAGGAGCCAAACCCAACATATTATGTTAATCTGATGCTTGTAAAATCACAAACTGTCTTGACATTTGAAATTAAACGTTATATTTGGGTTAAATTATATGCCTATGTCAATTTTTGGTGGTTACTTTTCATTGGTGAAGCTGCTTACAGATTACTATACTATGCATAATCAAAATACCAACAGTACAGCAGAGACAAACTGACTAAGTGAAAGCGAAGAAGACTTTTCACACTTTTTTTTGTATTTTTTTAATGTAATGTTTTTTGCTTGATTGTCTGTGTGCAGGTGCTAGCCAGAAGGAAAGAGGGGTCTGGCAAGGTTAAGGTCCTCCTACATTGGACACCTGAGGACATGTGAGTAAAACTTCCTCTACATTTACTATACATGTGCATAAACCTTTACCTTGGCTAATATAAGCTATGATACGATTTTAAAATTGGAGAAAAACAAATGGACAAATAGAGGTGCAAATTACAAATGATGATCAAACCTCTGTGGACTGTGCACTGGAAATCCCTGTAGCTGTTGTAGTGAATTGCATAGCATGGCAGATACTTCTGGGTTAACTCGCCAGATAACCTACCTGCCAAAGCTTTATTCCTGTTGGTGAACATGTTACGGTAGATTTAAAATACTGTTCAGTATATATTTTTAAGGTTTTTTGTATCCGTGACAGATATGTGTCCATAAACACTTTAAGATTTGTAGATAACCTTTAAAATGTCACTGATGTACGAACAGTCCACTCAACATCACATTAACAAATCTCCTTCACATGCTTACCGTGTAAAGCCTAGGCCTGTCACACAAACATTTCCTTTTTTGAGCAGCGCTGGTTCATGCATGTACAAGTGAACAAAAACAACGTATATGTTTCTCTCTCTGATAGTTTTACGATGGCGCATACAGTTGTGCACGCAACATGGTGGCATTCCTTCACATGAGGGCCTGCTATAAATCTTCCCAACATTCTTCTCTTGGCTGATCCAACATTTGTTATGGTGAGCTCGCAGCATGAGGAGTCCAGGTCCCTTCATAGTTCATATCACACTAGCACCTCAGCCTGAAGCCCCAGGGCTCACTTCAAAGTAAGCTGAGGGCATCAGTCATGATTATCAGCCAGGATCTTCACGCATGTTCATGCCTGGAAAAGACTGGACTTTAGAAAGTCTGTCTCGGTTCCTGGTCTGGTCTGGTGCTGGTCTTACTCAGATAAACTTTGAGTTGGTCCACCAAAGTATATTTTAAACACTGGATCAGCATCCAAAATTACTTGGATTTTGATTTTTCTTCTTTCTTATCTCTCAAATAATACTTTCATCAATTCCCAGTTTAATTCCATCCCAGTATTTTGGTGTAACCTTTGGATGAACTTGCACCAACAAATCATGCTCAGCCCCCTGGGGGATGAGCCGCTCCACCCAGTCCTCACCAGCTGCATACTTTTTCCCAGCTTAGTCTCATCTGGTGTGGCCCCCTTGAGATGTGCCTTGGCACCATTAAGCCCCAGTTCATTTAAGCAACTGGCAGCCCTGCTTGCAGGTTCCCGCACTGTGCTTATGAAATGGGTCTGTCTCATGGAGAGAAAGAGATTCACAGAATACGCTGTGATATTGAGCAGGGCACATGCTCAGGGGATGCTCCCACCTCACTTCCAACACTCCCATTAAAGGATTTGACTGCACAGCTTCTGAGGATGATCAGAGGGCAGAGGGAGAACGAATGAAAGACGAGTGAAGCTGGTGAAGAAGGTGGGAGATCAGAAGAAGTAAGCATAAAGGGGAAAGAGGTGAATAAAGGGAGGGGGAGGATGATGGGGGAGAGAGGGAAGAAGAACAAGGTCAGAGGAGACAAAGAAGAGGTTGGAAAACAAAAAGAAAATGGGAAGAGCAAAGACGGCACAGGGTAAAGAAACCTGGATGATGCATCATGAAGTAGATTGCAGCTGACAGCTTCCGATGAACATACTGTAGCTAAAACCTTGTTCTCTTAGCCCTCTGCAGCTTCATTCTCCCATCCTCCCTCTTCTTCTTTCCTTTTCCCCTCTCTGATCCACTTCTTCTCCCTCCTCCTAGCCCAGCATGTAGGCGTTTAATCTTGTGCATAGAGAAATAATGAGGTAAAGGGAGAGGGAGCGAAAGAAGAAGTTTGGTGATCAGGAAACGGTCCTCAGATTAATTCCAAACAGAGAGACGTAGATGGAGATTGATACTGGGACTCAAAGACAGATTGAGGCAGAATGGATGAGGGAAAGAATGTAAGAGACGGAGAATGGAGGAAAGTGAGAAATGGGAGTGGGAACAAAATGGTTGTGGGAGGGAAATGTGAAGGGGCAGAATGAAACCAGAGAGAATGTATGGTATGGAGAGAATTAAACAGAAAACAAGAGTGACATTCCTTTTGGCTCCGCCCATACAGGAGACATCACTGATGCTACTAAGTCGCATATTTGCTCCATGGTCATGAACACACATAAGAAATCCATAGCGGAGTGGTTAAAGTGATGCACAATGATATCTTAAACTGTGACGGTGGCTGTATTATCTTTTCAACAGATAAAACATGACCAGGAGATTTAAACCTGCACTGCAGGACTTTTTTGATATAAACAAATGTGGCGACATTCTTGTGCTGGCTCATCGGTAGCGATGCATTTTAGCAAAGTTTTGTTTTTTTTTCCAGTGGAGAAGGGGAAAGCAACCGTAGAGACAGAGTAGGCTTCAGTATGGGCTTCAGGCTACAGCAACTAGGAAGTGTCTCGGAGCCTGTGGATTCATAAGCTCGTCGACCGTGAGGGAGGAAGAAAGAAAGAAGAGTGAGACAGAAGTTCCGCACTGCAGGTTTAAGGATGTACAGCAAGGGCACCTTTCATTCATAGTTGTGTGTGTGTGTGTGTGTGTGTGTGTGTGTGTGTGTGTGTGTGTGTGTGTGTGTGGTACCAAATGT
>JBBPCS010000917.1:13297645-13312702 GCA_037974645.1 Hollardia meadi | reverse complement strand
GGCCTGGATCAGAGTCAGCACTTCCAAGTCCGAGGCCATGGTTCTCTGCCCTAAAACGGTGAATTTGCTCCCTTGGGGATGAGTTGCTGCCCCAAGTGAAGGGGTTCAATTACCTTGGGGTCTTGTTCACGAGTGATGGGAAAATGGAGCGTGAGATGGACACATGGTTTGGCGCAGCATCACCAGTAATGCAGGCATTGTACTGTTCCATTGTGATGAAGAGAGAGCTGAGCCGAAAGGGCAAAGCTTTCAATTCACCAGTCAATCTACGTTCCAACCCTCACCTGTGGTCATGAGCTTTGAGTCGTGACTGAAAGAATGAGATCATGGACACAAGCAATCAAAATGAGTTTCCTCTGCAGGGTGGCTGGACTTAGCCTGAGAGGGTGAGGAGCTCGGACATGCAGAGAGCGCCTTGAGTAGAGCCGCTGCTCTTTCACGTTGACCCCAGGCCCACATTTTTGCTTGGGTGTTAATTTCGGACCCATATTCTCATGTAAGATTTTTTTTGTGAGTATTCAGGTACACTATAATAATTACCTACAGTATATTTTAATCAGAATTCACTGCCTGTGCTCTCTCTCCTTTCCACTGTTGTCTTTCTGTCATGTTAGTACAAGCAGGCAGAGCATAAATACCCACTACGCACATAATTATGAGCGCGCCAGCTATTTGACATATTTTTTTTAAATAAAATCCGGAACATAAATATTTTAGAAAATATTTGTACAAAATAAACATTTAGCAAAAAACATTATTTGTTCTTTGCTGAATACTGTATTTGGATTTGCCTTCACCCCTAATATCAAGAAGTGTATTACATAGTGATCAAAAAGAAAATCAAGTTATGATTGTTAAATGTTTGTATTAATGTCCATCGATAGTGGTTTTCAACACTTTGTCATTGTCACAGCAGCGTTGAACGCACTGTGGGATTGTCTGCTCTCTGAGCATTGGTTTGCCACATTTGTCCAGCCTCTACGCTGCTGATGAGGATGACACCACTTGCCAAGACTCTGGCAGCTCCATCCGAATCTCTTACTGGATACAACTTGGACTCCCTGTTTGCTTCATATGCCTGAGCTTTGTTATCTGGACCAGGCACAACAGACACATTTATGAAGTGGACGAAATAGTGGACGATGACCACAACACATCTGTCTCTCTTGTCGTCAAAATAAACCAAAGAAGGTTATAATTAACACATAAATGGGGGTGATCCTTACTGAGCAGTAAACACTGTTTTGTTTAATTCTGAGACATTAACAAACTACAATAAAGGAAAAAAGTCCTTCATCTGATACCACATCCTTTACTTGTATTGTTATGTTCTTTGTACATGGATAGGCAAGTTGATTTGATGGTTGATAAATGTACATTTTTAATTATTTTTAAGTTTACGCCATACCTGAACCCACCGATAGAGCTATGTTGCAATAATTATGTTTTTTAGAGAATAAAATACGGAGCTGGGACACTGAGATATCAAGATCTTTTTGAGAAATTTGAAAAACACAAGTGGGGTTGAATACTTACAACTAGGGGCATGTTTTGAAAAAAGTAAACAGAATTGAACAATGAGAAAAATGTTTTAAAAAACTTGCCTAGAGCAAAAGAGAGTACATTTTAATGAACATTCTTAATTTTATTCAATTCAATTCAGTTTATTATATTCAATAATTCAATAATTTTAACAGATTAATTCAAATTAACTATCGGAAATTGGAATTGAAATTGGAAAGTAGTGTAATCTAGATTTTTAAAAAAATGTAAGTTAGATATGTAGCTAAGTTAGATTAGATCATGTACATTTCATTTGATCTGTAGTTTTATGATTTATTTCAGAGTTCAGATTAGTTTTAGATAAAATACGTCCATGAGGTTTATATTAACTTCTATTTAGCTGCAATAAATAGGTTAAAATATGCCAGGCAGTTTCACCTCACACTACCTTTCTTTCAAAATAAGAGCATGCAGTTGCCCAAGCAAACTTCATCCAAGATTAACATATTAGATGATTGTTTGAATATTATCTTTGAAATCATAATCCACTAACAACAAAGTCCCCAGTTGTAAGATGCTCTTTGAAAAAGAAGTCCTTTTCATCTGTTCACATTATCTGTACTGCTTTCTACGTCAGACCTTTTTCTAGCCATAAAAATTCAGTCCCTTAAAAATGCTCTAAAACAATCTAATTTTACATTGCTAATCAAACAAATTCCTTTGATTAGCGCACAGACGGGCAGGACAGCTGGAACATTTCCCTTCTAGATTTGGCCCTGAAGACAGAGGAGCAGACAGAAGAAACATTAGTAGGGTGGCAGGATAGCCTGTTTAGAGATACCCTCCCTAAAGGGTCAAGGATTTGATTTGGACTCCCATAAATGCAGGATCACCCACAGCAGTTTGTAAACTAAAATACTGTAGGCACATAGAATATTAGAACAGAATATTCCAACCCTGATTTTCCTTTTCTGCTGTTTTATATGTGTACCACAGTGTGGGTGTCCGGCAGTGTTAGTATGACTGTATCTCTCACATTCTTCCTTGTCAGATTGACTATCGTCTAGTGTGGTCTGAAAGGTAAACAGGACCCAGGGGGGTCTGGGAGCTCCAGTCTGCACTCACTCCTCAGTATCAGAGTCAAGTGTTGGCTAATGGAGTCTGTCAAAATCCCTGTCGCCTAAAACCACCTGCCTTGAGAGGTCTTGTGTGTGGATGTCAACTCTCTATATTAATACCCACCAGCCCTGCAGCTAGACTCAATACTGTGCTGTCACACTTGATTTATACACTAAGTGGAGAGGAATAAATGCTACAATTAATCTTAATTAAGCCTTGGTAATCCTGACAGAACTCTATTAGCTGTGACTTGTGTGACCTCTACATTGAAAATGCCTCTGTGTTGACTAGGTCAATGTGGTAACAGGCCTGTCATAATTTAGATTTAAGATGCAACTATGTGGCATGTTTTATTTTTTTCCAATATATTTTGATATTGTGTAATTATTTGAATGTGATTTATGCCCATGCATAAAGAAAGGACCATGTGTAAAAAAGAAGAAATCCTCATTGATATCACTTTATAATAATTATGATTCCGAAAAAGTTGGGACACTATGTAAAAATAATGTGATCATTTGCTAATCCTTTTTGACATATACACAGTTGAAACCAGTACAAAGACAACATATTTAATGTTTTACCTCATCAAGTTATTTTAGTTTTGTAAATATATGCTTATGCTAAACTTGATGCCAGCAAAATGTTTCAAACAAGTTGGGACAGGGGCAAAAGACAAAAGAATGGGAAAGTTGTGGAATGGTCAAAAAACACCTGTTTGGAACATTCCACAGGTAAACAGGCTCATTGTTAACGGGTGACGGTATCATGATTGGGTAAGAAAGGGGCCTCCTTGCAAAGCTCAGTCATTCACGAGAAGGATGGGGCGGGGTTCACCACTTTGTGAAACACAATTGTTTAAAGGATATTACTGCATGTGCTCAGGAACACTTCGTAAAACCGTTGTTGGTAAGAGTGTCCCAACTTTTTTGGAATCAGGGTTGTATGACTTTAATGGGGTGTGAAGTATTACAGGTCAATATAAACTGTAAAAATTGTATTAACAGTGCCAGTGATTTACATTGTTAGCATTATTGTTCCAATGCGTTGTTTTGTTTAGACCTGAAACAATTCTTTGATTGACTAGTCGATTGAGAGAAAATTAACTATTTTGATCATTAATTTTTTTAACTCCTTTTTTTCAACAAAAATGTCACAAATTAATTGGTTCAACCTTTTAAATAGGGGTATATTCAACTAAATATCTTTGAGTTTTTGACTGTCAAACCAAGCAATTTGAAAACATAAACATGAAGATTAATCGATCTTACTGATTACTGACCATGGACTGTATATAAAGATGGACGACATGAGAGCTCCCCAAAAGCGAAGCCAAAACGCCTCGATCGCCCCCTGGTGGTGGGCTGCAGTATAGATCATACACTGCTCCCCCTCAGTGATATCAGGTAGGACATGGGCCAAACTAAAAACTCAAAGTAGACCACCCAAAGATGGTTCCTGTCTTTTTAGGTAGTTCCTATCACGCTGATGTATGTTCAAGTGTTCTATTTTTCTGATCAGTCTTAATAAGTTATTTGCTGCTATAAAAACAGGGTGAAACATCATGATTGACAGCTGAGCCCTGCTCGCGATTGGGCGGGCGGGTGTATGGGCGGGAACTCGATACCGTGGCTCCTCTGCCTGGTCACTACTGTGCAGACTCTGGCTCCAGATGACGTCACCAGCGCAAGATGGCAGCGCTCGTATACGGGATATTTTGGCTTTGTTTTTGTATAATGGGAGGAAGTGGAGACGTGTCGTCCATCTTTATTTATGTGAATGTTACTTACCAGTGGGATTCACCATGGCTGACTTGATGTTGGGGGTGAACGAGTAACTTGGCTCAATGTCTTGGCAAATTTCTCTCACTGAGTGAAACCAAACTTTCTAATTTAGGTCAGGTCACTAACAACAAGAGCTTTGTGTTCTAATGTGATGTCAACTTTGGGCTCAGCATGTTAGTGCAAAATCAGCAACTCTTAGATATTTGTTATGATAATGGTCAAAGCTTATGATCTAGGAAGAAGTCATTATTTAAAAAAAAAAAAAATACAGGGGAAAAAATTATTGGCTTTGTTTTTATTTGTGCATAGAATATCTACTAATTTTATCTTTACAATTATAATTGTGACGAAACTGACTCATAGCGCAATCACAATATTTTTCAAAATTACCACAATGTGATTTCTTATCTTTTAACTAACCCATACGACTACATAAAGATAGCCAGCGACTATTCTCTTTAAGATATACTTTCTCAGCTCTCTGCTTCTGGTGTTCACACATGCAGTGTTCAGTCATGCTGCACACACACACACACTGCCGGTCGGTTGACTGAACCTGGCTCTCTCAACTCGCATTACCAGCAGCTGTTATGTGAGCTGGAGAACCTCGGCGAGTGCAGGAAAGTAGCTGATGCATGCTCAAAATGTCTTGTATTTGTAGCTGCAGAGTTTGCCATTCCATGTAAAAATTATTATTTATCCCGTAATCATACAGGCTAGGTTAGCTGACCATGCATCCTATTTCACAAAAGTAGCCTGATAACAGATACCCTGACGGATAGATAAATTCATGTCAACAGAACAGACACAAACAGAAATAATAATCAGATTACAGGCTCAATTATAGTAGTTAATGGTTAAGTATTCAGTGACTACACAGTCTTTTTGTTACAGAAGAGTGTATATATTTTAATTTCAGTGTGCTGACAGTAAAAGCAGTCTTTCCTACATCACGTCTAGTATGGCCTGAAGCATTAGGCAATTATTGGAGAGGGTTAAGTATGGACCAGAGTTCCAAAAATTTGGTACAGGATGGTAATTTTCTGACATGGGCTTTTCAGATAAATAAATACCGGTGGTTATTGCATTTCTTAGCCAATCGACCTTATCATATAAAATATAGTGGTGAGTGTTGTTATTATCTCCAGTAATGAACCTGAGAGAGAATGGCAAACTGAAACTTAGGGCCTAAATGTGGACACAGCATCATGTCTATAAAATTACATCTTTGAGGAAAATGCTTTCAGTAATACTCTTCTTACAGCTCAGAGGGAAGCTTCTCTTTTTGACATTGAACTACATTTGTTGTATGCTTTGCAAATGGTATGAAAACAACACTACCAACATGGTCAGGATACCGAGTGCTGCTGTTACACACCTACAGATGATATTTTGACCAAAGTATCTTTGTAGTTTGTAGAGTATAACAAATATAGGCACAATGCGACCGAGGTGTTCAAGTGTACAGTTGACTAAGTGTGTGATTAGGCTAGACTTCGGCAGCTCACTCGCCAGCCCTGGTTATTGGTGACTACTTGAATCTAAATGAAGATACTGGTACCTGCTTTCCATGTTGCGAATGGCTCAGGCCCACTTTGTCAAACCATACACCCCAGCTTGTCCATAGCACTCTGCTACTGCCAATCAACTTCCTACTCCCTCACAATGATGGAGACCGAGCTACCAATCAACAAAATTCCAAACGTTTGCTGTCCTGGCTCCACATTGGTGGAACTAACACCCCATTAGCATCAGGGCAGCAGAAACTCTTCATATGTACTCTGCACCTTGACCCATAAATTCAAAGAAATATGTACAAAAAATAAATAATAAAAATAAATTTCAAAAAACTACCTTTTTTTCATCACTTTTTGTAAGTTTGGATAAAAACATCAGAGTATGTTCTTCCCAGATGGTGCGTCAGCCAAACATGATGTGTATGTGCCCTCAGCTGCACATACAAACAAATAAAAAAAATGCTCTCATACACATGAAATAATGGGTGCAGGCTTGGTTTGTCATGCACACCCATGGTTAATGCATCTATCCATGGACATATGGTCCCTTAACATACTTAACAACATAATCTTTGGATTCCTGAGTGGTTAGATCGTCTGTAGGCTTATCTGGCTGCTGAAGCCAACGTCAGAGTGCATGTGTAGAGGAAGGACCGCTTTCCTCCTGCACCAGAGTAATAACAAGCTGTGCAGGGTTTTCTTGCCCAGCACAGATTAGATCAGAGCCAGGGCCTGATGGTTTGGTCTTCCTGAGAGCTCCAAGTCTTTAGCTTTTCACGTGGACAATGTGGAGGCCCAGTCCCCAGGGAATAGTCCAGTTGAGGCCAAGCAGAGTAGAGTGCTGCAGGGAAAGTCCAAGTCCAACACACAGAGGTCTCAGCACCAGGAAGTACAGACAGGAAATGACCTGGGTCTTTGGAAGTCATTAAACCCTTAATCTGATACCACAGGGATAGGACACACTTTTAACTGCTCCCATTGCCTCTCCTATTCATTTTATATTCAGTCTTTCCACTGAATTTTTCAGTTTGTAATTTTGTTTTTTGTTTTTACAGCGTAGGAGACCACATTTGTTTTATTTATTTCTGATGACATCTTGTCTAAATTGTTAAATCCACTAACATTTTAAAAACTAGGGTATCATGAAAAAAGTGGGAAAAAGAGAAAACATTATTATAATTGTGTCAATTATTGATGAAGTAGAAATCAAAGAAAATAATCAGTCATAATCCTATTTTTAATTGCTGGATTATTGTATGATATTTCCCATTTCTTAATTTTTTTTCTTGTCTCGTTTTTGTTACTTTGTGTCTCTTAAAACTGCTATATCACACATCCACCATGAACATCAAACTGGTTGGATAGCGAGAAACACAGTGCAGTGCACAAGTCTGGCGAAAGGGGGTGTTTAAATTTTTTAACATATGCCATTTTAGCACTTTAATTATTGAACGCTCCCAGTGAGGCGAGAATAACTTCTGCATAATGCAGACCCAGAGAAATGTTTCAGCACCATATAGTCTGAGAAATTTGGCTCACGTCTGTACTCTGTGTTGTACTCATTACAGTTTTCTGTAAAAGAAAAAAGAAACAGTCGGGTTTGTTACGTCACTGGACTTGAAAGTCAGCAAAAATGTTTTGTCAACGTGAAAACAAATTCATAGAGAAGATGACCTTGACTTAAAACTCGTTGATTTATTCATCAGTTCTCCTGGAGCTGAATGAAGACCGTTGTAAATGTATTGGTGCAGATACAAAAGCATGCCAGCACAGATTACAGAAGACACGGGAGAATCCAGATGCCCCTCATGCACTTTGTTTCCCCTTTGACACAGATTCAAACAAAGTATTATAACCCTTTCTTCACAATGTTTTACTTCAAATAACTTTATAACTGTATTTCACAATGGGCGTAGGGTTGGTGACCAAAAATTGTCTCCATAGTATGGAATCCAATATGCCAAGAATTGGGTACCCATTAAAAAAAAATAGAATTTAGGTTCTGCTTATCTGTTCCTAAAAGCATTAACCCTTCATTATTGCCAACAAAGGCTACATGTCTGCAAAGACGTGGCTATATGCCGGGTCCTGTCTACATCACACATCAACGCAGTCGTTCTCTTAGCATGGCTAACGCGACAACAATGAGAGGTGGACCATGGTTAATACTTAAAAGTGTGGCTTCACTTCAGGCGAAATGTGTGTGGGAAGCTTATAGCTGTAAGTCAGGTTGTACATCAAATTTGACCAAACATTTAAGGTAAAGGTAAGGTACCATAGGGTCGATCTAAACGTTCTAAATGTTCAGCGCTTGATATCTTGCCGTCTCCTAGCCCAAGTGTGTCATTCAGCATGTCAATCGCAAGAAAGCACGGTTAGCTTAGCATGAGTCTGTGAGTCGACCTATAATGGAGACTAATAACAGCTGCCTTTTCTGAAAGCGGCATTGGCTAATTATTAAACGTCGTTTTAGTCAAGTTTTAGTTGAGCTTGTGCTGTGACTGACGGTTAACTGTGAAAAAGCAAGCTAGCTGATGACTGGAGTTCAGCTGTATGTGCATCTGAGAAGCAGCATGAAAAGTCTCTTACTGCAAATCACTGCTTTGCTCGTCTTGTTTTAGTACAATTTGTTCGTGTAGCTTGATGCAGCTTTTTTAGTGCATAATTTCATGTGTCAGGCTTTAGTTAAAAAGTCTTTGAATTGACTTTTTAATGAAACAAAAGTCAAAGTACATGCTGAAAAGAATAAAGTCATTTTTGTTGTGTGAACATTTGACCTATTAATACATTGGAATCGAAACAGGGAATTGCCACTACTCAAAAATAATTGACAAGCAGTATCAGAATTAAAATGATACTAGCTGCAGGCAACCACCACTCAAAACATGCGTATCCCTCATTCTCAATCATTATTTCAACAAAAACACATATCCACACTGGTTTTGCCTTTAAAGGGTAACAGGGATCTGTTGGTACAGAGAGCCTGTGCATGCAGCAGGCTCTTGTAAACACTCCTGACAACGGGGGTAATGTTCAGTGTATCCTGGGGCACACATGCCTTCCGTGAATTGCACCAAATCTCTTTTGCTCTAAACAGAAGAGGAGCTTCTCATCCATTAACAGGGGAAGACAAACATCGCAGCTTTGATTCAAGAAATTTAATTTTGTAATTTTAAACCTTAAAATGTAGCAATAAAATCTAGGGTTTCGTGGTAAATTAAACACACGTCCTCACTCTGTGCCGACTCTGAGTCTCTGTTTAAACAACGTACTTGGTACCAACAAAGTGCTGCATTTACAGATGAATCCAGTCAAATGCTTTTGCTGAACTACTGCTGACAGTATTATATTTGTCTCAATTTCCATGGCATTCTAGTAAACATATTTAGATGTTTAATAATGAGAGAAAGGGACTTGACACGGACATGAATAGAACAAATGTAGGAAAACACAGGAAGGATTAAGTGCTTTGACAAACATGAGGAGTGTTTGCATTGTCACCGCCATCAGTTTGGCATTGGAGCCAAGATGTCTTAAATGTCTTTGCCTGGGCAGCACCTTGTGGGTTTTGGGACTAGGAATGCTTAGATTGCAGAAAATAGGAATATGGGGAAAATGCAGTTTCAAAAGAAGCAAACTTCGCTGTTTTTAATCGTGGAGGTAATGTGAAATAAAAATGCAAAAGTGATTCACAAACTCTGAGAGGTATAGGCCCTCTCAGAGTTTGTGAGAGGGCCTATACCTTTCTGTTTCTTCCCCTTCAGTCCAGTTCTACCGCACATCTGGCTTTGCAAAGTTGATTATTCACTTTTTAGTGCTGGGGTCAGGCTTTCACTTATCAGTGACAAGAAGATATGTCTGCTTGAGTCTCTGAGATTATGACTGATTATGAAGTGACAAGAATTTCATTCCTGTGTTAAGAATAATTAATAGTCTTTAAAAATCTGCTGTGTTAAAACTGAACATATAGCACATATTGTATTCGGCAGAGGCTCATGAGAGGCAAGGATCATGCACTATTTTTTCCTGATGTTTATAGTGCTTAGGCTTAACCACATGACAACTGTAAGCTGTTAGAGAGGTTTCTCATTTTTGTCAGTTTACTTAAGACAGTCTTTCCTCCATTAAATGACGTCAAACAGTCACTGGAAGACTAAATAGGGCTTTTTAAAGTCTGTTGCCGTCTACACAACTGTCCTCACACTGTTCTTAATGGGCGATTTTAAGTCCCTCCTACTCAGTTGATAAAGAGAGAAAAGTGAAGGGGCGGAGATGCTTTATATGCTCAATTTAAGAGTCAGAAACGTTGCCTTAAAAGTCTCTGTTTAGGGTATCAACCGTGTAGGTGTTGCCCATAAAATATTATTGATAGAGGAGGGAACAAGCGTAGAGAGTGAGAGTTTGTAAACGGAGGCCTCAGTCTGCCCGCTTCCTCATGAGGGACCACACACTTTATGGATCACTTCCTTCCTCCTTTTCTCTGGTCCAAGAACGGCCTGACGTGTGTCGGCGCCGTGCATGCTCTGTGATGGCAACCAGGACAAACGGTATAAAAAGCCGGGGGATACATGGCAGCTTAAAAGCCTCTGTCCCAAATAAAAGTTACGAAGAAAAAAACAAACAAAACAGAAACAAGCAGAGAGGCTGTCAGAATCTAGAGATGAAGACCAGCCATGTAAGATGAGAGCTGATTGGACAGAGCTTCTACCTCTGCTTCTAGAGGACAGGACTGTCTTCTCTCTGTCTCTCCCTCTGTTGAGGTGCCAGTTTGCCTGTCTGCTGTTTTTGTCTGTGTGCTTTTTTGAACGTCAATACTTGAAAGGACAGCCAACATCAAGCTGAAATGAAGCATTGTCTCCTTTTCATCACGGAGCTTAACTGTGTTTTACAGTAAATCACCTGACAAGTGATTCAGAAAAACGGACTTTTATGAAAGTCTGCCTAAGTTTGTAGGATTTGGCCTCAGGAGAGGAAAGTTGACTTGCATGCTTCACTGAAAGCCCACAGCTGTTGGCCGATTCTGAGTAGTACCCTAAATTGTTCCGTAGCTTTTCATCCTTGATGATTGTTTGTGTCTGGCATTTGAAAGACCAATAGCATGTACTTCAGATTCCTCTGTGTATGAAGTCCTCCCTAAGCAGTCAGACACATTCTCCAATAGCATATTTACACCCCAGGAGAATAAAGTGGTCTGCCAGTCTGCAATGTCACTAAATTATTACATACAGCTAGGAATCTGACTTTCTCTCTCCTGATACTCATTCTGATACTCTGAAACTGAAGGCCAAAACAAAGTACCAATACCAGTGTTCAATTTTTCCCACATTTAAAATCTGGAAAGCTCACTGTCTGGAATTTATTGGTGTAATTTGTATGAGGCTTAAACATGCCAACATTTATCTCGAAGTGGAGATGTACACCATAAGCCATCCTTTTTCGCCGTGTAATAAAAATTTAACCTCGACTAACTGGTGCTTTGGTTGATATGGATAAACATGTTAGCAAGCCTTTGCTTATTTACACATCCAACAGACACAGAACAACATTATCATTCAGTTGGTGTCCTTTTTGTGTCCAACTGGTGAATATAAGTCCAATAGTCACTCTCTTTTAGCTCCGTTTTTGGTGTCTTCTAACTCCCGAGGGAAGCATCTGGCTCTTTAGCTGCTAAATGCTCCACTATATTAACCAGCTAGTCGCTAACATTCTCTGTCTGACATTTGGTGCTGAGCAGGTGGTGTGCGGTGAGGTTTGTTTTTTTTTTTACACTAAAAACAATTTCTTTATGAGAGCAGTGAGAGAAAAACCAAAGCAGTAAACTTGAGCGATCTGTTGTTAATGTAGAATTATGAATTTTAGGGGCTTCAAAAATATTTCTCAGGCAATTTATGAGATGATGTTGTTATAATGCCTCAAACCTCAGTTATATTGTTTTACCATATTCTGGCCTTAGGGAAGAAAAATGTCCATTTTCTTCATTTTCTTTACCGACCAAAACCTATTTTAACAACAGTATGTCTGCTCTATGGTGTTTTGTTTTTTTTCTTTTCTCAGACTGGTAATAAGCCAATGCTTCCAAACACCTTCTTGAGAAAAAGTGTAACTATGAATTTTATACTGACACTGAAGACAAACTGTGGATCTGAGACAAATGTTCGATACCAGGTCATCCCCAGTTTTCTTGCCCTAGGTTCTTCCCCAGTGGATTGAGAATATCATAGGAACGAAGGTGCTTAATAAAGTATCAAGAAGGGTCATATTTGCAAAGTATGAACCGGGGAAAAAAAATCACTCTGTTCAATGAGTCTCATATAATCTTATCAATCACATTTTGTTGTTACAAAGTGAAAATTTTGGCCTCCAAAATGTCAGCCCGAAAAAACAGGTTTCTTTTTACATCCAGTTGGCTTGGAAAGAGTTTCATCAGTGCGAGTGTCATGGGATTTTGTCTTGCACACTTTGTCCCCACAGTGGTGATTCCTTTTGATGGTTGTTCTAGGTAATTAGTTATTTAAACATACAGAAGAAGGCCAAAGTACGTTGCGGTCAGTAACAATCTGTTTGATTGTTGTTTGTGATTATGCTTTTGGAAAGGGTTGTCCATTACCCTCATCCTTTTTCCCGACTGGAAAGTTGCCGTGAAGCACTTTACCCATGACCCCCTGTTTCCCTGACAAGTGAATAGAGCCTAAGGATGTGTTTCTGGGCCTGAGCTCGCGACAGTATTCCTCATGTTTAGGAAAACATGTAAACTGACGTCGAAAAATAAAAGTAAGCAGTCAGCTCCCTTGGCCTTTCTCGCCTGGCCCAGATGCCCATATGAAAGCTAACTTTTGTGTGCTGGACAACTCTCATACAAGGTGGACGGCCGGTGTTTTTCCTGGCTTGTCTTGGACAAACACAGACCAGTTACACTGCGCTGCCCGGTGTGTCAGGACATGATCTACAGTTTTATTTTGCATTATTTGAAAAGGCTTAGGAAGTAAATCTGTACTCTGCAGAACAAGAGAGACCGAGATATATAATAGAAGTTCCTGCAGTTTCCCTGGGTTAGCATAAATCCCAGGCTCAAGCAGATATCTAGTGTCTTAGACAAGCAGCACGTTCCACGCCAGCTAACTGCCACATGGTCTGAGTGAGCTACTGTGGCAGAACAGCTTTGAAGACTTTTATCTGAAATATTCAAAACTCATGCATGCAACTCCCCTGAATATATATGCAATAAAATGTGTGGCTCCTTTCTCACTCAAACCTTGGAGTTGCATTATTCATCTGAGGCAGTGTTTCAACTTTCTCTCTTTCTCTGCCCGCGGTGCTCCCACCCACACCACTGTTTTAAGTATCCGTCCTCTAATTCAATTCCAATATTCTTCCACATCATTCCCTCCAAAAACTGAGCCCTGCTAGTGTGCATCTAAAACCATTTTTACCTAAACCTGCCTGAATGTTTAGGCAGATTGAGATTAGATAATAAGTAAAGAAAGAAATGTATATTTGCGTGTCACATGTAGTGTGAAAGAAAATATTTAGATCCATTACTGTAAAAATATAACTATACAAGTAAGCAGAGGTAAGTCCTGCACCGCTAATTTAACTATTTTGTACTGTTGGATATAATCTATAACAATGCCTCATATATTATGAGCTCATCATATGTTTTCTTATTTAAAATCTTAATTTTTACTATACCTGTCACACGTACAGCAGCCGAGTAAATGCATTTAGTTACATTCCACCAATGACTATATGAATATGTTATGATTTGACTGACACGCAGCCAATTTGACCTTTAACTTATTGACTACCCCTCAATATGATAAAGATTTCTCCTGGAGCAGTTTTGTACACATTTTATTGATTTGTTTAGTTGTTCAATAGTACTCTCTACAAATACATTTTTAATTTAATGTCTGTGGAAGATCTTACAGTTTGCTTGTTGTTAAACAGATCTCGAGCTGCGAAATGTATTTAATTAGACACTTTTTCTGCCATAAAAAGGAGTTACCAGAATGTCAAAACCAAAACAGGTATTGGCACCCTCTGTACAACCATTTTTATTGGCATCAGCTTTCAAAAATCCATCTGCTAAAGCCCGGTGTTTGTTTGTCTGACATATCGTAGTCCTTCTTCGAGATACATTATGTCACAGTCTGCCATGTCTGGAGAGTCAGTGTTATTTAGCAACAAGCACAGAAGAAAGGTGGCACACAGAGACTTTTCCTCTTCAACAGTGGACTGTAGTGAACTGTAAACAGTAGACTAACTTTATTAGTGATTAATCTGTAGATCATTTTCTCTATTGATCGAGTCATTGTTTTGTCTGCGAAATGTTAGAAAACTTTTACAAATCACCTATTACAATTCCCAATACCCCAGGTGATGTCATCATTTATCTCGTCTTATGTGACCAATAGTCCAAAAGTCAAAGATATTCAATTCACTTTAATATAAGACGAGGAAAAGCATTGCTGGGGGCATTAGATGGTTGGCAAGTTTGCTTGGAAATCGACTATCCGCTAGCAAAATTGTTGCTGATCTGTTGATCACTTAATCGGTTAATTGTTGCAGCTCTAGATCACATATTTTTGTATTTCTCATTAAGTCAGGGGCGTTTGCATTGATAGAATTAGCTTTGTCTCACCTTCGACTTGAGCATTTTATGTCAATATAGGATTTATAAAATAATATCTAGACATCTAAATCCTGTGGCTCCCTTTAAATGTAACTTGCAATGTTGATTGAAAGAGTTTGGCAGAAGTTGAATTCATTGACTTAGACTCATACATAATGCAGTTGGCTCTGCTCTAGGTTCCTGCTCCATTTTTGCCCTGATTGTGTAATACAAGATACCACGGACTAATTGCAGTTTGGGTAACAACGTCAGGTTAGATCCATGTTTCTAAAGAGAAATTAAGCTTGTTGGTTCCTCTGGTGTCCACCCTAGAAGGTCCCTGTGCTGTGAACATTCGTGCAACAGTGTGTACACACACATGGGTGGATAAATGACTATTAGGAAGTTGGTGCATGTGCATGTCTGTGTATATGATGGTGGTGGCATTTATCTGTGTGTGTGTGTGTGTGTGTGTGTGTGTGTGTGTGTGTGTGTGTGTGTGTGTGTGTGTGTGTGTGTGTGT
>JBBPCS010000917.1:13273375-13293831 GCA_037974645.1 Hollardia meadi | reverse complement strand
ACACACACACACACACACACACACACACACACACACACACACACACACACACACACACACACACACAGACAGACACAGGTATGAAAAGACTCTTAGATATTTTACAGTTTACACTTTATTCTAATTTAGGTTTGATGCCTCAGCTGAGGTTTATTCCACTGTCCAGTCATTATTAATTTGATATGCAATAGTTGGTTTGCTGCAGTAATGGAGTGAGGATGTATCTTTGTTTTTGAATGTGTGATCAGGTGGAAAAAGGCTGGCTATATAATTTACATCGAATAGTTACTGTATGCTATAAACAAGCATGTGGACAAATGGCAGATTATTTTACAGTGTGTTTGAAAGAGCAATGCTGCAAATCATGGTAAAAGAATGTACCTTTTCGTCTTAACATTTATTTACATATGCAAAAAAAACAATATATTTAACATAGATTGTATCTTTTTTGGTGATGTTGCTGCATTGAATAATGCAGTTATACCTTAATTCTATCTATAAGCTCATACTCTGTGATCATACATTAAAACAAGACGGAAACTGATTATAGGTGGAAAAAAAGCTTCATTTTTTTCTCTCTCACAGGAATGTTTTCATTTTGGTAAGAGTGAACATTAGACAACCAAGTTGTAATAAATTAACTTATTTTCAGTCGATGCAATGTACTGTTTAAAAGACAAAAAATGCGTACAAAAACAAAACAGAAGAGGACGAGTAACATTACGTTTGGATTCAGACCCCATTACTTTAGGAGATTCAAGATGCAGTTAGTAAGAGAACAATTAAGTCCAAAAATCAAGGCATTTGTCGTAAACGGCTTGCATTGATGCAACTGCAGCTATTAACACTTTTTTGTCTGCTTTAGATTTTTGTTTCTTTTTGCAGCAATGTCCTCATAAAAGCTGAGCAGGATGGAACGAGACAAAGAAAATAGGCAATAACATGCAAAGATGCAAACTTTTACAACATGTCTGACTGTCTTCTGCTCTGTCGCCTCAGCCAGGCTGGAGCCCTCTGCTGAATGATGACGTCTATTACATGTTTTTGTTGTGGGACATAAACACAGCAGTGCTCAGACAGTCTTAATAGTACGTAAACGTTAAGAATAAAAAAGATTTTGTGAGTGAGTGTTCTACCTTTCACTCTCATCTCTGGCGCTAAGCAGTAGACCAGTCATGGCCAGCCTGTAATTGAGACACACATGGCGTACATATGCTGTCTTAACTGTGTCTTGTCTGTGTGGTCTGTAATGTGTAAACAAGCCCATGCTGACCTACGCTAGTCATCACCTCGCTCACACGGGGTTCTGGTATCCCTAAGGGAGGTCAGACGCACATTTGGGGGCCACAATGCAACCACCACATGGCGACGGAAACAGCAAAGATGCCAGACAGCATAAAGTGTCTCACTGACTCTGCCTGGAGGAGAAAATATACGCTAGCTGAGTGCCAGCAACATGGCCTTAATTTTCCAGGTACCACTTCTCAGTCGATGTTTTAGCAGTTCTGTCCTTTTGCTGTGTTCAGTAGAATTATGGTGTTTTAAAGAAGCAGTGAGAGTGCCATGACTAGGAGTAGATCTGCACTTTGTTGACGCTATGATGTTTGCATTAGTGCTGTTAGTCTGAAGTGTTTGAAGAATAGCGTGAGGTTAAATGAAGGATTACGGTTGATACTTAACTTGATTTTTCTCAGGAAGTCTCTGCCATATACCTTAGAGTGTTATATAAAGGCCCTTCAGATTGATATTCACTGTGTAAAAAGCTGTTTATTCAGAAAATAAATAAAGCAAAGAGGAATCCCTCAGTCTCTTCTTCCTCACAAGCCTTAAAGCTGATGTGTTGCCCTCCGACACCCTGCCAAAGCCATGCTCTGAGGCTATGCTTTAGTCTGCATAACTGTAGATTTAATAAACAGAAATCCCCCCCCCCCCTTTTGGATCATAAATTGGCTGCCAGCATGTATTAGCTCACTAAGTAGGTGAATTTCGCAATGCTGGAGTCGTCCTTCCAATAAGAAGAAAGTCATTATCAGCTGATCTGATAGCGATTAGCGGGGGCCTCTGCGGGATAGTTCTTCTTTTTAGGTTAATACAAAATGACAGGCCGGTCTTCTGTATTTCAGCTGGGGATATTGAACTGGAGGAAGAGGTGTGGACTTGTGGTGTGGATCACTTTTCACAGGGTGTAAAGAAATTTGAGTCCAAGGCTATCCTGCTGCAGACATCAGCACTGTCAGAACTTTCTCTCCTCTCAAGCACAGGAAAGCAGGCTGCCATGTTGCCAGTGCACATCAAAAAAATTTTCAACTAAACCTACCTGAGCTGCAGATTTTGAGCAGAGCTGATTAGTCATGAAAGGGAGTGGACATTCGCAAGACGCTTATGTTTTTTAGATGATTGTCTTTATAAGGCGTTGGAAGCCACTCCTTTTTCTGTCAGTAACTCCAGCCCTCCTCACAGCGCTCTGCTCTCTGTCCTCTCACTGACACCAACACAAATATTATCCCAACCAGAGGAGGAAATTCTTTCTTAACTTGGATGATAAAGATATTTTTCAAATCTATGGTAATGACTTCCTGTGGAATGGGATCCAAACATAATTACTGTAGCTGTTGTAAATGTTTCCTGTTACTCTATTTTTGCTGCACTGTCCATAATTGAATTGTGATTTGGATGGAGGAGGTTGTTGATAGCCTGTAGGGCAGTGATTTACCACTGGGCCACTGCGCACTCTCATCGCAAACAGCTTGTTTGTATTCTAAACACATAGCCTCATGGGATATGATGTCCTTTCCTCTTTTTTTTTTTGACTAGACTGGCTTCTGGATTTGAGACACTCATTGAAAGCCTCCCCCTTCATTTGGAAAGGAAGCTCATATCACCATGGGGTTGTGTGTCTTGTGATTGGGCGATCCACTTCACACTTTCAATCCCCATTCAGTTCCAGTGCATTAGCTGCACTGTGCATGTTTGAGGAGGCAAGGGGTGGAGGAATTGGGGTAGGAATGAAAGTAGGTCATTCGAGGTTTTGTTTGGTAGCCAGGCTAAACAGCAGGCTTACTCTTACAACCCTGAATGGTGGAAGAGTCTTGCGTTTGACTGATGCAGTGTAGCAACTTTAAGCGTGCTTGGGCTCCAGATTTATATGTGTTACGTCAGCCATGTTCGCTACCCAGCATGAAGCCACATTACACTGGGTTTTGGTCTGTGGCAGCATAAACAAGAGCTTCTTGGACACTTTCTTTTTTCTCATTTCATCAAACAGACAGGTTCTGGACAGAGTGTTGCGATGGCCTGCTTCCAGCTGTTAAAATGATAATTTGGGTTCATTACAACCAAGGTCTTATTTTCATAGTTTTGGCAATCATTTCAATTTGTTATGATTACATTTTAAAGTATGATTTAGTAACACTGCACAGATGAGCAGTCAGACAATAATAGAGGTTGTAAACAAACCAACAGTGTTGTCAGATTATCTAAACCACTTTATTTGGGGTTAAAACCTAAAATTAGCACACCTGTAATGCTGGTAATGATCCCTCATTGCAAAGAAAAACCAAGAAGTCGTCTGTAAACTGTGATAAATGCTTACAAGGCACAATTTGCAGGTTTGATTAAAGGAATAGTTTGAGATTTTTGGAAATATGGTTTTGTTAACTGTGTTGCAGAGAGTTAGATGAGAAGTTTAATACCCATTTCATATCTGTATGGTAAATATGAAGCTAATGCTGATTAGCTTATCTTACCATAAAGACTTCAAATGCAATAACAGCTAGCCTGGCTCTGTTTTAAATGTAACAATATAAAAATGCATAATATGCTGAATATTTAGAGTTGCTGGATGTAGATATATTAAAACCTGTATTATCATCTGACCACCTACTTGATGCCCCATCTGAACTCTTCTTAGTGTTGTCGCCCTGTTCCTTGGTCTCAGCAATTACCTGGGTGAGAACAGTGTTTTTATTCCACATGGCAAAGATGGACAAAACAAAGAAGTAAGGCCCAAGTTGTAATAAAGCAGAATTATCCTTTAAACTCTACATTACATGGCTCACCCATCTGTGTCCAATTCTTTCATTACCTTCATTTACAGCTACAAGAGTAGCTCATATCCTGGTTCTTGCCCTGTGTCTCTGATCACCTGAGCCAACCAAACCAGAGGTCTAGGACTAAGCTGAGCGCCCCTCTTCCCTCCACCCCTGGCACGATCACGATCTGGCTCCCTACTTAGCGTGGAAATTATGGAAGGACGTCTGTGTGTGCATGCAAGCGAGTGTGTGTGTGTGTGTGTGTGTGTGCATGTGTGTGTGTGTTGCCAGCAGCTTGATGGCTGCCAGCTGCTGCAGGCTGAGAGGTTGAATCCGCTCGGAGAAACATGGAGGGCCTCAAACCACAGACACAACCCAACGCAGCTGGAACTGCTAGACAGGCACAGGCCTCCAGTCTGACACACAGCACACATATTAACACCTCAGGATGCTAATAACTGCCTCACTTTTGAATAGAATAGCAGAATCTGAAGCGTGTTATGGATTTTTTTGTGTGTGTGTTGAAGGGTAGATTACACGCTGTACTTTCTTCTTCTGCTGTCTGTTCTAGACTAAGGCAATTATGTCACTCAAGTTTTCTGTGTTACCATAAGAGACCGACTATTTCAGTGATGGAGTTGAACAGAATGTTCCTGGCACAAATGTGTGTAAGCGTACAGTACGTGGGTGTGTGTGCATGAGTGTGCTTCTATGTGAGAGCAAAAGATAGACAGAGACTGGAGACTGTATGTGTTTGTTTGTGAGGAACTGGATGCACTTGCATATGCAAATATTATTATTATTATTATTATTTAAAAAGTTTATTTGTACAGGGACAGCGCACAATTAAAAGTAATCACACCAGACTTAGCTAACAGCTAATTTACATCTGACAATGTATGTTAGGTGTATGCATTAACAGAGCTGGACATTGTTTGAATTCTTTTGACGCTATCAGCAATGTAATACTAATGTAATATTAATGATAGTTTAGTTGATAATTTACTTTAAAAAGTATAAACATGTTTTTCTACATGAAGTCTATTTCAAGTATAATAAGCCTACTACGAACAGTTCTGACTTCTGGCAATTATTAATACTAGTAAATTTTTATTTTCTTACCATAACAAAAGTTTTACGAAATAAAACCTTTAAAAATGTATCATAATATTCTGCACCCAGATAGGAATGCTGATAGGACCCAAGTGTCGACAGAAGGCAGGCAAATGCAGAAATAGACAACAGTCAACTTTAGAAAACTCTAAAAAAAAATTAAAAATTAACAAAAAAGTGACTGAAAAAATGTTGGCAGAATAACAGAAACTACACATCTCAATAAACAAGCTACATAGACAGGGACCACAGGGAATGCGTACACAAAGTTGCATCTTAAGTGACAGAATATTCCAGCCGAAGTACTGCTTTTTCCAGTTTCAAAGACGATTCAGCTTGTTGTAAATTGTTTTCCTTGGGCTCTTTTTAAAAGCTGGGATCTTCTTCAGGCTGCTCTCCAACTAACATCACTAACATTACTGCCAGGAATGAGCAGCACCATAGGGGGTACTTTGTAATTCATTTTTAGCAAGTGGCTAGTTTACCAAAGAAAACAGAACCGCTGTTTAATAAAGGTGCAAATTGTAAAATATTGCCAGAATATGAAGGTACCTCCAAAAATATAGGGGGCAGCATTTCACCCGTGTAACCGCCAACTGCTGTCTCTTTACTGTCTGCTGTAAGTTTGTTATCTTGGGCTGTGCAATTATCTTTGGTTGTAGTCATAGCAACTGTTAGCTTAGTTAGCAGTGGAGCTAGTGGCCCTACAGCTCACTGAAGTCACATAGACCTGGTGACCTCGTATCACAGGGGGAGTCACTGCAGGCAGCAGGACTCAGACCAACCAAACTTGGAATGGACACAGCCTCTGAGACCGGTGGAGGCCAGTTTGGCGACAGGGGATACAGCACAGAGGTGATTTACAGCTCTTCCAACCAAGACCAATGTTATGACAAGACACAGCAGACGGGGACAGGAGAGAGGTGAAGCAGCAGAAAGGCGAGATAGAGTCGGCCAAACGGCGTGGAATGCTTTCACATCTTACTCAAGATCAACTAGAGAATGGGAGAAGCAGCTCTCGAAGAGAATCAGACAGGATTTTGTATGTCAAATGTCTGGTAATTTCTTGGTGGGGCTATAGCTATAGGTGCCAGTACGCATCCGATAGGACAGCACATTACTTTTGGGTTTGGCTACTTTCATCTCTGTTTATCCCTCCTGAGGAGCTCACCTTCAAGGCAGAGTTTTGGTACTGATACCAATTTGATACTATGTTGATAATTTACTTTGTGAAATATGAACTTTTTTTGTACCAAACCCTTATTTTATTAAGCAAAAGAAGCCAAACATCTAACGTCTATACAAAAGGTTTCTCTAAATACAATAAAATCTAAACTTGGAAATATCTGATAAAAGAATATCTCATGAAAACCAAAAGGGACTGAGCTTGAATCCTAGCATTATATGCAAAACAAGCACTCGTGTGAAGCAATCTTTCTGCTCTTTAAAGGATGGGCAGGTTAATAGGTGCTAGTACATATCCGGTACAGCATCACTTTGGGGAACTGAACGCAATACATTTGGCTTTCATCTTTATTTATCCTCCTGAAGGGCCTTTTCAATCACACGAGGAGCCCACCTTAAAGACAGTGATCCCTTACATGAGGGGGCATTCCTGTGCTTGCCCCAGTGCTAAATGAACTGGAATGTGCAGGTTGAGCAAACCCTGAAGGACAGGCCTGTGGGCCCATACACCCAGCCCTCCCCTTCCCGGTCCTCCTCCCCCCGCACACCCTGACCTGAGCCAACACCACCATCCTGGGCTGTCACCAGGTGTGCAGCTGGCCTCTGCCGAATGAATAGACACTCTCACATCGCCCTGGGAAGTGTGTGCTCAAGTGTGTATGTGTGCATGTTTGTGAGAGTGAGGTAGAAGCAGAGAGAGAGGGGGGAGAGTAGTTCTAGACGTAAATAGCTGCAGTCAGTAGAATGTGTGAAAAACAAATGGAAGGAACAACTGTTAATTTCCCTTCTCAGACTGTGTGCACAGGCACATTTGCGACAGCGATGTCCCAAAAATGTATCTCGTGGCCTTTGATTGGTGTCCGGGTTCAGAGAGGAAGTGCAGCTAATCCCTCAGGTCCAGTCTGGCCATTGTGTCTCCACTAGAAACAGACCAGTCCACAGTCACTGCTGCTGCTGTCATGATTCATTTAACAAGCAGGAACATTTTGAACCCCTATGACTGGGACTGTCCAATAAATCCAAACATGGCGAGCTATTAATTGTATATATTTCAGGAGCATGACAAGGTAATCCACTGCCTGGCTAGAATTTGACAAGCAATTGCGTATGTTTTATTTGATTCAAATTGTTCGTGCAGCATACATTTTTCTCTAAACTTTACAACGTCTCAATTTCACCACAGGGCTGTTGCGCAATATTTCCAAAATACCAGTGGTAGAGAAAGTGTTCAGATCCTTTACTTAATAGTAGCAATACAACAATAAAATATGCTCAATTACAAGTTAAACTCATGGAAGTGCAGAAATCTTATCAAAAAAATGTACTGTCAGTATTTGATGTGCAGCAGATTGGCCCCTGTCAGAGTTCTACATTATTAGAGGATTATTATGAATGATTTAAACATTTAAAAAGCATTTTAATTACATATCCTATCACCATACTGTAAGTTAGTTTAAGTTGTCAATGTATATAAATTGATCCCGTGTTTTGTATAAAATCTTGATCTGCAAAGTTACTAGTAGCTGTCAAATGTAGTGGAGTAAAAAGTGCAATATTTCCCTCTGTCAGCAGGCTGCATGTCTGTCTGGCTCGATGGCGTGGTGCGAGGAAATGTGTCATTGTAACTTCTGCCTGGTGAGCCCCCCCCTGTCCGACCAGCCCGCTGCCTCACTGGCTCGCCATGAGCCTGTCTGTCCCTGCAGCCAACAAGGCTGCTGCTGTTCCCTGCTCAATGCTATGTTTTACTCTCTAAATATGTTAGAGGAAAAAAAAAAAAAATCTGTCTGTATATCTGTCTGTCAGTCAGGTTATTTCACCCCTTGCAGGGGCGAGAGTCTTAGGGTTTGGGTTAAGGGCTGTTTTCTCGCAGTCACTTTCAATTATTCAGATATTAAAAGGGCAATGTAAAGCTGTAGTGCTGTGCTAAATTTGCATGATGGTAACAGTGTCTGTATGATTTAGATTTTTTTTTTGGAAACGCCGTACACGAACAAATACCAGTGCCATAATGCCGGTTATGATGCTTAGTTTAAGAGTGTGCAGCCATTTGTGTACCACAGTTCTGAATCCACTCTGCAAACAGAAACCACTAATGGTCAGCTCAAGGAAATAAGTTATTTTTATTAATTAAAAATAGCAATAAATAGGGAAAGAGATTAAAAAAAAAAAAATTAAAAAGCAGTCAGCTGTTTTTCTCTTTATTCCAGTGTTTCCTATTTATCTGAATTTGTTTGCACCATTTCTTGTAGAAAGAGGTGTGTGTGTGGAAAGTATGTAGACGTTTGCGCATCATCACTAGTTAATGTGGGACACTAGAAAGGTTTACAGGAACTTTTTTCCCCCTTTAGTGTGCATTTCATTTTATTTTTAAGGTGAAGTGAAATTGTCTCAAGTTAACACTCACTTCTTAGGTACATGGTGAGGACAATCCAAAACCCACGCTTGCAAGAGTTCAACTGCTATTCAGTTTGGAAGTGTCTCATCTCAGTTGTTAGAGAAAAGGTGAGACTCAGGCAGGAGCTATGGCTTGTCCGCTGTTTGTTTTTCCCAAATCCCTGCTCAGGCAGGCCTCCGACATTATTCTGTGAACAGTATGATAAACTGGTGACCCCCTCCAGTATGTCTTTTCTATACACAGTAGCCATCTGGTAACACACACACATGCATGCAAGGTGTCATTGATTTGTTGCTGCTATGCTCTGCATTGCTTGGAGACACTAAACGATGTCAGGGCTGACGTGTTCTTGTGTAGGTGACATCCGTTTATACGCGGCCACAATTGATGGCTATGAACAGCAGGCTCTCCTGTGCGTATGTGTATGTGTGTGGTCAGGCAAGCCCTGTGTGGTGCAGATAGTGGGCTGTTGGTTCCAATCACCCCTTCCTGCCCATGCTAACCAGCTAATTTCTTTACAAGAACCCAAGCGAACCCTGATCCATGGACGCTGGTTCAGGTCTCGCCTTTGCCTGGGAAACAAGAAGTGAGAAAAGATGTGCCGTGACAACATGTGAGCCTGGTTGATAAGACACGTGGCATTGTTTCAGAAAACTTCAAATGAATCCCCGTCCGCGGTCCTTCGTTCACCCAGATAACACATTGCCACATGCTCTGTGTAAAGAGAAAATTGAAAATGGGACTCATAACAATGTGATTGAGGTCAGAATAGACATAGATGTTTATTTTAATGGTTAAGTGCCTCGAGCTGCCTCAGGTTTCTGTCTCCATAATGTTTTCCATTAGCTGCTGTTCCATTCATACTCTCCCTGAACCCTGCGTTGTCTCCTGCGGGACTGGACAGCTTAAATTAAATCTCTATACCTACTGTAGCAGACACCTAACCCCTTCTCTCGGATTTCTTTTCTCTGATCTGTCCTCTTCATTGACAGTGAAAAGCGTTTGATGTCAGGTCTTCACACTCGAGGCAGTTTAGCAGCCTCAGATCCTTGATCACGATGATGGCTCTGAGACCACATTGCAGATTCACTCTTTTATACTGCTACCAACATTGTCTATGCTGCACCTTTCTTTTGCCTCTCTCTTATCGGTGTTCTTCTCGAGCTAACGTGAGAATGTGTGCTGACCTTTTTTATCATTACTAATCAAGCCTTTACCTTGTGTCTCGCTGTCACGGTCAGACCCACTTCAGTGTTGAGATTTAGGAATCGGAGAGGTTTGGCAGGTGATTCATCAAGGCTTTGGAGAAAACGTTTCCATTATTGGGACAAGGAATGGCATGCGGTGGTTTTGGCAAAGCTCCACAAACTGGAGAGGCAGAAGGACTTTTGACGTCATCGGGAAACGTGACCCACTTCTCAAGAGGCGAGGAGCCTTGGGTTGGTTGAGCAGATGTTGCACAGATGAGCCTGCACACACGCACACTCACACACACACCTACCGTGTATGCACACTCTTTGCCTGCCTTTATTTTCCATTTAAATACCAAAAGAAAGAGAACCAATTGCACAGGAACTTTAATCGGGTCCCGTTTGGGTTTGTGGGTGTGCACAGGTGTGAACTGATGTGGTCGTCAGACTGTGTGCCTGCGAAAGAGGCACAACATGGCAAAACGGACGGTGTTAATGAGTCATTCAGGTCATATATGGTGGGTTTTCTTTAAGCCAATCTAAGAAGGTTAGAAAGACACCTGAAGCAGCTTCTACAGTATGCCTTTCAGCTACGTTACTCTGTTACGTAAGGTGGACGCAGGGAGGACGAAGTGATGTTGGGCCCGAGAGAGCCACTAGTTCAGCTCTCTGCTTGCTCCATCCTGCCTATCAGCCAGGGGCAATCTCCTCCTCCTCCTCCTCCTCCTCCGCCTCCACCGCCTCCTCCTCTCTGCCATCACTCTGGTGCTTTCAGACGTTACATAAAGCCTTTCTTTCTGGTCTGTCAGCTAGTTAGACGTGTTACAGTGCAATAGGCTCTCTTCATCTCAGTGTAGCTTTTATTGAGACTGTAAAGGTGCCCGTTGTAGTGCTCGTTCCTGGAGATTGGATAGATCGCACAGCTCCAGGCTGATTCCTACAGGAGCACCATAAAATGCAAACCAAAGCCTTTTGAGCTGTTTCTATTGCTACTTTTCTATTTTCTTCATTTTAAAGCGGCTGTAATTGATATTTTTAACTGATAAGGAATCGCGTGTTTGTGAAAGGTGTTGCACACAGAGAATTTTTACCCCACTTTGCAGTTCCCTTCAGTTCCCCTCTGTGGAAAGTTAAGTTTAGCATCTCACACCCCATTACACTATACCTACTCAGACAAAGTTAACAACAAGCTGGTGTACACAGTGAAGCATTTAGCAGCTAAAGAGACAGATGTTTACCTCAGGAGATGATGGAGACCAGCAGAACTAAAAGAACAGTGAATAGAACTGTCACTATTTCATTTAAAAAAAATTTAAAAAAATCAATCAAAATGAGTTTTTTAATATAATAATTGAAAAAGCGAAAAAAAAACAACACTTCTTCAAAGATGACACCGCATAGTTTACCAGCTGCCTACCCATGATGACCACAAACCTTGTTTCTGTAGCCCACGTCAGGAGGAGAATAATGCTGTAATAAGGAGAAGATTTGTGTATTTCTCGGTTTATTCAGGAGAAGCCAGCTTTGGCTGAGCTAAAGCTGATGCTGCAAACCTGACTGACTGGCTGTTCAATACCGCGAAAACCCAGTATACATATTGTAAATAATCACTGTTACTGAACCACAAAGACGCTGCTATTCTATCTTAATTTCCTGATTTGATTTGGTTTTGTGGGGATATGCGGTGAAATCCAGAGCAGACTTTTGAGTCGTCTCTGTTCTTGTGGTTGTGAACTGGATTGGATTGAACTGTTTCGCTGTTGTGGAAACAACAAACAAAACAGAGTCTTGACCAAGTGGATTGGAGACTGTGGGATGCACACACTGACATACACACCAATATTGCTTTGGTAATGTATATTTCATTACTAACTGCTATTTGCTTTAATTGTTTCGTATTGGTTTGACGGAGCTATTTTCTTTGTTGTCAGAGGAAGCTTACTTGGAACCCCCGCTTCATTTAAACATCTCAAACCCACTACAGTACATTGCAGAAAAATGGCAGTCATATCACACTTGATAGCATACATGTTTTTAAAGAAGAATTTCAAAATGTAAGTTGTCAGGGCATAAAACCGGTCATGTGTTGATCTTTACAAATCAAGATAGTCTAATAATGGCATATGTCAGTGTTGGGGAAAAAAAGTTAAAATAATAAATGTAATTTCATTGTGAACTTTTAAAATTTTTTAATCAAATGGTGGATAATGGTGATAATTTATCACTGTTGTATTTACAAATAGTTTCTGCTGCCCCAGGTGATCAAAATATCAGTTGATGCAGGTTTTAGAAAACAAAAGCTGAGCATTTTCTTTTTTTTTATTCCTCTGCTTTCCCAATAGGTTTTTTTTTTTTTTTTTTTTGTCAGTTCATTGGTTTTCCATGAGCCACCATGTGAATGTGAACGTAGTCCCCCTTTGGGAGATGCTGATCTTTGATCTAATCTGATTTCATCCCCTAAACCTGATACACACATCATTATCTGTGGTGTACAGTAACCGATCGAAATTGAAATCAAATCATGGATACAGTATGTTCACAACGCGTGCAGCAATCCTTTGTTTGGAGAAAGTCCTGAGCAGAACAGTCCAACCTGCAATCTGAGTTTCATGCGATTTGTATATGAACAGGTTTGACTTATTTCTCCATGTAAACACATTTCCACCTCATTCATTTTCAGTTGAATCTTTCTTTGTGATCATTTGGGCCACTCTTGATAGATATTTTTGGATTTCATCTATGTTACATTTTAAATTTCTCTGTCCCTAATGGGTTTCAGAGCATTTCTCCATTTCAAACAATTGCATTGCTGCGGTACCTGCCAAGCCGCAGCTGGCAAGTCACTTCCCAGTGTCTGAGAAAAATCTGCCAAATATCCCAGATCTATGGGAAAAGAAAACATCAATACCTATTGATCTCAATCATAAGCTTGGCGGTGTGCTATTTACATGTTGATATTGTTTAGTTTTTTAATCTAGCTGTGTTTTGGCAGCCGTGTCCTCTTCATTTGTTGTTTTTGCCCTGGGGATGAGTCAGAGGCTACATCGTTTCAGGCAGATGTTTGGCTCAGACCCTTTTGTCCAGAGTGTTCAGAATTCATACGAAATCCAGAAAGCAAAATGGTGGCTCCTCCAGTGAAAGGCTACTCGCACTGTCTATGAGGAGCTCATTATTTATGAAAAGTCAGTGGTAATGAAGATTGGTCACCTTCCAGAAGCAACTCAATTTACTGTGACTGAGGTCTTTACGTTTCTCATCACGCCCAGCTCCTCGCGGTTGTATACGCTATTGGCAAAAGGGGCAGCGAGTTGAAAGCAGACCCGACAAGATGACGTGCTTATGAAGGCTATTACCGCTTCATTTCACATGCGCCGATATTGTTTCTTGATGGCAGGAATGCACTTGGATGTCGAGGGAAGTCCAAACGGACAAGATTCATGAAACACATGGCATGCACAGCACACACACACCTGCGTAAAAGGGGAGCCGGGAGCCTGTGATGTCGCCACAGAAGTAATAAACACTCATTCATTTCCATGTTGGCAGAATGTTAAGATTGATTCAGGGGCCGGTAGATGAAAAGGTCAGTGGGCTTGTTTTGAGCGAGTGTAAGATTTCCATCATCACGCCGCACGCTCTACCAGGTCCAGTCCAAACTACACAAACAGTGTCTCTGAAGCCCCTGACAGCCTCGATCCTGCCATTAAGTCAATAATCTGCTCTCACTCTCTCCTCCTCCTCCTCCTCCTCCTCCTCCTCCTCCACCTCCTCCCCTCACGATTGACCTGCTGTTAGTTTACGTACTTCCCTTTTTACTTACCCTCAACACTGCTTGTCCAAACAGCAGCATAACTTTCCCCCTTCTGTGTTTCCCTTTCTCCCACCATGCCATTTTCCACAATTCTTCCCTCCCCACTTCGCACCTAGAACCTCTCATTGTTTCCAGACAGGGGTGAAACATATTGAGAGAAATGTGTGGAACGTCTGTTTGCACCGAGAAAGACAGGGACACACACATACAGTACACACACACACACACACACACACACACGAGGAATTGTTCCAGGAAAGTGGCATCTGTGCAGCCCATTAGACAGGGATTCATTGGACCTGTGCGGGCCTTTTACATATGGTGGTCAGCTGCTGGAAAGGAACTAGAACCAGGGGTCGCATTTGAGAGAAAACATTAGGGGAGGTTATGCATGTTGGACATGGACACACACACACTCTTCAAAGCCTTTGCAGTGCCCTTCTCCGCTGCCCTGGTAACATTGCTCTGGCAAAGTCATTCATATCCACAGGCCCTGGCTGCAGGTTGTAGCAGACAGCTACCCTGTGAGCTGCAAATAACTCCTCACTTTCGCACACTTGGAGCCTCAACAAATTCTAACACTCATCTCCTCCTCCTGGTCAGTCCTTGACTCATAAGCCCTGAAAAGTTTGACATTTGTTCCAAGGAAGTCTGAGGATTGAGAGTAAAAGGAGTTGGGAGAGAGAGAACTCTGAGAGGCCTTTCATCAGTAGCTGCTCAGTTATTATTGCAGGGGAAAATCCAGCCTACTGTAATGATTGCTGAAATGTCTCTGAGGAGTCGACATCCTTGACTTAAATGAAAGAAGAGGAGCGAGTGAGGAAGAATTGAGAGGAGTGAGGGAGTGTTTTTTTGGGAAGTAGAGTAAAGCAGAGACGGCTGTGATTACTAGGTACCACGTATGGACCAGGTCAGGATAGTTCCAACTGCGCCAGAAAGAAAGAAACAAAATACTGCCAAAAAAAAAAAAAATCATCCATTTAGAATCATTTATAGCATAGTAATTCTGTAGCTCTGCTGCGTTTTTGCTTTAAAAAAAAAAATCATTTCTGATACTTTGAAGTGCTCTGGCTGGTTTACAGTATCATCACGTCTTCGGAAAAGTTCTCTCAATCCTTTCTTCACCATGACCTTCACCACCTGAACTCTCGCAACAACACAAACTTGTGTACTGTAGAATGCGTCGAACAAGGTCAGCAGGAAACATGTTTAATGTATATATATACATATATATATTTTTTTAGCATATATTTTATTATTTCTGTGCCTGGAGGCGATCATGCAATTGGTCATGTGTGTGTCTGTGTAGCGTCCCTGTGTCTATCTGTATGCAGCTAATCTCGGATACTACTGGACCCAGCGGCGTAACATTTTTTGTGCACATTAATGACTGTATGCTCAAAGACCTCATTGTTGCAGTGATTATTCAATTTTTTTTTGACAAACCCATTTTATTGACTGCTCTGTTTAATCGTGCCGTTGATAACTCCTCATCCTCTTACCTGGCTGGTAGGAGCCTCGAGTACTCAGCAACTGCTTCAGTTTTTCCTCAGACACACCTGGCACAGATTTGTCCTCTACTGTGTGCAGTCTTGTAGTAAAATTTCTGTTTTACTGCACAGGCAGCTGGTGAATATGAGGAAGCTTTCTCTAACTCAGTTTTGTTTAGGCGTTGTGATGTGTGGTGGTATCACAGTATTTAGCTAAGCAGCTGTTGGGCACTTTCCTACATTTAAAAGCATAACCGAAAAATCTGTAACAACTGTAGTTCATGCATTATTGTCATGATACTACTATCACATTAAATCATCTGACATAATTGTGAAAAAAAAGCATCGAGACATCTTCAAACAAGGGTATATGCAATAAAGTGACATAAGGTGGTGGTAGTTTAGTACCTTATATCATTTTACTGCCATGAAATTGAAGTAGATTGCCAAATTAACTTAATATGCCACATTTATAAGTGCTGTTGAAGGCAATTATATGCAATGTGATTTTACCATTCATAACCAATAAATTACATTTGCAAAATAACAAAGTCACAGTGTTTCTGATCATGGCTGGAGGCTCTTACGTTTAAAAAAAAAAGTCTCTAGAGAAGGTTTAAAGAAAAGCGTTCCTTCTGGGTGGTATGTTATCGGTCACGGTGATATTACAAGAAGCACGACCCTCTGGGAAGATCCTGCTCTTGCTGTTTGAATATGTGTTGTGTCAGAGCACCTGGTCAGAGCCTCAGGCAGTGGATGTGACTGCACATGCTGCATGAATACGAGGCTCATTAAGTTCACTGGCCTGCCAGGTGGACTGTAGCCTGTTTCAGCGCATAGACACAAACACGCACACGGTACACACACACACACGCTCGCTCCGTGATGCATGAATGTATACCTGTGTGCTCGCCAATAGGTGCACAAATACGACATGTTCACACACTTTGCAGGGACAGACAGAGGGAGGGAGGGAGAGCTATTGGGCTTGTAAGCCTCTAATCAGATCAACTCAGATATGGTATCATTGTAACCAAATTAGCGATGGTGCAGAGTATAGTATGTCAGGATTTGGCCAGAGCTCAGTCACATTTGTGGCAGAGAAGTGACATGGAGCGCTTGTTCCAAATGCAATAACTGAACTTGCGTCATGCACATTAAGGACAGTGGAAGATACATGGCCTACTGCAGAGGAGGATAGACTGACGCTGGATCAAGCTCACACATGTAACTCCATATACGAACAGAGACAGACACTTCTGACTGGAGCTGCTGAAGTCACTCAGCTGCACTTACACTGTGTCTTTTGATCAGTGCTAATCCATCTCAGTTACAGCAGGCACTTCTTCAAGGAAAAACAACGAAGACTGTCATTACAAAGAGAGGCATCAGTTTGCATTATCTTTCATAGCTGGTAGTATTTATGTCTTCGCAAGACATGTGCTTATAATTATAGCTCATCTTTTAATCTTATGATTAAAACAAAGTGGGAATATTTGTTTCTTATGAACACTGTACCTAAAAGACAAGAGTGAAATTTGTTTTTAAAAAATAGAGTGAAATCTGTTTATTTGATATTTTTATTACTTATGTTAAGGGAATGTTGTCAGTTTCTGTTACAACACGACACAAGTCTGAATTGAAGACGTCACATCAATGTGAATGTCAGAGCAGTGAAGTGGTTGAGGTTAAACACACATCTTGTTCACCTTATTAAGAGCACTGTAATACACACAGTACATAATACATTCACAATATAAAAAAATAAAAGTTTCAATTTTCAGTTCTTGAACCATATCGATTCAGTCTATACATTTTTTTTGTCCCCCCTCTCAGTCCAGTCTATTCAATATGAATTTTGATTTTGCTATCGAATAAATGAATAAGTTGCGAAGAAAATGTACTTCACTAGGTAAATGCAGGGCGAGCCTCTCACGCCACAATAGTCAACAAGGCTTCAACGACAAAGTTTTGATTTCATTTAAAGTTTTAAAATCCACAAATAAATCATCTTCTTCCTAATGACTTTTTAACCTCCTGCTGTTGGACGGGATGCCATGCACCTTGTTAGCAAAATGACCAAAATGGATCCTGCGGGTTAACAAGAGGGTGCAGGGGCAGAGGTTTTGTTTCTCTGAATATGTTGTGTCATATTGACTCGCCGGTCCTTAACCTGACTGAGGTTTGAGGTCAAATTAGAATCTATGGCCTCGACTATAGCTCTGAAATATCAGTAGCCTAACTGTGCTGCGTATTGATAAATCCATGGCGCAGCCCGTGGTGCTGAAGTAGCAGACGGATTTGTAATTTTTTTTTCTCTCGGTTCGGACCTTCGGTTCAGTTTTGTCTTGGAGTATATGATCAAAGTGACAAGTAGTAGCAACGTGTAGACTCTGCTGCCTATAGTACTCTTATAGTGTGTGTATCTTAGTATATAATATTCTTGTAATATTTCTGTGATCATTTAGAATTATCTGTGCTGCAGAAAATACACCACTGGTCCAAGCCAACACTTTAAAATAGGAGACGTGACTACAGATAAGGTTTTTACTGTAGATGTTTGGTGTAACCTAGAGAGAGCAGGAGTGGAGCAGGTAATATGAGGAAACTAACCAGCACTGACCGCTCAGCTGCTACATTATATAATTTGAGGTTTAAAAAAAAAAAAAAAGGCCAAAACAATGGTGTACTTTGAAAAATTATTAAATTGCTTAAAATCCACAAGGATACAGTAGGCCCACACAAAAGTGCTATTAAATAAAAATTATAATATCAAGAATTAGGCTAGACCTAGGTATGTGATAATCCTGCAGCTCGAATATAAATTTGTTTTGATTTTATGCATTGTGTATCAAAAAAACAGCATTTTCTTTGACACCAGAGATACACAGTCGACACTTTTGGGTGAAAACACAGGAAATATGATCACGGCTGAAACTGGAAACTGCTTTTTGAGTTCTGGTGACTCTCGCCGTCTGCCTGTACTCACCTAATGGTCTTTGTGGTGGGAATGCGTGCTGCCCCGGTAATGGAGTCTGGATCACATGTTTGTCTCGGCATACTCTTCCCTGATAGGCCCATGTTTCTTAATTACCAGAGTGACTGTTTATCCACACTGTTTGCCTGGATCCTTATCAGCCCTAACAGTGTTTTAACTCCCAGTGGAGAATGTGTGGGAGATGTTGAGAGGAAGTGTGCATGTGTGTGTGTGTGTGTGTGTATGTGATGCACAATAGTGTGAGTGTCAGCTCCATGTTTGATGTACTTTGTCAGACATGGGTCAGAGTGTGTGGAATGCAGAACACGCCGATTCTGCCGGTGATATCGTGGTTGTGGCTGTGTGTGTTTGTGCTCCTGGATGTCACACTTGTGGTCTGGTCACCGAGGGGACACTCGTGTTGAGGTTTTAGCACTGGCGCTGAGTGTCCCATTTATTCCCTTATTCCACAGCATTGAGGTTATCAAGCAAACGTTGAAATTGCATGTTTTGCATTCCAACTCGGGAGCCCTTGTAAAATTGTGACGATTTTCCCGAGTCTGGGTTGTAAAAATGTTCATGCAGTGGATCATCAGTCTGCTTTTCATTAAAGGTGGAGCTGCTAGAGCGAGTTGGTACTTTGTGTGTATATACAAGTGCGTGTCCATATGCTTTTGTTTCTGCGTCTAGTGCATGTGTGTGTGAGTGCGTGTGCCTATGCAAGCATGTGTGTAACATGAGCTCTGGCCATCCCCCTGTGTGTGAGTAATGGTCCCTGTTTTATTGGCCCGCTCCTCAACAGACTCTATGAGTAATCACATAATGCCTGCTCTGACGTCAGAGCTGTTTCCATGGTAACACAGTGCTCCCCACTCTGGGGAGGTGCGTTCATTTTTTCTTTTTTTTTTCTTTCCCCCACATCTTGTCCTGTGTGCACTCAAAGCTCCGGCTCCGGATGGAGACATTACTCCTCAAGTAAAAATCACCTCCCCGCTAATCTATAGTTTCACAATGTGCTCGTATGATTAGAGTCCCGCACTTTGCTCTCTTTTACCTTCCACTCTTTTTTTTTTTTATCATCCCGTCTCTCTATATCTCACCCTGAGCCCTTAGTCATCCTCTGTCTCTTCTTGCCTCTCAGCTCGGCCTCTTTCATTATTAGCCCCCATTTTACTCTCTGTCCTCTCCCTTCCCCTCTCCTTTTCCTCTTTTCTCCAAACTCTGTAATGCCTGACAAACCACCTATCCTATTTCCACGCCAGATGTGTTCATTTTTCTCCCTGCCTTTCATGCACAGTTGAATTCCACTGAACGGCCGACCCCTCTCTTTTCTACAGGCTCTTCCTCTTTACAGTTTAGTCTTTTCCTTTCTCTTTCCTCGCTCTGGTGAGAGGTGACAGGCTCGGATGAAATGGAAACATACTCGCTTGTGTATCCGTGTCGGCATAAGATTAATGCAGCTCCAGTCATCCTCAGGGTGCCAGAGGACAATAGAGCAAGTTCAGGTTTAGTTTATAATTGAAAAATAGTGAAAAATGATTGTCTAATTTTCTGGTTGCTGTGGTGAACAGATACTATTGTTAATTTATTTGTAATGAGTTTTACATTAAGTAAGATACATTTGGATGTACCATTCCAATAATCAGTTTAATGCACAATTCAAAGTATGCAAAAGCTTTCAGATTTGCACAGTCTTGACTTTTTCCAGGCCTGAAAACCATCAAAATTTCAATAATCAGGCCAGTCTCAATCGCCAACTAGCAGTGGCGGGTTTGTCTGGCTAGCCAAACTCTCTCACAGTGAAGCCGATAATGGCTCTGTGTTACGTCTGTTGTCATTGCTCAGAGAGGCTGGGGCTGAAAGCATTAAACTGCCCATTTCCAACCCATTTTCTTCCCCTATTGTAAGTGGTGTATCGCTGCTGACAAAAGGGATATTGCTGTCTCCCAAACCAGCAGTCATGTGGATGCACGGCTCCGTCACTCATCCAGTCAAAAGTGTGATCAGTGACTAACAATGAAGCCTGACTGCTTGCCTAGGTGATGTGTTTGGGTCGGGAGCAGGACCACTGTAATAGACTCTGTGTCTTGCTAATCAACAGTTATCAACAGCTAATGGGTTTGCACAGGCGTCTGTCTTCTTTTTCCAATCATTTAGGCCCCAGTGGAAAACAGGCTGTCTGACACAGGTGCATGTGTGTGTGTGTGTGTGTGTGTGTGTGTGTGTGTGTGTGTGTGTGTGTGTGTGTGTGTGTGTGTGTGTGT
>JBBPCS010000917.1:13257078-13273275 GCA_037974645.1 Hollardia meadi | reverse complement strand
CGTGCGTGCGTGCGTGCGTGCGTGCGTGCGTGCGTGCGTGCGTGCGTGCGTGCGTGTGTGTGTGTGTGTGTGTGTGAAGTTCCTCTCTGGATGTGTGGCTGTTTGTGAGAGAGTGTGTGGTTTGCCTGAAAGGCAGCCATACCAGATGACAGCCATAAAAAAAGTGCCGCTTTACAGCTCGGCCTTGAGTCATGCCCGACTTTCTGGCTGACTTGGCCTTGACTTGTTTCTGAACAGAGCCACACACAAGCCCATGGGAGCATTATTGAACCATTACCTGGTGAGCCACAGTTCAGGGCATTATTGCCCAAGGCTAGGCCCATTTTGCCAGCACAGCTTCCCTGAGTTTAGCATGAGACTGCCAGCTAAGCAGGTGGATCAAAACCAGTCAGGAACGAGGACAAGGTGAGTGCCAGAACCAGGCGGGGTTGATGCAAAAATGTTTAAAGTTCCCCTCCAGACACATTCTTAAGTACATAAAAATACCCTGCTATGACTAATATTTTATTTAACATGCTTTTCCCACATTAAAAAAGTTTTAAAAAGTCTGAAAATGGGCTGGAAGCAAATCTACCCTTTCTCCCTCATTGAGAAATTCTGGATCTATGAATCACAGGCCTCTGGCCCCGCCCACCACCGCTGTTTAGGTTGACCGGTGTAAGATCAGTTGGTCAAGATGGCTAGTGTTAGAGGAAACACGGGAGAGATTCAGCCATAACGTTACATGTTTGAGTCTCGGTCAGACCCGGAGTCAGATGAGGAGTCTGTTGTGAATCAAAATCAGCGGCTAGCAGGCGTATCAGAATGGTTAAGTGTAGTTAGCATCCTTCGTTTATGGTGTTTGTTAGCTTGTTAGCTTGTAACTTTGGTTGTGAAACATACAATAATATCTGCTACAGTGTGTTCACATCTTGATAGCCAACCAAGTTTGCCTGGGAACTGGCTCATTGGCAGTAGTAGTAGACAGCAATTGGCTTTCATATTTGTGACGTACCAAATCTAGCTCGCCCGGTGTGCATTTGAATCTATATTTTTAGGAAGTGAACAGACATCTCCCCCTTCAGTGGAGGAATGTGAAAACACTTATCTAGTAAAAAACTTTGAACAGATACAAGTCAGTATAGTCCAGATCAGACATTTTAGGGGATGTAAACATAAGAAAAACACATTTTTGAGGGGGTCTTTAAAATTGGGAGAATAATTTTCAAAAGAATGGTTGACATTGTGGGACGAACTGTTATTTGCCCTTTGTGCCAAGAGTTACATTTCTACCACTCTTTTACTTATCCTTCGAAAATATGAAGCTACAGCCAATAGACTTATAAAATAATAAAACTTAGCTTAGCATAGCATAAAGACTGGAAACATGGGAAACAGCTAGCACGGCTCTGCCTGTTTACTAGCATCTCTTAAGCTCACTAATTACCAAGTTATATCTCATTTGTTTAATCCACACAAAGCCTTTTTCACACACAAAGCCAGCATTTTTCTTGCTTTCATGCTAAGCTAAGCTAACGTCTCCTTGCTGTAGCTCCATATTTACCAGACAACTATGAGGGTGGTATTGACACTCTCTTAAGAAAGCAAAACAAGCGACCCAAAACACTGAACTATTCCTTTAAGTGAACCCCGCTCATCAGCAATGCTGTCGTGTTACAGCCCATCAGTGTTAATCTCCCACTTGGTATCACAGTGTATAAAAGACTGGAATGGAATGTGGCACATGGAAAATGCACCGTTCTACAAAAACAACCTCCCTTCAACCTGACAGGCATCATGCAGCCATCGGTTTGCAGCGTCTGACAGCTCATTATTGTTGCTATGATTAGTTCTGTAACTTTGTAATCACTGACAGTGAACGTTTTGGATGTGGTTGCAGGTTGGGTGAGGTCTGCCTTCTTGTTTTCAGGGTTTTCGTGTGACAGTGGCAGTGACGGTCAGATCTGGGAGCTCTCAGTTCACACACGGCCCTCCTGTTTATCTCCGCTGGTTTTTCTGCACCAGATCCATTTTGTTCAGGCTGGTGCAGCTGTAATAATCAGGTTATATGGGGAGAAGTAATTTGTTTTGGGGTCTGTTTCCCATTAGATTAATGCGCACATGCAGATAATAAACATGCAGATTTTTCAGATGGGAAAAAAAAATGACCAAGTTTCCACAGTTTTTAACTCGAGGGTGGCCATTTTGTATTTACAATCCCACAGTACAGCCTTATCAACCATGCAGTTGAAGCTGTTTATTGCGCAGTTTTATGATACCTCTCTTCTTGTTTACCTCCCTAATTAATTGAACTACTTCCCATTATACTGGATTATCCTTTCCAATTGGACATTTTTTCGCCAGCATTGGGAAAACAATCCTGGTTGATAGTTGTCATTTGTCCAGAGTTGTAGCAGACGTTATTTGTTTGTGCTTTTCCATGGTCTATGGAAAGTGCAATTACGGCAATTACTGTTGAGAAGTCACACTAGCTTCAGGCTACAGACCCACTTTGTCGGACAAATACGAGATGTGAACCTCTGCTGAACACAATCTTAAAACCAGGATTAATCTTTCTTTTCATTGTTTGATTTATAATCCTGCCATCATTACTGATTGGCCAATTAAGAGAATAACAAATGAGGATTTGGACAGTGTAATGACTGAGTGAGGTCAAACACAGCCTCCGCCGCGCTCTCCGTCATGTTTTCTCTGCTTCTTCAGATGGTAGCGAGAGGAGCCTGCTGTTCTGTGGTGTCTTTGGCCCATGTCGTGGGGAGCAGAATGTAAAAGGCAAAGGTCTTAGCTAATTGTTTCCTCAGCTGTGCTGCAGAGATGACTGTTTGGGGTAGGCTAAGAATTTAGGAGCGCTTCTTGAGTTGTGTTGTCTTAAACTTCCTTTGCTGTGAGTGTTTGTGGCTTTCAGCAACAGAATGCAAAGTTTGAAGCCCCCATTTTGTCAAGGAAAATTATCCGTCAGGAAAGGGAACCAGAAATGTTTTTCCTAACAACAACAAAGTCCCACTGTGTTCATGTTCATGATCAGATTTATCGTTCACACACTGTACATACCCATTTATTTGGTAATTCGTCTGTGGATTATTTCCCCATGAAACGTTTTTCAAGTAAAGGAGCTAGGTGCTAGGTTTTTGTACAATATGAAACACTTGGAGAGATAATTAGGAGTGGGGGTCGTATAAAGTTTAGGACTGGTACACCACAGAGCGGGGTTCCATCCTGAGTCCCTTGGTGTAGTTAGATGTGGTTTTGGTTAGATTTGAACAAAGCAAACATGTTTTTCCTTGTGCTTCAACTCACGCTTGACTTTTTAACAGTTTGAACCTCTGGTTTAGGTGCAACAATATTGTATTGAACAGCGAAAAAGAGCAAATGAAACACATTGTCGGGAACATTTTGCTGTTCGGACTACGCAGTAGTTTGTAACACTTTCATTATGAAATTTGTTTCCACGCCATATTTGCATCAAAAGATTACTGTACTGTTGCAGATTGTAAATTTAAATTCTAGAAGACATGGTTGCTCTCATGGTGTTCAGGTAATGTCAAATTGTATTGACTAGTGCATACCCTTTAGTGACTACTAAATTATTCACGTTAAGCCTAGTATGCATTAAGCAATCAATGGTGTTGGCTATAACTAGAAAGTGTTGTAGTCCAAAAGCAATCAGGAATCCTTCTCTCTAGCAGTAACTGTTGGACAAAAAGTTTAGCTTGCTTTGGTTAACTGAACAACTCAGTACCTCACACAAGGATTCACTCACACACTTTATAATACACTGTAGGATCCACATTGCCACTGTTGTCCTCTATAGTACAGGAGAGAAACATACACTAATTTAACAATAAGCTTGAGACACGGCAAGCATAAGCACCAAACGAAACATGCTGTAGCTTAAAGCTAAAGTATTCATATATATTTTTTGTAGTGAGATGTTTGTTCCCCGTATCCATCTCTTGACAGCAGCTTTGCAATTATTTATGGATTTCATGTTTTAAGTGGAACAGGATGACTATTTCAGGCAGTAGCTCATGAGCACACAACTGCTTATGAAAACAGATGGCAAACACAAAGTAGTGCTTATTTATTTTATCAGGAAAAGATAAATATAGCGAACACAGAGCCAGTGAATGATTGCTGCCTTTATAATGTATGATCTCTGCTCGTCTCTGTTCCGCAGCATCTGAGGCAGTATCAGTGAGAACTGAGATTAATGAATGTGTGGAATGTAAGCTGACGTCACTGGATGTACCGTAGCTTTAGTCACATGGCTAGGTAAACACAAGTAGCTGGTCGGCCTGGTGTGTGTGTGTGTGTGTGTGTGTGTGTGTGTGCGTGTGTGTGTGTGGCACCGGTGGCTCTGATCAAAAGGAGCAAAGTGTTCCTTCGACAGAGTTTTGCTCTGTGTTGTTCAATGTGAAAAAAGAAACAAATGCTTTGTGTATTTTTTTACTAGGATTCCTTCCATGTTAAAACAGCAGACTAACAAAGTTTTTAACAATGTTTTTTTTAGCTTGTGGTTGGCCTTCGTGCTGTTTCAGATACTGAGCACACAAGCATACATGGGCACTATTACACATCTGTATGCACACAAGGACATGAAAACAGAGCCGTGCACAAGAACATATACACGGATATATTGTATGTTTACTGTACATGGATACATAGATAAATACTGTGTAAACACAAAAGACCTTTTTTTTAATGTAACAATTTTGTAAGATGCAAATGGTTCAAACTAGATTCACCTCAGCCAAGTACATATTAGAGCACAGTTTACAAATGCTTCTGCAATGACAATAATCCACGAAAATTACATATACGTACACACACAGAGGAATTGTGCTCAATACAGGATAAGTTTGCCTGTAATAATTACCAAAAACAGCCCTACATTAAAACAGTACCTCTTGTCGTTGGTGGTCGAGTGTGTTGCTTCAAGTATGATGTGAAATTAGATCCAGGAAGTCCGGTTTTAACAGCAGATCAGTGAATTTGAAGGCTACTCAGACACCACACAGTTACTGAGGTGGCAATTATTTTATCTTTTGTCTCAGCTATTACAAGGTAAACCGTAGAAATACGGTGTTCACGCTACAAATTAATCCACCAGGAATGTGTTGGGATCCCCACTGCGTCCCTGGACACGCCCCATTGAAATGAATGGAAGGGCTGCGGTTTTTTTCCCCAGAAGTTGGTGAAGACCAAAACAGCACTGAAAGGAGAGTGATGATCAGACTCACATTCACCAGGTGGCCAGAAATTGCAACACACATTAGCAATAGACGCTAATGTTGTACGTATCTGCTTGGTGTTTAAATCTGCAGCGGTCTTCTTTTCTTTTTTTTTTTCTCCAGTAAAGGATCTCAATACTTCTTCCACCACTGGCTTACACGCATATAAACACACATAAAGCATGGATCCACTCACAAATTCACATATTGAAATAAACGTGCCTCTGCAGTGGGGCTGTGAACAATCATTCTGGGTGGTCCCGTCACAGAGCTGTTGTCACTTTTCAGTAGAGCCTTGCTAAAACCATACATCACGATATACCTTTGCCAAAAGCATACCTGCTGCACGATACGGTGACAACATATTATTACTACAGTGTCTTTGGTTATTATCACATCATATATCATTTAGGCGAGCGGGACGGAGAGCTTTAAGATGGTATATATTGTGTAGTGCTTGCTAAGCCTCAGTGAGCCTCAGCAACGGTGTGATCGAACGAGATGGTTTTCTGTCACTCATGGAGCCTGCAGTCTATTTCCCCAGAGGACAACCAGCATGTCCTACATCATATCCCCCTGTTTACTTTGCTGTAAGCCAGGTTTCCAGGATGGCTATCAGCATGATGGCCCATTCTTAATGGCTCTCTGCTTCGCCTCATAGTGGGAGGCCCACCGGAGTGTGTCACAGAAGGCCATCTCTTGTTCCCCTGTACCTTCATGGTCCCCACAGACCCCTGCATTCTCCTTGTACAAGGGGAACTGGAGCCCTCTCTGAATTTCACTGACAAAGCAAGCATTTTACAAGCTAATGGTGGAAAACCTGCCCATGGGGTTGGCTTGAGCCTCTCCTAGGGGAACAGGCTCTGTAATGCAAATCCTTCCACCTGCAAAAAGAGGAAGCAGAGATTTATGCCCCCACGCAGATACACATGGTGTTTATTCGAGGCTGGCATTTACACACTTTGATGCATGCACACACACATGCTTTGAGTACATTAGTCAGTACATAGATGCTGTCCTGCCTGTACGTTTATGTTTCTACATCAGTGATTTATGAAGGATGTAGGGATGGGATTTTAAGGCATATGCTTGAGCGGGCAGTCGCTGTATGTTTGTTTACTAGAGTCCTGTGGGAATCTTGATGGGATTGTAAATGCTCTGTGTGCAGCTGAAATAGTGGGGGAGATGTGTGCGTGTGTGGTCCTCTCTCTGATGAGCACAGACAAAACACAGAACATGGACCTTGCTGAGTCAGGCCTGGGAATAAATGAAGAAATAATGTATGCACTGGATGCATGCAGAAACTCACAGGCTGCTTTCATAAGATGGACACAATGACTGAAATCTGTGTTCACAGATTCTCATTCCAATATTCCCATATTCACTGAATTATCCAATGGCAGAGCTTAAGTTGAATGCTAAAGCCAGAAAAGTGTAATATTAAAGTACATCTCCACGTCATAATTCAGCCAAACGTAACGCAGTTTAGAAGTGAAGGTGTGTTTGCTTCAGTTCACATGTCAAGGTCAGTTCCAAATTGTTTCGCTATTCAACTGTTCATTAACTTTGAAAACCCCTTTTGACGTAGATCGCCTCCTCCAGAAGAAATATTGCCTCCTGTCCCAGTCAGACTTATGGCTTCATAAAAACATTTTACAGTGGAACTGTATCACCCAGCCCTGTTGTCTGAGACCTGCACTCTGCACTAAACTAGCACAAATCTGTCATTCTTCATTGCCTATATAAGTCCTGTGGGCAACAAAATAGGGGGAAAATGTGGCTTAACTCTTTTTATCAACCTACACTCCTAATTGCCTGCTTTCATTATTTAATTCATAAACTCTACAGAAAGTCTTTAAGAAGACACATAAATCAATATTAGCGTTTCCATTTTGTGATGAAAGCTCAGCTGGAAAATACCCAAGTGGCTGATGCAGGCTGAAGGGCTGAATCACCAACTTGATGGATGATGGGGAAATGCACTCTTTATCTCAGTGCTGTCCATATTATTTGATGAACACGAAGTCAAGCCAATAACACACAAAAAGCCTGTACGAGAGAGTTAGCTGTACTCTCCATCATATCTAATTAGCCTATTAACAAGCAGGTGCAGTCACCTTTGGGGAACCATATTGACCACCGAATGAGTGACAGCACAAGCTTAATGTCTGTCTTTCAGAGGAAAAGCTTCGATGTATTAAATGAATTGGAATGTCATAGCCTATTTATCCTGACATAACTCTGCCAAACAAGCGTGCGGTGGCCGTAGAGTAGCCGCTATTGTTGACACACTGTACACCGTTTGAATCAACTGTGAATTAAACGACACAAAGCCCACTGGCACCTTGCAGACTGAACAGAGCAGAGGCTTGTAAAACAAACAAACAAGTGAGTGCTGTGTTCCCTTCTCAGCTCTCCAGGCCCCAGCAGTAATCCTGACTGGACCATTATACACTAATGGCGTTGGCATGCTGTTTTGAGGCGGGCCGCCAGATCTACCCAGCCAGATCCCCTCTTTTTCACCCAGCTGAATGTGCGGAGCTGGGAACCTAACTGCTTGTGAAGGAGTGGGCCAGAGCTCATAAGCTAGGCTAAACAGCGTGGACACAAATAATATCACACACACGCACAAAAAAAAGTGATGCTTTCATAGAAAACAACGTGGATGAGGCTTAAAAAATGTTTTATACTCTCCATTGATGAGATGTTCTCTTTGTGGCACATCTCATGCCACTGCGTTTGACAGTTTTTGAGGTCAGAATATGGGGTACTCCCATTGAGGTTTTCTCTGGGCCATGGCATCCTTGCGGCCTGTGCTTTCACCCTGGGATACTGACAGATCTATCTCTGGCAGAGACACATACACTGGGTTTCTTCTAGGATCAGGCTTAGTCTCTCCCAGGAAACATAAAGACGATAAATCCCATTAGTCACACTTCAGAAATTAGTCTGAGTAAGAAAGTGTGAAGAGTATGGGGAGGAGTAAACGGAAGCCAGGGTGCATATGCAGTAGTGCTGGTTTGTGAAATATATCGTAGGATCGTTTTTGTTCATGTGAGCGTTTTTTACAATGTGCATGGAAGCGTGGTTTTGTTCATTTAGTGCGTGTGTGTAATTGCAAGCATGAGACAGAGAATGTGAGAGGTTGTAGATGCCAAACAGCTTTAAGGTGTGCGTGTGCTAAAGTTCGCATACACACAAGTGTGTTCCACATACGCTGCACGCGGCCCCACCGCTTTGGCAGCCTACCTCAATAGTTCCCTTCCCTCCAGCGATGACGCAAATGACCCACGATGACTGACCCCCATGGTAAAACCTGTAAAACATTAGCCAGCGAGAATAGGAATGACTCTCCATACTCTCCCCTCAGCAGGCAGGCAGGGGAGGATTTATGAGTGTCCTCCCAGCGGACGGCTGCCGTGCTCAGAGTGGATGTTAGAAGAGGAGTCACAGACAGTCACAAATTTGTGTCTGCCTGGACCCGAGCCTTTCCACACTGCAGTTTTACTGTACACAGTACACACCCCTATTAATTCTTCGCACTTTAATGTTTATTTTCCTTTGCCATCCCACGTTACTATTGCCTTGCGTTCATATTGTCCAAGGAGGATAATAGTTTATTTAATGAAAGTGTAAGAGAGAGGAAAATAGAAAAACTGTAAAAGTATTTACTTTACTTCTGGATTTGCTTTTCACTTCCTTTTTCCATCTGTCATATATTTGTTTATCATGTGAAATTCCACCTTTTTTAAAACTTTTTTAATCATAATGTCACCGATGCTGCAAATATACAAAGCGTCGTCGGCTGTTCAAATTCTTTTAACGCTAAACCTGTGAGCCTGACAGTTATAAAGTCTGTATCTCTTTCAGATTAAGAAATATATATAGAGCACTAGTTAGACCACAGTGATCAATTATCACAGTTTCTTGCACAAGCAGCAATTAATGGAGATTTTCCCATTTATGTGAATTATTATACAACATTAGTTTCTCCAACCGGTGCAGCAAAAATTCTTCTATTATCCAAAAAGGTAATTCCTGTAAATATGCATTGTCATGCTCCTTTAAAAAAAAAAAAGAAGAAAAAAAACTGCTCAGAAACAAAACAGATAGTTTCCTACAGAGGGTCCCATGAGAAAACAGCTATATGGCACTAATTATGAGAATACCTCCACCTGGGGGTGCAAAACAAGATTACACCTCATTTTCAAAGCCGTGATGAGCAAGACCAATCGAACACCCATGAAAGTGAGTACAAGGATCTTTGGTTGTTGCCTTGATGGTGTCCTGGCGACTAAGATGCTGTCATTTCTGAAGCCCTCATATAGAGAGGCTTAGTAGAATCTGACCTACTTTCTTTTCTGATGGCTAAAATGAAATTGACTGCAGGGATGTCTGAGTCTAGCGCTGCAGACGTCTGAATATTTTTTTGACAGAGAGCAGTGATAGAAGAACATAGGAGGAATAAGTAGGAAAATCTTCAGAGACCTCAAGGCAGTGGGTGTGATCCTGAGTTCATGTGTGTGTGTGTGTGTGTGTGTGTGTGTGTGTGTGTTCACTTACACAAGTAGGCATGTGTGATTTCATGACTTTGCAGACCCAAGTGTGAGAGCATAGTGAGTTTAATTGGACAGAGAGGTGGTGTATAAAACCCTTGGGTCAAGCTTGGAAATCCTGCGGACTGATCTCCTGGCCTTTAATTAACCCAACCATACTGTAAAATCAGCATTCTCTCTTTTTTCTTTGTCCCTCTTCTCCAAACAGAGGACCTCTAGTAGTCAGCACTTCTTTGCTACCGTGTCCTCAATGGATGCTGAGTTTTGGGCCCCAGAAAATCCACTGCGCCAACACAGCTACTGAAGATCTGACTCGACACACGTCAACTCCACTCATATGAAGCTAGTAATGAGGGACAAAATAGGACGCGGGAGGCAGAGAGAGAAGAATGAAGGCCTGATCATGAATGAATGATTAAGACACTGCGAGCAGTTAAACTGCACTGAGCTATATTAGAACGAGGCCGTTTCCGGCTCCCTTTTCTAGACAGATTCAGAGAAGTACTGTAGTGGGTTGATGACAGTGGGTTGAGCTCTTTAGGGGCTTCAGGTTGATCAGTATGAAAGTTGAGCTTCACTGTGGGTGCTGTTGCTGTAGCTTCCACCACTTCACACCCACAGGGAAGTGGTTCTCAACTGGGTATTGGCGGGAGCAAGTCAAACAACAAATATATTCCAGCAGTTTGTTTGTGCTTTGAGACCATGGTGTTTACCCAGCACCTCAGAGGCACGGCAGCTTGATGTGGGCTGTGGCTCAGAGCCATGGTGGTGGACGGGGCATGGCTACATACTGGCATCCACCCTGCTGCCCTCTTAACACTCTGGGTGAGGGGAAGGCTGGGAGTTTACTTGGCTGCCACTCTTTCGAGTCATGAGAGCGCAGCTCATTTGCAGAGGGCAGCAGACATATTTTGGCTGGCTGCTTTCTTTCTGACATTTTCATATCATCTACATATGAGTATCCTTACTATTTTCTTTTAACTTTAAATGTTATAAATGTTTCTAAACAAACTGTCATCGAGCTGGACAGTAAAAGACAGGACTTAGGAGTCTAAATCTGTAAATATCCCTCATTTTGCAGAAGCGTTTCCACCTTAAAGTAAACACACTGTAGGACAAAGGAGACAAGATCCACAGTCCTTGTTTTGGTCAAAAAAGGCCTAATTCAACCGAAGCTAATATGTGCTAATGCTAATATTCATCAGAGTTAGTTGAATCAACTCTGTCTACTTGTAGTCCTGTGAAGGCTAGTTTGCAATGTTTTGTTTCAGCCACAAACCTGTATGCAACTAACCAGGTATGTAGCCATCCTGATTTAACATGACCGAGTTTTGAGATGTTCCTCTCTGAGATTTCTGCCTCCGCCCCAATACAATGAAGAATGGAATTTTGTTTTTGGTGATCAAATGACATTTCAAAAATCAGCAGCAACATCTCTTTCCAGGCCACAATGTCTCGGTGACTCTGAATGTTCTACGGAGCTCTTTGTGTACGGGCTTCTTGGGTAGAAAATATTTCCAAAGAATACTGTTAGCAGTGTGGTTTGTGGCTTATCCACAGTAACCTGGACATTGTTCCTGGAAAGACACACTGCTGTAGAAGTTTTTAAATGTAAGCGCTCTGAGCACCGCAAACACAAATCAAACAGACATCTGCATAGAAACCAGCTAGCTTATAGAACTAGTAAAGGGAAAGGGATTCAAACTTCCATTCTCTGCCGCTTAACAACACCTACTGAAAGAGACCAAACCCTAATTTTGATTCAACTTCAAAACAACACAACTCTCCTGTTTTTTTCTTGATACCATCGCTGTTGATCACGAAAATAAATCTCCAGAATGCCTTCACAATGGGGCCAGGCTCCCATAAAAAATGTTTTAGACCTTATTGAGTGTGTCATCACTGGTAGCTGTAGTGCTGTGATCGAAAGATACGCTTCCACTTCCACACTACAAAGCATTTTTTGCTGCCGAGGACCGGTTTCAGTCTAATATAAATCACGAGCACTGCTATAAGCTATGGAAAGTCGCTGCTAGACCTGGCTTGTTCTGAGTTATGGGGCGGCATAATGAATCTTGCAGAGGGTGAATCAAAGGGCATAACTTCTGCAAAGTTGTTATTTTTCCCAGTGGGTGCACTGGAGCTTTAGGACAAAAAAACAAATCCATTTGGAAATTTTACTGCTTCGGCTTGTGTTGTGCTGCCTGGAGGGTGTCCATGAAAAACCAGGAGATATCTAAGAAATCATTCATGTGTGGTTTTACCTCTTCAGACATAATATTGGCAGTGAACTGTCACATGTCTTAAGTATAGACTGCTCTCCCACATCTTCCTGAAGCAAAACAAGGTAATAAAGATTGAACAAACTTTGTTTTTCTTGTTGTTGTTTTTTTTATTATTATTGCTTTTAAAAGGTTAACTGGCTTGAACAGAAGACGTGCAACCTGTCTCTATTGTCGATGCATACGTACTTAATAATAGTTCCTGTAAGGTTAGTTCTGCTGTTTTTTACTCTGGTGACTGCCAATGTTGCTTTTTGTCTTTGAAGACGAGATGATGTTTGCGTTACAGTAATTCCTTGTTTATTCGAACACTGGTGGTATGAAGTTTGAAAGCACGAACACCAACATTCTGTTTACTGATTCCAAATCTAGTAGCAAAAAAAAAAAACCCCCACAGTGGCACAAGACTGAACCCACTGTTTGGTTGAGTTAGTGAGTAGCACACCATGCACATGTATTTGTTGTTCAAATTGTTTAAGGGGACATGGACTCTGCTGTGGCCTGTAAAGTCACTCTCAATCTGCTCAGATTTTATGCTCAGTTTTGATTTTGTGTGGGTTTTTTGTTTTGGCACATCAAAGGGCACATGTAGACTTCTGTGTAGTCTGAGTCTGTCTCTCAGAGCAGGGAGATGAAAGGTTGGGTTACATAAGACTGTAAGACCGAAAAGGCTGTTTATGTGTGTGCGCCTGGACAGCCTCACTGATACTGGGACCTTCTAATGGAGCAGGACTCCGCCGCGACCATGGAGGAGCTGCTGCCAGCTCCTATACTGTTAAAGCAAAGCCCTGTCATCAGAGCAGTAAAGAATAAGACAAACAGCTCTCTGGCTGGCTTATACTATCATTTACAGTAATTTACATCTCATACACGAGCCTTTTACACAGCCGATTGCTTGTTGACTTCCTTTTCCATCTAACATGGTTATTTTAATGCATGAGGAGGTTCGTGCACGCTTGATGGAGCTTTAAAGTGGCTCACGGATATTATTGTGCAGACAATCAGAGAATCTAGGCTCTTCATAGCCGCAGTCCTCCTGGAGGCTGGAAAATGGAGGATGAGAGAATGAAGATGTTTGTTGAGAAAGGGCAAACCTCACATATTGCTTTTTTTCTTCTTCTTATATGTCAAACTGTGGAACAGTGGTTGCAATTTGTGAATGGGTGTGCATCGTGTTGTGTGTGATTGTTTGGATGGTGACCTTGTTTGCTTTCTGTCAGGGTGAGCACATTCTATTGAGTAGCACCCATTGTTGCCAGAACCTCGGCCAAATGATGCGTTGTGCAATAGTTATCCCTCAGCGGACTGGACCTTTTTCCAGCCCAGCTAAATACGTTAAAGGCACATTTGATGATCCAAAATTCAAAACACAGTCTACACCTGCTCCCAACTTGATTTACAGTACAGGTCTTTAAAGGCCCTGGAAACATATTTTATCAATCCAATTTTTACTCGGAGCAAAGGGAATGGTAGAATCCACAGCTTTCTACCAAAGTTGGAACAGTTTTGGCTTTATTTCACATGATGGATTTATGTCGGTGCTTTTTCACTGGATTTTCACTAGGGAAAATTGATTTTCAGCTAAGCAAAGTTAAGCAATATTTTAGCAATATTTGAATCAAAACATGATGACAGCTGAGGGATTGTTCAAATCAAATTTGATTTAAAAACATATCTACACAGTGCTGATGTAGTGAAGATTTTAAAGGTCCAGTGTGTTGGATTTAGGGGGATTTATAAAGAATATAATATTCATAATTATGTTTTCATAGTGTATAATCACCTGAAACTAAAAATCGTTGTGTTTTTGTTACCTTAGAATTCATATCTACAGAGTGAGCAGGTCCTCTTCCACAAGGTCCACCATGTTGCACCGCTATATATTTCTACAGTAGCCTATGCGGACAAACTAAACACTGGCTCGAGAGACGGCCTTTCATGTTTTTCATGTTTTTAGCGCCCACTGTTGGGGAGAGTGAGACTAAGGGTGTTCAGTTTGTTGCATTTTGCAGTCTCACCACTAGATGTCCCTAAATCCTACTTACTGGACCTTGTACATACATGTTGATGTAATACCTTGCGATTTTTCCCCCAAAACTTCAACTTAGACTGTTGCTTATTGAGTTATAAATATTTAATGTTGACAAATACTCGACATATGAACTTCTGAGGTTTGCAAATGTAAGAAGAAAATCCCACAGTTCAAGAAGATGTATTCAAATAGTTTGTTTTCGTGCATAACAGTCCAAAATCCACATGTATTCAGTTTAATATCATATATGACAAACAGAAGCATAAAATAATCACATTGCCAAATTAGCTCAAACTTGAGTATGTTTGTAATTTTTGCTTGAGAACTGATTAAAACAATTAATCAATCATCAAAGATACTTGTAGATTTTTCTTGATTAATCAATTAATTGACTAATCATATATGTGACATGCTTAAAGGTTTAGCATCAATGATTTTCTAAGCACAGCAGTAAAATAGGCCTGTGTTTTCCAGTATGATAAGTTATTAAACATGCCAGCATTTCATTTTTAAGTTTTCATCAGAACTACCTTCTAATGAAAAATATGTCCCTATGCAGTGCACTGACAGCAAGGTCTGTGGATTATCTTTATTACTCAGGAAACACTTGTTTATCTCATTTTTAAGTCTTTGAGCAACACAAACAAATTTTCCTTCACCTTCGTTCGATTGGAACGGGGGAAAAAATGATCAGAGCCAGATATCATAAAACTTCAGTACATAAGACTAAAACTGTTAGACGCCACTAAAGGTACAGTGTGTGGAGAAAATGTGTAAACATCACGTAATATACAACACAAACATACCTGTAATTTTACAGTCAAAAATGTACAAACTGAGGCAACAGGAACAGTAACTATTGCACTTGTTAACAACTAAGCATTACTGTGGGAAAACACTCCACGAAACAGCACTGACAGCGAGACCCACTGTTTTAGCAGTGTTTTCACTCACAGCATGACACAACTCAATGACCTCCACTGACACTAAATTGCACCTGAATTATCAGTTTTGCTCTGATACCGAGCCCCTTGCCTCAGTGTGCGCCGCAGCAATTTGTCACAGCGACACGCAGGGTTTCTCGGGGTGTCTCAGTTCTGGGCCAGAAGCTGGGGTGGGTGGTGGGGGGTGTTAATGTTGACTTGGCTCTCCTGCAACGTATTCACCAGATATCAGTGACAGAGCTGCACTGATGTATTCGGTGACTCCCAACAAAGTGGAAAACAGGTTTTACGAGGCCTGTGGTAGGACACAGTGGCTGGAAATTAGACAGCATAAAAATCCTCAGCCTCCTTCTGCCCCTTAGGCGGTGAATAGGACCTAAAGTAAACCAAACCTGACTGTGAAATTGCATTAGACGTCAGTGTTTAGTGGGAAGTTAAAAAAAAGAAAAAGAAAAGACAAAACACATTTTTGCATTTATGAGCATTTCCACTCCCCCCACACTTCCTCGACTCTTTGAATCACCACTCCTGCTCCTCCCCACTACAGCACAGTATATCTCCATTATGGTGTTGCCTTTGTAAGGAGGCAAGTTGCAGGACACTGACAGAAACAGGATGCGCAGGACTGCGGTTTGAACATGCCTCTGTCTCTTCTTTCCCACAGATGCTCCCCCGCTCAGATTGGGACCACAAGAGAGGCTCCCGAGGATCACAGGTTAGCACTGTCCACAGAAAAAGAAGACACACCATGCAACAACAATAATGATATACAGCTGCCAAGAAAACATACATGCACAATAACTAGCTCCCTGATCTCTGTCACTCGCCTACACACACACACCTTATAAATGACGTGAATGGCAGAAATAATACCACTACCAGGCCTGTTCACCCACTCATTTTAGCCATGGTTAAACAGCATGTCCAGAGGTGTCACCTCCCACCAGAGTCCTTGTTGTACTCTGTTAGTCTAAAGGACGCAGGTCTGTGATTTGGGCGCAAGGCTTTGCACAAGTCATTACAGGCCAGGGAATTGAAAATAGAGGGACTCAGCACAGAGGAGACAGATTGTAGTGGGCAGACACACACACACACACACACACACACACACACACACACACACACACACACACACACACACACACACACACA
>JBBPCS010000917.1:13190542-13246027 GCA_037974645.1 Hollardia meadi | reverse complement strand
ATTATTATTATTATTATTATTATTATTATTATTATTATTATTATTATTATTATTATTATTATTATTATTATCATCATAGCATATAATTATGGTTGTGTTGAGGCACTCACAGCACATGGTTAAGTTCAGAGAAAAATTGTAGTTCATGAAATGTTTTTTGACTTGAAGCATGAGACAGGGCATGTTTACATTTTCAATACTCATGATCTAACCTTAACCAAATGTTTCTGTTGTCTGAACCTAATCATACCACAGGATGCAGGGTGTTTCCTTGACCATTTGTAGGCAGCAGTTACATTCTTACCAAAGGCATTAGGGAATATATATTAGTATATATAAATAGAATTTGTCGGAAACAACAAACATGAAACAAAAACATACAGGAATGTGTTTTGTCTTTGTGCTGTACAACTACTGTAACTACACTTAAGAGGTTTCTTTTGTCATGAAAGCAGAGTCACTTGATACGTGACTGACAGATTCCTTGAGTGAAAATGACCGGTCTTCTTATTTACACTCTGCGCTGAGGGCTCAATGTAAGTAGCTGAGGCGATTCTGCTGCATTAGCAGAATAGCTGGAGCGTCTGCCAGTTCTTCAGCTTTCATTAAAGTAAACCTTTTAAGCCAAGCGCTGCTGCCTGCCCAGACCCCCCTGACAATAATGCAGTAACTGTTCGCCCGCCAAACTATCAAACTATTTTATATTCCACACCTGCTAGGCATTACATACAGTGGTCCAACCTGGCCATGCAAACACAACAGAACTCCCTTTGTTGGGGCCTCAAGACCATTAGGCAGGGTGGGTACAGCTCAAAAGTGTTCAAGAAACAATTTATCAGAAGGAGATAGACACACTGCAGGCCTTTGTGCTCCCTGTGACACCATGCTCTAATGGCAGGCATTTCCTGCTCTGAGAAGGCAGGTTTTACAACATTTAGGGAGAGGTATTTTAATTGGAACCACCTAGAGCCTGACAGAGGCCTCAGTGGAGAAACATGGAAAAGCTGTTTAGAGCAGCTCGGGAGGCTCCCCATCGCGTCACACAGCTAACTAACTAACTAACCGGTACAGGCCGCCTCAAAGGCTCACTCCGCAAAAGATAATATTTTCTTCTTGATTCATAAACTAGTCGACAAATGTTAATATATCTGAATCTGTCTCTACGATTGTGGATGGTCCTGTCGCTGATTTGTCATAAAGCTCAAAGAATGTGGGCTCTAATGAGTCATTTATAACAGCGGCCGCTTGGAATTTGTTTTCTTGTTTATTTTCTTTGCATCGTGTTAATGTGTGTATCCATCAAGTCCATGAACGAGTTGTTCTCTTCAAGTGTCTGTTTTCATGTGAGGACAGCACAGCAAGGATCCCATTTAGTGATTTATTTATTTTTTGACAACTTCTGCCGACTGGTTAGACATCAGAGACAGATGTGGTGAATGGCATTACTTTCAGTTCTTTGGCGCAGCTACTGACATTTATCTGTCTACACATAAACACACATATACTATTCTGCAGTTGTCTCTCAGTGTTTAACATTTTCTGTTGTTTTTGGGGTCTAAACTAAAACCTGCAGAATGCACATTTGGATGTGAATAAACCTTCATAACGTGTTGTTTTTTGACATATAACAGTCCTTTGGTGTGTAGCCTCAAGCATGATGTTGAGCATCTTCTCCTTTAAAACTCATTACCATTGAAAATTCTGACATACGTATGTATTTGGTAGTCGAAGATGCAGCACAGTGCCAGCTGCATATATCACGGCATTACACCAGGAAATGTCGTATTCTATGAAGTTAAATGAAACATTTCCCTTTTAAGCACTTTAACGCTAACCTGGTAAACCCCTCTTGTCTACAGCTGTGGGAGACCATACATCAAACTGAGCCATGGTGAGGGCTCAATAGATAAAGGAGACAGGATACCTCGGTCAGGTATGCCCTCAGTCTTCTCTCCCTCTGTAATTATCGCCATTAAATCCATGCAGTATAGGAAGAGGTTCGCTACCACAAAAAAAACAAAAACATTTTGCACCAGTTTTCAGCAACCAATCAGTTAAAAATTCAGCGTTTAAAATGCAGACATACCATTTCTTCTGATGATACAAACTCAGTCAGGGGCGTGGCAGCAATCACAGACATTCACCATTGTTAATAAGCAAGGGCACTCACTATCTCGGAGCGCTTTCATTCTTTGTTTTTCCTTTTAATAGCAGAGGACCAAGTGGTTGTGTCATCAGACTATGACAGCACCCACGAAGCCAACCACAGTGACAGCAGTGATGTAGCACATACAGAGGAGGACGCAGAGGAAGGAAAAAACCCTGCCCAGAATGTCATCCTCCACCCACTAATACCTCCTGAGGTAAGGCAAGGCAGAAAGACTGCTGACACAATAGAACTCTGTTCATGAAACACAACATCATCACATTGGAACATACAATATTAACATTATATCTGTTGACCACTCTTCATCACCTGTCACAGGACAAACCAATTTTGGCTCCAGAGCCGTTCATAATGGAGGACTTAGAGCCTTTGATGAGCCAGCTAAACAATTGGAACTTTCCCATCTTCACTTTGATGGAGAAGACCAATGGGAAATGTGGACGGATCCTCAGTCAGGTGAGCATTTCGGAGAGGTCATCATTTGCATTATGATGCAAAGCAAAAAATGCCTAAGTAATATAAACTGCTGAGAAAGACAACGTATTTCATTTCAATTCAACTTTCACTTCCAATTTCAATGTAGGGTGCTTTATTGGTATGATTGCATACAATACAGTGTTGCCAAAGTTTGTTAACAAAAACTACAGAATCGGAATAAACACATCGTTACTTATATCTACAATACTGAGGCATTTATTGATTATATATTGTATTATTTACATTTTTTTATTTATCATATCCGTCTTACATGTAGCATGTTTATTATCCATAGAGACAGAGCGCAACGCGTCACACTCTGGGAAACCACGTCCACTGGATGGGAAAACAATCTGTGCCACAATATACAACCAAGGGCTGAAACGCAAACAAAATGAACAAACTCTCTTTCCATCTCTCTCACCGTGTGTGATGAATCAGGCACGACCGCCACTCAATCTTCAATCATCATCTGTTAACAACAGATCCATATTAGGTCTCTCACAGCCAATGTTGTAGCAGTGAGCTCCAGAAAATGCTAAAACACAGAAAGAAATGATTCGGCTAACTGTTGGTCACCAAGTTACTCCACAGAGATTTATTACGAAGCTACAAGCTCGCATAGTCAGACCCTAACCTGTCAGATAACGTGGTGAGTTAAATAACTGTTCAAAAAAAATCATCACAAAAGCGTTCGACAATGAATTTGGAAGCCCTCTTGAACATACCACCTGCAGAAGAAACTCTTTTAACAACAAAAACAAACTTATTAAAGTAAGTTTGTTGCTAATCAACATGCGTGCGGCATACAAAACAACACACTGAGTGTCAGGTTCCCCCAGCCTGTATCCACCTCTGTCTTCTTCAAGGCTCAGTGTTTCAGGTGAGCAGCTCATGAAAACATAATTCAGGGTTCTGTACGCTGTTGGTAGTGCATCCCACCACACAGCAGCTTTTAGGCGTTTTTAAGTTGCTTGCTAGAAGACATAAGTGACCGTGGCACCTTCACCGAATACAAAGTCAATGGAGAGAGATGAATTGTTTTCCCCTCTTGGGTGGGCGGGGCTTAGATGGGCTCTGTCTCTATGGCTGGTGATGTTCTCAGGCTCATATGATATTTTGTGTTTCAGGTCTCTTACAGGCTCTTTGAAGACACTGGCCTGTTTGAGACCTTCAAGATCCCTGTGAAAGAATTCATGAACTACTTCCATGCCCTTGAGAATGGTTACAGAGACATACCATGTAAGCTTGAACATCTCTCTCCTTCTTGTTGTTCATTTTGCCTTCGAAGCTTGTTCCGAGCTGTAACAACGAAACCAGCCTCTAGAGGGAAACGTCATACCGTTTTTCAGTATCATAGTCATATATGACTGTATGCAGCCTTTATGTTGTTACGAGAACCATAAGCAGGCTGACAGTGCACCCTGGTGGAGGAGATTACTCACACTTTTCTTTCCTGACCCAGATCACAACAGGGTCCACGCCACAGATGTGCTTCATGCAGTCTGGTACCTCACCACGCAGGCTGTGCCTGGTCTACCCAGCCTCATTACCGACCACGGCTCTGCCAGTGACTCAGGTGTGTCCATTAGTACATACATGCAGACATTTGCATGTCCTGATGGAGTTGTTAATATCAAATTAAATTGCTGCATAAGAACACATGACTCTCAGTACCTTTTTGCTCAGTTTTCTTACGTTTGTAAAGCCATTTACTACCATAAAGGTTGTCTATATGCACATCCACACTTTTTTATTTGGATTATTCGATCTGCCTGCAGCTTTACTGTGAGCCATCATATAAATTTAGTATCAAACGTGCAGGAGTGTGTGTTCTTATCCAACTCTCAGTTTGTCTTATCTTACTCAGGCTTTTGGCGCTTGCAATTTACGTGCCAAACACTATTTGAAGTCTAGAAGAGCATGAAATTGCAGGCAGATTAGAGTTCCCTCTCACCCACATTTCCTTAACCTAATTTGTATGCCTTACTAAGGCCATTCCTTTGATCCACATATAAGTGGATTTGAATGTTCGAGTGTGTACTTCTGTGAGTGTGTGTGTGTGTGTGTTAGGCATGTGCACATATAAAGTACAGTATGTGTGTTTTTGTAAATTCTGCCAACCTGCTCCTCACCCTCCTCACTTTGTCTGTTGCCCTGCGGCTAGACTCCGACAGTGGAATAACACACAGTCATATGGGCTTCCTGGTTTCAAAGACCTACACTGTGTCAGAAGATGGTTATGGCTGCTTGTCAGGCCTCATACCTGCTCTGGAGCTCATGGCCCTTTATGTGGCTGCCGCAATGCATGACTACGACCACCCCGGGCGGACCAATGCTTTCCTGGTGGCCACCAGCGCTCCACAGGTACTCGTGCTACTAAGTCTATGGAGAACAGTATCTGATTAGGGTCAAAGTAAGTAGGAGTTCATTTGGTTGATTAACTGTTACACACTCAGTTTTTCTTATCAACAATATGATCATTTAATTGTCTATTCATCTAGTTTTGTAGTAACATCCTCTAGCAACACTTGGATCATCTACATTATCCAAGTTTCGATTTTTTTATATTGTTTTTTCAGCACTGTATGCGTAAGATCGTTGGATGTCAATATGAGCATTTTATTTTTACTTGTTTATGTAAATGTAAGTGTTATATACAAGTGTCTGTGTGTTTGTAGGCAGTGCTCTACAATGATCGATCCGTTCTGGAAAACCACCACGCTGCCTCGGCCTGGAATCTCTTCATGTCGCATCCAGACTACAACTTCCTCGTCAACCTGGACCACGTGGAGTTCAAGCGTTTCCGTTTCCTGGTCATTGAGGCCATTCTGGCCACTGATCTGAAGAAGCACTTTGACTTCCTAGCCGAGTTCAATGCCAAGGTAGTTCTAAGATTGTTAATAATATTGAATATAAAAATTGAAAGGAAAAAAAAAAGTGACTTTTAAATCTGAAGAATTTATGGAGATTGAGTTTCGTGACGTTAAAAAAAAAAGGCAGTATTATTCAGTTTCATGAGTCGAGTGGATTCTGTTGAGGTGCTTGCCGAATCTATTCATTCATCATGTCTTATAAGAGCTTTATTGAAAGGGAAATGTCCAGAGGTTTTCGAGGAACTGGTCTGTTGTGCAGAACAATGCAGCACTTAGTGTGTTCTGCTCAAGTCAGCAAAACAAAGCACTCTGCAGCTTTTGAAGAACTGGTTTAAGTGCAGACAGAATGTTGGCTTTGGATTGGAGGTTCTTGGGTTTTTCCATTGTGAGTATTAGTATAGTGGTTGTACTCGATGGCCTGTCAGCTAGCCTTGTCTCTCATCGCAATGCACCCTGCTTTGCTTTTCCTGGAAGCAAATTAGCGTTCTGTGAAGTTCCCGTGTTTAACACTGGGTCTGTTCCTTCCTGAGATATTAGGTTAGAATGATAGGACTCTGGGAGTCAGCGATCTTCCTTCTCCTGATGTGAAGCTCATTAACTATAACTAGAATAACGAGGACAAATACAAACCAATTCATCAGCCAGCGTTGAGATTAATGAAGACTTTAAATGTATGTGTTTGACTGCTGCCGCATCCATAGGAATAAGCTGATAATCAAGAATTTCACTGATTTAATTACTCTTCCACTTTCTTAGTCTAGTGACTGTAACCTCTACATTTTTTTTAAATAAGCACATTTCATCACAGGAACAACTCATATCTACACCATAAAACTCATAAACTATGTACATCATAATACTGGCGGAAGCTACAATTAAAATGAATAAAGTCCTCTTTGCTTTTGTGTTATCCACAGTGACTTCCAATGTTGCTGTAGTCTGTCTTCTCCCTGATGAGCAAATCCTCTAGACATGAATATAAATACTCAATCTTTGAACAGCAGATCAGTGGTATCACATTTCCATAATATCCGCATATCACATGCTGCATCTGCTGTCCTGTTTGAATATGTTAAATGACAACGTGTCTGTTTGTTGATTCCCTAGGTGGGTGATGATCCATCCACCGGTGTTGACTGGTCTAACGAGAATGACAGGTTACTGGTGTGCCAGATGTGCATTAAACTGGCTGACATCAATGGGCCTCTGAAGCACAAGGACCTGCATCTGCAGTGGACAGAGGGCATTGTCAACGAGTTCTATGAACAGGTGTGTGAAAACTGTCTCTGATGGGAACTTAGACCTCGTTTGTCAGTGTACTGCTCTAACCCGTACCTTTGTGTGGGTTTGGTTGATGTTTTGTTGAGAATCTATCAGTCTCAGTCAGGTAATTTTTGAAGCCATAATGTGTAATATTCTGTTCGGTTAAGTATTCTACTTTTACGTTATAAATTTACACCCGGTATTTACATATATGCCAAGGAAACATTAGGGACAGGAAAGATATCTTCTAGTTTTTGCAGTAAAAATGGACTAATGATTCACACGCATGCCTTATATGTTTGACTTTAATGGCAGTGCAGTAAAATCATCGTAATTGTGGCCACATTTTTAACATTTTAAGCTCTATTAGGTATACCTGTACAGCAGCTCTGCCTTAAATTATATCTTCATGAGGTTTTTAATATTTTGTTTTATACATTGCTGGAAAAAGGGTTTAATTATATGTTTATTACTGAAGTCAGACTTGAAGGTGACTTGTACTGGAAACAAATATTAGAAACAAATGTGAATATAACGCGGTACAGTACAACACCACCAACGACAACCCCAAAGCTGGGGTTAGATCCAAAAAAAAAAATTTTTTTTACAGGCATCATTAAACTTTAATGGCAGGACAGTTGTATTGGATTGCATTAGGTTGTCCGTTAGGTTGTAATAAAGTCACTACTGGCTGTACAGTGCAGCTGTAAGAAACAGAAATCTTGTCATGTCTTCAGCCTCATGCCACCCTCAGTGACCTGTGTTACACTATGTCCCCTTGGCACGGAATGGCTGCTAATCTCTGCTAATTGCCTCTGGGTCCAGCTCAGACCCTTATGTGCCCTGCCACTTCAGCTTGGTGACACAACCACCTTGTTACGAGCCACTCCGAGGTCTACGAGGGGAGATACGGTGTGGGGGAGCCCAGCAGGAGAAATGCTCCTCAGTGACAACAGCTTTAGTGCCTCTAGATGTGGTGACGCAAGCAGGGTGCCCAGGCAACTGTCATTCAGGTGGGGCAGCGGCCTCTGATTACACAGACAGCCTTGAGAGACCTTGGGGGGGGGGAAAAAAAGCAGAAAAGCAATATGACTCCTCTGTGTAGAGCATGTTCAGGCACCTATACAAAGCACACACACCGTCATACACATATACACACAATGACTTTGTCATGGCTCACGAAAAAATCATGTTGACAGAGCCTTGAGGATAAGATTTGTTCACCATGCTGAGAGGCTTTTCCAAATTGATTATGATGTGTGATCCAGGATCTGGATGTCTTGAATCTTTATCGTAGTACTGGGTAAATATATACATATATATACTTCAAGTCTTGTATTTACAGTATTTGGATAGGTCAGTTACATCTGGCCTTTCATTGACTAATCTTTCTGAACTCTACACATCTATTTAGATTTTAGTCAGGTTCCTTTTTTTTTTTTCACCCTTTCATGTCCGCTCACCTGTCAAGAAATTCCATCAAGTTGCAGATCCCTCTGTGATCCCACCGTTTGATGACTCTCATTGTGCTTTGCATTAGCAGAGAGCTGCTCTGCAGGAACAAAGCCATTATACTGTACAGTGTATGGGATGACACTTGGGTTCAGTTACCAAGGCAACCAGGAAAGCTAGCTATGGCTGTTTATTCACATCGGTACAGACGTCATAGACAGCAAACATGCTGCTGCCCCTAAGCCTTCCCACCATCACCCTATATTATTTTGGCCTTTGCGTAAATCGCTTTCATTGATGCATATTAGATGCATTTATTTCATATTCATATATACTGTATGTAATTGTAATTTTGTATGAATGGTCCTGGAAAAGACTATGTTATTATGTACATTGTGTAATCACATCAAGTTAACATCTAGCTGAACCTGATGAGTCATACAAGTATACAATTTAGTGTATATAGAATAATATATATATACATAGGTAGCAATAATACTTTAGTTGAAATGTTGGAATCTTTCAAGAAAATTCCCCTGGAAATCAACTGAACTACTGTAATTAAACTTAAATACCTGTCTCAGAACAGGCTAATTTCCTTTTTCAATTTGTGTCAAATGATATGATTCTGTCGAATTTACCCTAATCCACGTTGAGTATCCACACTTAAACCATGTTTAAAAGAACGCTGGACGAACCTACATGTCACCAAGCATGATTAACACCAATCTCGACATTAAAGTTGGTGCTAATATCAGTGGGGTTATAATGTTATCGGGCGGGCGGTACTTCACTTTGTTTTCATATATTTACACTCACTTATCAAGTCTATGCTAACGGTTTCTCATCATGGCCTTCAGGACCCAGAGTGATGCTGGCTCAGCTGCGTTCACTTGGTATCTCGGGTGCAAAGGAATCATTGATAAGCAGGCTGGAATTAAAATAGATCCGACTTAAGGACTAGCGGTCTGTGCCGAGCTTTAAGCCTGTTCCAACCTCACTGTGTATGTTGTTGTGCTGACAAAGTGCTGAGAGGCACCAAACATTGCATTAGGACTCAAATCTATCCTTTATTGTGAAACAAATGATTTAGGGCTTCATAGATGTTGGCTTAACATCAATCCCTTTTATCACTCTGAATGTCTTGAGTCTTTTGGAATAGTATCTGTGGTGAAATGTGAATGATGCCTTGTCTTGGCATTCATTCAGCTGGTGATTATTATGCACTAATGTCGGGCGTGGTTTACGCAGGGCGATGAGGAGTCCAGCCTGGGCCTTCCCATCAGCCCCTTCATGGACCGAGCGGCACCACAGTTGGCCAAACTCCAGGAGTCGTTCATCACACACATCGTGGGACCGCTGTGCAACTCCTACGACTCAGCCAGCCTCATACCTGGACGATGGGTGGAAGGTGACCAAGAGGCAGATGAGCCAGAGATCATGGAGAATGAGGAGGATGAGGAGGATACTGCAGAGGAAGATGCATCCACCAGCTCAGAAACATCACGTAAGCACTATGGCCTAAAAATAAAGCTGTAAACCTGGAGTAGTGGCACAATAAACTGGAAGTCATGGGAAACATGTAGCCTAGAATGCCTAGTTTTGTATAAAATTGTTATTGCCATTTATCCTCTGTATATGGATTTAATTATGTAGCATACTGCAGGGCATCTACAAATAACATTAAACAGTGCTGTCTTCTCAAAATGATGGGAAATAAATTAGTTTAGTGTTTTATAGCTTAAAAACAGTGCGGTTCAACACTGGATTACAAAGCCTCTGATCATGATATACTATAAATGCTAATGACAACATGTTGGAAAGCCAACGGGAAGTTCTGTTTTAATAATGCCTCTACACCAACCTCTACATGTCGTAGAGCATATAATTGATACAACTGAACAAGGCTGATGAATGACTGCAATTGTAAGTTAATTATCAGCTTGGTCTTACTGTTTTTAATCAAGTTATTTCTTTTGTTTTTCCCAGAGAAAGCAGCTCCCAAGAGGAGGAGGAAAGTCTTCTGCCAAATCACACAGCACCTGCTGGAGAACCACGAGATGTGGAAGAAGGTGATCGCAGAGGAGGCCCAGAAACAGGGCCAAGGAGCAGAGTCTGTCCATTTAAACAATGTAGCTGAGCCAATCCTGGCTATTCATGAGGAGGAAGAGGAGCCAGGCAGCAGAGAGGAGCTAGTAGAAGGAGAGGATCCAGAGGAAGGAGCGGAGGAACCAGAATGGTCTGTGTCTCTGCAGGAAGACTCTAAACCTCCAGAGGGACTGGCGGAGGGGGACCCACAGTGAAACAGCCTATTGGAGATATGGAGTCGGACAGGGAAAGGACGTGAAGAAGTATTTCTTTTTTTCTTATCCTATCAAGTGACTCCTGTTTTTTTGCCAGCACATCACTTAGACACAACACTGTAGATGTTTGGGAAATGTGTGCCTATACAGAAAAAAAAAAAAACAGGGTGGGAAAATCTGTGCTTTACACACTTTATCTGAATAGCTGGTTTCACCAAAACATTTAACGGAGCTTTCCATATTGCAATACAGGATTATTTGTGTACTTTGGGATACAGACTCTTTTGCTACTGTCAAGAGAAGAGGAATACTGGTTGCACAGACCTCAATCCAATGTGGTAACACAGGACTGCAGAAATTTGCTGCCAATTTATACATCATTATTTTCTGAATACAATTATATATAGACATCACAGTTACTTGTACTTGTGTTTCAATTTTAGCAAGAGTTTTGAGATCTCACATGGGCCATAATATATCTTTCTAATCCCTCCCTTTATAACTATAACTCTTCTCTCTCTCTCACTCTCAAGTTTCCCATAGGCTTTAGCATATGAAATCAAATAATTAAACATTGTGCGTTTTACATTTGTTGCCAAATTAAGTACATTGTACCATTAGGTGTAGCCAAAATAGTCTGTATGTGTGTGCATGGGTGTGTGTGTGTGTGTGTGTGTGTGTTTAAATTAGTCCAATGCACAATTCCTCTACAGAGGACATATATATTCAGCAGTTACCTGTCAGTTCACTGTCCCAAATGTTGTAGTGTCTAGAGGTCTAGACTTACAAAGCAACAGTGGGATGTTGGAAATATACTGTAGCTGTGCTGAATACAAGACCATAAAGGGAATTCTAGTACATAGAACATACACTTGCACTTCTAAATTGTCTGGGAGGGGAAAACAGGTATCCATGCATTCATAAAACATAAAGAACCAGAAAGAATAATCTATTAAACAGAAATGCCCCAGATATATAAAAATCCTCAAAGTTGCATAGACAGACTAACCCATTCGTGTTCTTTGTCTTTTCTATCTATTTTTCACTCTCTGGCTATTTGGACTCAGTGTGCTGTGTTACACGCTGCACTTACTGGTCCTGCTTATGTAAAACCTGCATGTGATGCTGATCTTTAAACCTCAGGAAAACCTCAACTTGAAATTCAAAGTAAACATCTGTATCACCTGTGAGGGACGGTAAAGCTTGAAATATACGCAGGGATAGTAAGTAAGATGTTCATGAAGACTGAAGAAGAAGAAGAAGAAGGAGGCTGAAGTTTATGACACACCCCCAACTTTTCTTCTTTGACTATTAAACCATCTTCGCAGAGCAACACAGTGAATCTGTCTGAATTCTTCTGCTGGCAGACGTTCACTCTCTCAGAGTTAAGAGTAGATGGGACTCCAAAGTGCATCGTTTCTCTTGCTAGTGAAGATCGAACCAGAGAAATCGCATCTGATACTGTGATGATACACAGGCATATTATTCTGGCAAATTGAGCCAGGAACGCTGAAGATAAATGTTTTACTCTTTGAAATATCAAATTTGTCATTTGGAATTTACCACCGCCCAGTGTTCTGTTAGTCATACTCCCTGGCCCTAAATGTTTGTGTACCATCACTTTTTATGGCGGAAAAAATCACTGCATTAATAGTGCAATGTGATTATGCACAGACACGACATGCTTGTAATGCACACGTTTTCTTATTGCTTAACAAAAGCTTTAGTTGATCGTCATCCCGGATTTTCACGTACATTGTTTCTAAAACATGTCTTGGAAATGGAATTTAACATAATAGCATTACAGCTCATTACATGATAATAGTGTTAAGGTCAGTGGATTTGAAGTCACATGAAAGCCCCTACTTTCAACTGAGAAAAAGCCATGAGGTAAACCAGCTACATATCCAACTGCACAGGACTTTGAGTATGATGCAGAATGTGCTTCAAAAATCCGCCTTTACAAAATGTCTGAGAGACAATAAGTCGATCTTCACTCGAGTAAGTCAAGTGCTCTACACCGAGTTTGCGGGTCAACTTTCTGCCGCAGGCGAGCGCAGCGAGGCAATGTGTAATGAATTATCCACTGCTAATCTTGCGGTGTTCTCATGACCTACACCTGAATCTCTTATGCACCGGTATCTCATCTCATGCTGTACCACTGCTCTTAAAACTGAATAGCACACGTCAGCCTGTAGCCAGGATATGATAGAGCAATTACATTGTGAGTGTAGAACATCATGCCCTTGGATCCTTGCAAGGCCTGCATTAACATACTCGATGTTCCTGTAGCTGTGGTGAATAGCACTCTATATCCATAATGGCCTGTTTGCTGCTGCCCTGACTCGGCTATAGTGTGGAGGGGAGAGGAGGGAGCGCTGCAGCTTAGGCCACACATGTTCAGGATAATTGGTTGACTCTCGGATTAGAAAGGCATTAGACAGAGAATCCTTTACCCCAAACCCTATAACAGACCAAACTTGTTAGATGCCTCTAAATCAATGACTGTGTGGCCTCAGTCATACTATGTTGTACACAACATGCCTGCTGTTTTCTGTATCTTGATTGCTGGCCCTAACGTGCTATAAACATTACAGACGCAATACATTTTAATGAGCTTTAGAGAAACCTAATGACATGTCACCAGTGTTATACAGGCAAGCTATTCGACGCAAAACAGTCATTTGAGCTGAATTGCAGAATTGGAAAACAAAACAAAAACACTTTCTTTCTATCATTCATTTGGATAATGTCACTTCCACTCCTTGTTTCTATTTTAAGCTTCCAACTCAAACTCTCCAAAGCTCCTGCTTTGTGAATGTATAAATGCAGTGTACAGTGTTCGTGTGTGTGTCAAGAGAGTGTGCGTGTGTGCGTGTGTGTGTTTGTGCTTGTTTGTTTATTTGAATTCTTCCACTGGCCTCTCTAATGTGATTCTGTCCAGCATTTGGCTTTCCCTCACAAGTCAGGGTGGTGAAATGATGACGGGTAAAGTGATGCAGTAAGCAGGTCCACAATTCTTCCCAGATGCTCAGATGGAATTGTTATTCACAGAAGGTCCTGTAGCATATTTCTCCTTGCGCTTCCTTTTTGATCTACCACCTACTTAGCCTGAAGATTCTCACTGGCAGCAGCAGTGAAGCATTCATCACACAACATCTCTTTAAAGGTGTTGCGATTCTTTCCACTGTGTTAGCTTGTTGTTGATCTTGTTTGTTTGTTTTTTGGAGTGGACTATGTATGCATTTTGCCCCCAGTCACACCAGTCTTAATACTTGTGTTTGAGCTGATAAAGTATATCAGCTCTGAAAGTGTATTTTTCACATCATAATTGGTTTTATTTCTCATACTTATTCACACATGTAGCATAATTGTAACCATGTGAACCAAACGAGCTTTACAATTATGTAAAAATAATAATAATAATAATAACGAAATGAGTATTTTTATATAGTTGACACATGATTAAATAATTGCTTTCTTCTCACTAGTACCTTGCACTTACCACATATACTAATACTTACACAAGAATATGTCCAAATACACAGTATTTGTGAAAGTAAAATAATTTTCTTGCAGGTTGATGCTCCATTTTGTACAATATTCATATATGCTGTACAGTAAAGAAATTTTAAAACTACAAAAACTCTTTTAGATATACATTATTTATTTTTACCATTTTGTAATTTAGACACTATACTGTAGCTTCAATATTGCCAGACTTACTGGAAGTGCCTATATTGGTATTATGTATCATACATTGAATATATTTGAAGATCATTAGAAGTTGTCACAAACTGAACCAAGTGGATGTTGTAATGTGAATACATTGAATTACAAGACTGTGGTATCCCTGTGTCTGTCTTGTGCTTTCATCTTTTGATTTAAATTTAGAATCTGCTGCGTTATATTAAAAATCTACCATTATGACAAAATGCCCTTTGAAGGTCTAGGTGCTGTTTTTGCACTTGAACGGAGTTTAAGTCTTAAATCCGAGTTTTATCTGTTTCCTTGTGTTTTTAAAGTTTTATTTAAGTGCAATTCTCAAATATTTGGCTATGTTGATTTGTTTAGAAGAGAACCACAGATACTCCGCAAGTCTCTTTCTGAGCATGTTTGTCCATTTCTTAATAATATTTATATTTCACTAATATAGAAGGTTTTATGTTTGGCAGTTGCATGCCTTTAGAGCGAAGCTAAAGGAAGGGATGTTGAGCCAGTTGTAGCAGATGGCAGTGGTGAGGATAAAGTAACAGGGAGACCAAGACATGGAAAGACTCCTGTCAAAAAGGTAAGGATTATACACCCTTATATTCTACATAAACATGAATATTTAGTGTAGGAGTCAAATTCAAAATATATCTGTATTGATTGGGTTTACATTCATCAACTCCTCCCACAGTGTCCTAACGTGTTCTGCCACATAACCAGCAGAGTTTGGCCTATTTCCTGCATTTATGAAAAAGCAATCTAGCTCCAGGATGTTAAGGCACGAACTGGGGTTGGGAGATGTTTTTATAACAGTATACTTAGCCTGTGGTCTACAGGCTAGCCTGTCTGCATATTCATGTTATATAAGATGATAGCTAGGATAGCTAGGCTAATCTATTTTTGACCATTCCGATCTATAAACGTGTGACTGTTTCATAAATATTTTATCCATTCTGCCTTGATGCCACCATCAAACGAAAGTTTGCCCAGGGGCTCCACACTACTGTTCCCTCTCAAACTCACTGTCACTGAGACCTCACTGTTGTTACATACATTGTGATTAGCTGATATAAAAATTAATATAAAAATGTTCTCCATTCACCTACAGCTGCACTTGTACAATTCTATATTCTGACAACAGACCAGAAAAATGTAAATCTTAACATATGAGCAATGTATGGTCCCTACATTTATGATATTGTAAATATTTTGAATCTGTTTGTTTACTGTACTTTATAAAAGCACTCTTTCCTATTTTGAATGGAATGGGATAAATAAAATTCTATCTTATGAGGCAGATATGGTGGTGTGACATTTAGGGTTGAGCTACATGGTCATATATACTGTAAGAGGATTGCCATTAGAGATTATGCCATATTGTTGGTACCATGGTACATCAGTATCGCTGGGTGTGCTGGATTAGACCAGGCAATTTAAAGATCAGAATTCACTGTTTTAAATATTGAATTTGAAATGAAGTGATTTGTTAGGTGTAGCCTATTTTATTGTCAAAAATACGTACCTTCCTCTCTGGTTATTTTATCCATGAAATGTTCCTTAATATTTTTTTTTTCTCAAAATGTTTCAGATTTTATATCACCCACTCTTAATTGTAATATATGAATTTAAATTTGCCTCATGGTCACTTCTACGAAGGCAACAGTAAGCCTGCTTCTGTGGCTCCAGCTAGATTCTCATTTATTTGAAAATATGGACAAAAAACTGTCAGTATCATTTTTGTTCTTTTTAATTGACATTTTTGTAAACTAATTATCAAGCAGGAAGCATTTAAAAGTGCCATCCCTAGCTGGCTGCAGCTGTAAGCATAAAGGAAAAACAATGACATAAATCAGTATACAGTAGAGCATCTTAGCACCAAAGTCAATTCCGCATCTCATTTTGGCCTCTTAATCGGCTAACCACCTCTGAGGCTATAGGTGTGGACCTGTTCATAACAAGTGGGTCTGCTGTGTTATGGACCAGTTATTGCCATGGCAACAGGGAAATTTGAGGTCTGACCACCTGGTGTGTCACCAGGCTCAACAGGGTAAGTATGACCTTATCTAACAATGTATTTTTATTAGGGGGCTGAGCATTGAATGTGCACTGGTGCCCTCTTTGCTTTTAAAAAGTCATTCTTACTTTTTGTGAAAATTGCCACTTTGGGATGAGTTATTTATTTACTTTGAAACATGATTCAATCTTCACTATTTGTGTGAGCCTGTTTTTGGTGACTGTGGGGAAAAAAGGGGGGGGGGGGGGGCATTCATTTTCACACTGACTTTTTTTTTTTTTTTTTAACAAAGGAACGAAGAGGACTAAACATGAAGTCATACAGCCTGACAGGTAACTCATTGATTGTTTTGGCGATTGTCATCCTGCGTCATCAGCGCAAGTTTCCTCAGCAGCACTTTAATGCTTCTGATGTGGATATTTATGTGTTTTCGTGTCACAAATAGCTCTAGAAGAAATAGTGTAACCGATTTTAAGCACTGCCAATATTACTGGACTGTTATGAAAAGGCCTAATGAGCAACGGGGAGACTGAAAGAAAAGGAGGCGTCTTGAACAGTAATGATTCGGGGCTTATTAATGTGGAATCGCAGCCACACACACTTTTACACGAACTGACAAAGTACACGGAGCGTTACACAAGTAGGCTACAGCAGTTTTAACAGCTTTTGACCGAGGGCTGTTTATCAGGGAAAATAACATGCATAACCCGTAACATGATTATCAAATGATTTGCATAAATACAAATCAAATAGCTTCGTTTCCTGCACAGTTCAGATCCGATTAGCAAATGCATTTATTAGTAGTTTAACTATTACAATCATAATAAAATCACATATTTCACATCTTAAAATCCTGTGTTTGGGTCGTTTTCTTTCACACCAGCCCAAAAGGAACCGCACTAACCTGGAAAACGGACCTGAGTTCGTTTTAACTGAACCAAACAGGTTGGGTGTGACTAATTTTAATGAAGCTGACTCAATTTAGATGATATTTCAAACAGCGTCTGCATTAGCGTATTTAGAATATGCTTGCTCATGGTTCATGATGCAAGATACTTGTTTTTGTTCAATTTCCTAGTTAAAGTCCCCAATGAACTCTATTTTTGTACTGTAACAAAGTTGGTAGTAAATACAAAAGTTGTTCACATATTTCTCAAACAGGATATATTTCCTCAGTTTATTTGTGTATTCATTCTTTTGCTTCGCATTGTTGTTGTGTGTTTTTTTAACAGAGTCATCCTTGAAAGCCTCCTGGAGCAGGATGGGAATCATTTATCCACGTTGTTTGAACAAAATGATGCGCCAAGCAGGTCTCCAGTACTTTCTGGCAAAGTAATGCCACATATGCTGCAGCTCCAATGGATGAATTATTAATTGCGGAAATCTGAAACATGGCTTTGTGTTGTGTGTTTCCAGAATCACTGCAGATGTTTGCAATCGATTGCAGCTTTGCAACAGCATTAGAGCTCAGAGAGAACATGGGATATTGGCAGGTAGTTTTCGCAGCTTTTGGCGCATCACGTGTGCTTCGCTGTGAACACGGCGCTCAGTAGCCATCCACGTCTTTTACGCAGAAACACACTGTGCTCCGCTGCAGAGGACCGTGTACAGTGTGAGCAGGTGACTTGATTAGAGGAAGGTCTTTTTGTTTGTGAAACATCAGGATTCCCTTTGCCTCAGTTTGCTTTGAATCTCGGAGTTGGGTGAGTATAATGATGTTCTTTTAGAGTGAAGATTTTCAGTCATTGAACAATCATGCGGTTTCCTTGACATTTTGTTTATTTATTTTTTTATCACGGATTTAGTGAAGTTGCAGCGATTTTATTTCAGATAATTGCAGATTTAGGTGGTAGCCAACTGGCAACTCTGCGTCAACAGACGGTCCAGTGCACGCAGCTGTCTGTAGAAACAGCAGAATCCAGAGAAAGGTTACTTAATTGATTAGGCTAATTAACTCGAGTGCATGTGGTATCAGCAACAATTTAACAGCATCGACGTGATTGTTGCTACGTTTATTATCGGCAGAGAATAGCTAAAAATCCACTGAATATTGCTCAAAATTCTCTTTTAACTCGGCTCGAGTTTAATCCCAGTTTCTTGTTCCATTAAACATCAGTTTGTTTGACTTTAATCTTTTATCAGTGGGATTCAAAGAGTTTGCCCTTATGTTCAGCTATGGCTACATTTCTTCTGGCAGAATTCAAAGCTGTGCCTGTAGTTTAGTGCATATAGAGGAAGGATCCATAGGGAGTTGTCATGTCACAGAATATGCATCAAAACAGCATCAAAGCTCTGCGCTTTGGATTGATTGTGCACCTGTCTGTTATCTTTTTCTTTATTGAAACAACTTTCCTTTTCTTGCCTTTCTTGTTTGCTCTCTGCCTTGTATTTATTATTAATACTTTAAATGTCACCACGTATTGCAGTGTATTTACATTTTTCATGAAACCTGTTTGCTGTCACATTTCTGGTCATATTACACTTGCAAAGGAGTTTTTTTTTTGTTTGTTTTTTTTTAGTCCTAAATGGTGACAATACCATGGCTTGTGTCTAAAGTGAACCAGGCTCACTCCAGATTTCTCATGAAGCCCAAAAATTCACAGCTTAATCATTCATTACACATCATTACACATTTAGGCCTATTAGTCACTCATCAATGAGTTCTATCATTCCTCTTAAAGTTAACCTTCAACATCTCTAAAGAGCTTTTAGTATCATCACTAGTACTGAACAATTCTCTCAAAATCACTCATCTATTTAGATCATCTTTAGCTCAGTATTTACTCAGATACCCATTGACTTGTTAAGTCTGGTTCAGACTTGTTTGTTTTCCCCAGTAGGTTCTTAAGTGTACTGCGGTGCTGTTGGTGTAGGCATAACTAACCTTTATTGTAAATTTGGTATGAATACAGTCAAGATTAATTACTGTTTAATTACTATTAATGTCTTTTATGTATGTGTATGTCTTGACCAATAGATGACACGTCTCCACTGTACAAATATAATATACGTTATTATATATGAGCCCTGCTATCTTGCTCTGGTGATGTCATTTGGAGCCAGAGTTTGTGCAGTAGTGATCGGGTGGTGGAGCTACAGGCTCGAGTTCCTGTTGATACAGCTGCCCGACTCCGTTGCAAGCAGGACTTAGCTGTCAATCATGCCCTTTTTTAAAGCATTGAATAACTAATTAAAACCAAACTAATCAGAAAAATTAACACTTGAACTTACATCAGTGTGATAGGAACTACCTAAAATGGCAGAAACCATCTTTGGGAAAAATGTATTTGGACAGGGATGGGTGGGACAGGATTGTCCAGAGCAATGCATGTTCCAATGTTCCAATGTATTTCCTCAATAGTGAAGTTTCTTTACCTCAACAGCGAAGGGTACCAGGTATTATATAAGGCAGGCATGTATTAGAGGCCTTTACCTCTAACTCCCCCTGCAATTGGTCTTATTTTGTTATGAAGCATCATTCTGCTTGCCCTGTTAAAGGTGATGCATTAATACAAACTCAACACTTATAGTATCCATTTCAAATTAAAAGCCCTCAGATGTTCCATTTGAAAGAACCCCTTCATTTCTTCTCAAGGCTTTAATTGTGAAAGGTTTGCATGCATACCATAACAACGGGCAGAGAGGATTAAACGATGAAAAAGCAAAGTGGATCAGAATGAATAAATCAAATGCCAGCAGTGAGTCAGTTTGAACTGTACGGGGTACATTTATTTATTGTCTCACGCAACAAAAACAAAACAAATCTGAGGTACCACCACTCTAGATATGGCATTTACAGCACAGTCATATATCTAATAATGATTAGATTCAACTGCAAGGAAGAATCATCAGCTAACAGCAGCTCAGTATTCTGTTTTGTTTTGTTTTTTCCCCAGTACCTGACTCTTTGGGTCGATATCAAATTGCTTTGAAGCTTTCTCTCCTGAATTTTCGTCAAAATTCAAAACTGTCAAGTTCACTCTCCACTGTTTTGGACTAAATTTGGTCGCATGCACTGAATGAGAAACCCAAGGTTCTATCTCACACAGGCTTCACCCTCTACTGGTAATACCTATAGAGTCCAGTAGAGGGCTCCACCTGTGCTTATAGAACAAGGGTTACAATGACGGAACCTTACGTTACTTCAAGTATTAACTGCCATATTATTGGCACTTGTACATTACTACAGACTACATTTGGCTGAGACATTATTGCACATACACCCGAATAATGCAAATTCCTTCCAGCAGGTGTGAGTGAGGACACCCATAAACCATCTGAAGAGAAACCACAGCTCAGGCGAGATACAATAGGAGGCTGCCATGAAGAAGATGGACGACACAGTCAGAGGCAGCAGGACTCTAGACAACAACCCTACCTCCTCTGCAGTAAAGAACTCCTGCCACCCTAATCTGAAGGTATTGGGCTTTATGGAGATAAAACAGGGAAAAACTTGCATAAGTATAGTTATTGGCCATTGGGGACAGCAGACAATCATAAAAACATGTGTTTCAGCCTGAGGGCCCATATGTTGGTCATTTTCAAAGTCAACTGCCTGGCCTCGAGGGGAAACAAAAATGTCTCTCAATTACTTTGATCATACAGTATATGTAAGAAAGAGAGACACGGTGCAGACAGTGGTGAATGCACCCCCGTTTGTGTGTATTAACAGACGTAAGAATATCTAAATGTTCTAATTGTAGGTATCTCTGCTGTACTGTGATTTTTTTTTTTTTTACAGACGAGCAAGCTTAATACAACCACTTTTAGTGTAAATCCATGGATGTTTGAATACTTAACGCCGTGAGATGAGCGAGCTGCATGTTTCTGGTAGGCCTAGCTAATGACCATGAAAGGTGCTCAGTGCAGCAGCTCTCAGTGCCCTTTGGTCCGGGCATTAAGTTGTTAAAAAATTCCTTAGACGAAGTTTGTGCTTCAGTAAAGTAGGTCAGAATGGTGGGTCTGTACCTCTTGTTTGGATTAGGAAGCACATTGAACATAATTAAAAAGCTGCTTAGTGAAATACTTGGACAACAGACAACATTCCAGTTATGCTGCTTCTTGTCCATGTTTTCCTTTTGTGTGTGATAATCCTGCTTTTTGAAACAACATTGACTTGTGAACGTGTAGAAAGGGTTTTGGATTGCTCTACATTCTGTACATGTATCTCACATGTAAATATTGTGAGATAAAGATATACTACTTTTGATTCTTTTTGAAAGATGTTTCATCTTCCTGGTTCTCTTTCTAATAGTTGCAACTAACATTATTGCAGTTTAAAAAAAAAAAAAAAAAAAAGGAACTATGCAATATCCAGTTCATATTATCAAAAAGGATTACATTTTATCACAACAAGACAAGAAACAATAAAAAATGTTGCATAACATTCAGAACTTAAGAGGTCAAATCAAATCAGTGAAATTCTGAAGGTAATGGCTACTATGTTAAAGTTATTTAATTGATTTTAGCATAAATTTAATAAATATCAGTTCCTAAATATATTTTTTGTATGTACACAAATCATTTTGGAAAACCACATAATGAAAGCTGAAATAAAATCAAGGTCGCCCCCACTTCTGTGCAATTTATGTTCATAAGTTCCTTGTAAAACAAAGTTACAAAGTGGCTCACAATTAGTACAAATTAGTATTAAATACAACAATATTTAATAACAAAGACAATGTAACAAAAAAACCCAAAACATTAATAATAGCAGGTATAGATAATGGATGGATGAATGCATAAATGGCCATAGATATAAAATACATATAAAACCATATTAAAAGTAGGTTTTAAGAAAATATCTCATAAGAACTTTGTTACAGGCCTCACTGTTCCACATTTTTAAAAGTGGCAAAGGTTCCTTTAAATTAATATGGCAAAATTCTACATCCCCAAGTAAATATTAGTAATGCATATGTCATATGAAGACCGTCATGCCTGCATTCCATTCCTGCAGAAGCATTATATCTATATACTGTATATATAGTATGAATGGTAATTATGCATTTGACATTTGGAAAAAGCCTGCACTTGTACATTATTGAGAGATCTATTAATCAGTTGCAGACTACCCAAGTTGTTGTCATAGCTCCCTCTTAGCTCCACTGGTGCACGGGGGGGTGGGGGTGATAAAGCGCCCTCTAGGAAGCCCTTCCATTGGGGAAATGTGATGATAAGGTGCCTTCTTAGGTGACCTTCCAGAGGGGAAAAAATGAAAGTAGTAATACTTTAAAACAGAGTCACATAATAGGACAAAACAGGTTTGGAACTGCGTGCAGCTGGAGCCCTTTTTAGTTTTTTCACCTCTTCCCCTCAGTCAGAAAATATTTATTGTCCGATCACTCCGAAAAAAAAACATGTTCAGTGAGATTACTGCCTCAGAGGAAGTGAGACTGTGTGAGAGAAAGTGTTAATGTTAATAATCTGTGTCTTTGGGCTACAAGTATCTGAGAGCCAGTAGTACATGTTTTTTGCCCAAAGGCATAATACTTCAGTATCTACTATGTAAATTGTGTTTATACTTGGAGCCATGATCTGAAAAGATGTCTGTTTTCAGTGTTATGTGTGAGACCACAACATCAAACTTTTCCACTTTAAACTTGATCTGAAACATTAAGTGGATTAATTGATGGACAATAAAAGGTCGAGCAACCCTTTTGATTATCGATTAATTGGTTTAGTTAATGAGCAAATATACTCAAATCAGTGGCTCCAGCTTCTCAAAGGTTGCTTATTATATGATATGATTAAATGATTACATTTTGTGTTCTTTGTTTGCAAGTTATATATGAACTGAACTTGGAATGATGGTCAGACAGATGAAGGCGAGTATGTCATATGAAACTTGTGAAGAGCATTTGTTACATTTTTTAGACCAAACAATTATTGTCATAATGAAGATAATCATTAATTAATCCTTTAACATTAGTGGCTTAACATGATCTCATCTATCTGTGAATATTATAATTGATTCTCAGAATTTTTTATTAGTTTGAAAATGTTAGTTACCACTTGAGTGTATTCATACCTCAGAGATACACAGAGCACTCAGGTCTTCTCATGGCCATCTAGCCCAGTATAGATACTGTGATCATTGAGTATTGGCCACATAGCATAATATACATAATGGGCCATAGATTAAAAGATTAAGTGATTGAGTAATGATGCCATTTAACTGTGAGATGGCAGTCACAGTATTACGTATTCACTGTTAATGTTATGAAACTCATCTGTGAATTGTATTTTTTTTTTATTTTGAACATTTTGAAACACTTTTTGAGCTTGTGGAGAACCAGCATTGATATATCTTAAAAATGTAATAATAATGCCAGTATTGTAAAAAAAAAAAAAAAAAAGTGTTCATGTGTCTCTCCCGATCTTGGACTATTTTCACCCCTAGACGTGCAGGCTGTGGGTACCCCTCACCTGGTTCCAATTACGGTGCATGTCAGTTGATCCGTCAGCTCGTAGTGCTGTGGATGTGTCTGTGTCCTATTGGGATCGGCGTCTCGTGCCGTGCCGTGCCATGCCATGCCTTGCCTCTAATGCTGCCTTTGTTACTGACTGTCAGTGTCCACAGGTAGCTTAGCAAGGAGCTCAATACGCTCTCTGGCCCAAGTTTTAACAGCACATTGCTCTCCTGCACTGCAAGTTCAAGTCACACAGAGACAGAAATACACATCACCATACACGTATATGTACTTTCTCTTCTCTGTTTGAACTACAGTGTTTGAACTCACTAATCATATATTAATGCAGGTAGATATAATGTTTTTCAATTAAAATGCAGAGGAGAACCACTTTGTTTGAGGCTCTTCTCTTTCTGTGTCTCTGCAGATGTTCCTTGCAGCCTTGTCCTTTGCCTACTTTGCCAAGGCTTTATCTGGCAGCTATATGAAGAGCACAATTACGCAACTAGAGAGGCGGTTTGACATCCCCAGTTATCTGATCGGCATCATAGACGGGAGCTTTGAAATAGGTGAGTTTGTCATTTCCAATTTGTTCCTGTGTCTCTCTGCTTACTGGCTACTTGTGCACATGTTTTGATGCATTTAGATGCTAATTCAAGTAAAAAAAGAATATTTCCTCAGCATGTCATTGAGCTTAACACTGTAGCACGAATGCATCCTCTTTGAGCATTAAATAGTCATGGGTTTCATTCCTTATTGACTCTTAATGAGTGAAAAATCATTTGAAGCTACAGAATGTAGGTAGGACACTGAATGAAGAATATGTAATATTGCATGTGTATGCCTCAGATATTTATGAATATTCAGTCTGACTTTCATCAAAATGTACAATTTTGTCTGGGCCATTGTTAATTAAATACAGGCAGTGGAGTCATAAGAAACATCTGTGAAAAACACAGTTTCCAGTGACCAAACTACTGTGTGTCACATTCAGACAAAAACATTACAGAGCCCCACTTGACCTAGTCAGTGTAATTTTTCAAAATTGATATTAAAAGACAAATAAACAGACCAGTGTCATGATGGAGGACAAATACATTTCATGAATAAAATGTGGACTATCTAAATGTAAAGACTTATTTCCCGTTTCAGTATTTCTTGAATCTGATTTTTAAAAAGGATATAGACGTTCTTTACACTTGGTATTTATACCTGTTGTTTTATATACTAAATAAACCCTGTGTGGTCTTTGTAGAATACTATACTTTACTAATTTAAATTCTCTCAACAGTAGTTCTCATATTTAATGCCTTTCGGGTCATCTCCATCTCCTCTTCTGATCATCTTAACCCTGTAGGGAATTTGTTGGTGATTGCCTTTGTGAGCTATTTTGGTGCCAAACTTCACCGACCCAAGATCATAGCAGTCGGGTGCCTATTGATGTCTTTTGGGACCTTTTTGATCGCCATGCCTCATTTCATCATTGGCCGGTAGGCAAAGTGTCACGTCTGTATGCATGCACTTGGGTGAACAAATACCGCCCATGTATTTCTTTGTTTTATCATATAGTGACAGTGTTTTTTGCATTTGGAACAATTTCTAATGTATTTGTGCTTGACAATTGTGAGTATCTAACAATACCTGATGCTTTCTCCCTTCCCTTGTTTAACAGTCACATTGGTATTTTGTACGCAGCTATAAGATCGAAACATCAGTAAGAGCTTCAGAGAATTCAACCAATAACCTCTCTCCATGTCCAGGAAGCTCACCTGAGTTGACTGGTGACAGACCCTCTATACTGCCCTCTAGAGGTAAGATTAGGAGTAGAATCCTTACTGTGTAGTAGGGCTGTGTATTGGCAAGAATCTGACAATATGATATGTATCAGGAATCAATATATTGTGATATATTGCGATACTTTAAGACAGGCGGTGTACAGTATTGTTTCATAGGCCTGTGTTCTTTGTTTTTAGCAATGTGTGCTTACTTCTTCCTGTCTCAGTTGATGTTGTAATGTTGGAGTGGAAGACTCAAATGGCTGAAGATTACAAAACTGCTATTTAGCGGTCAGGCATTTAAACACAAAACAAACCACTGCCACAAATCTTTGCATATTCATCTCTCCCGTTTGTCCTGTTTCATTTGTAACAGTAGGCTGTGAGCGAGAGTCCAGTGTTTCGATGTGGATCTATGTGTTTCTGGGAAACGTCCTGCGTGGCATTGGAGAAACTCCTGTACAGCCGTTGGGAATTTCCTACATTGACGATTATGCACAATCTGAGAATGCTGCCCTCTACATTGGTAATGTGGCTTTCTCGCCATCTACTGTATGTTAGTAGCTTTTTGTATGTACTAAGATGGCTTCATTTTCACTGTAATTAATACAGGAAGTGTATTTGTGTAGTGTAATAAAAATGAACAGTCAGTTAAAATCTTGGTTTATTGTCCCCCTACCATGCACATGTGTAAAATAAAACATTTGAGTTTCTTCATGTCTTAGGCGTATAAAAATTTACAAAAATAGTACAACACGATACAAAGGCGGCAATGTGATTAACTCATGCAAAGTAGATTGTTTCAGTATTGGCAGGTATATAGGATGTATTAGGCTTAATTGAATGTAGGTGGTTCTATCTCACACAGGCGCCGCAATTTACTGAACTGATCATGATGGGAGGAGCGTAGTACCCATAGAGTCCAGTATAGGGCCCCGCCCGTGCTTATAGAACAAGGGTCACAATAACATAACCTTCTGATCCCTCCCCCTGTCTACATGTTTAATACTTACAAAGATTAATAGACTTGACCTAACTGTATTGTCTAGTGGAATGTCTTATCATAAAAAATAATAAATCAAAACCTTACCCAAATGTAGGACAGTATGTTTGTATGTTGTTTATTAGTAGGCATTGAGTATGGTTAAATAAAATTGCCTCTCTTTGCTGTATATTCTAGGATGTGTCCAAACCATATCAGTTATCGGTCCTATCTTTGGGTACCTGCTGGGGTCGCTGTGTGCCAAGATCTACGTTGACTTTGGATATGTGGACATGGGTGAGTAAGCCGTGTTATGCTTTGTAAATTGTTGTGGTGGATTATCTTTTGTTCAGAGTTTTTTAAAAAAAAAGGGGGAAAAAAGGCACTTACTCCACTGTGGAGAGTTTAGAAATTTAGACAATTTTAAAAAATTGGACACGTGACAGTATTAAAGGTGCATAAGACATAACACAACTGCCAGAGAGTAAATTAATCTGACTGTTGTAAAGCTGTCTGTGTCACAAGACACAAGGTTGTTTTTTTTAACTTAACAGCCCTACATTTTAAATCTATGTAAAGCACTTTGAAACTGTATACTCTGTATATAAATCATAATTTATAAATAAATTCACCTTGCCCTGCCTCAGAAATTAATGTAACTGAAACAAAATGAAACTGTAACTATAGTAAACGAGAAGCAAATAAAACAAAATGTACGTGCTTACTGTGCTGATAGGGTTCTTATTTCTACACAGAAACTGTGACTATCACCCCTGGCGACGCCCGCTGGGTGGGGGCATGGTGGCTGGGCTACCTCATCGCTGGTACCATCACCCTCATGTCTGCTATTCCATTCTGGTTCCTGCCTAAATCACTGCCCATGCCTCTAGACAAACACGACACCAGTTGCACTCCCGAGCAAACCAGGTTTATCAAAGACTCCCCAACGATGGAGCACAAGTTCAGACCAGAAGAGCCGGCAAACTTAAATCAGATGGCCAAAGGTATGTTTATATTCACACCAAGTTTTATAATGTATTGAATATTGAGTTTTAGCATTGTAATCTGTATGCAGTCGGTGGATTAGTTCTCTCACATCTGTACCTCATGTGCAGACTGATTTTTGTGCCTCGCGATATCTCAGGAACGCCTTGAGGAAATTTCTTGAAAAATTTTCATCCACTTGGATGCAAAGATGAATTGATTTTAAATTTGGTGGTCACCCTTACCTCACAAAGCCCGTTTTTGGCCCTAACCCAAGAATTTATAATAATGATTATGACAAAATTTCACACAAATGCCTAATGGGATAAAACGATGAAGTGATGACATTTTATATCCAAAAGGTCAAAGGTCAACTTTTCTGTGACTCTGTAATGGACTGGAAATGAATCACTGGAATCATACATGTCAATATAGCGATAACTTCCATTTCACCAAGGCAAACACTTACTAGCTTATATTTAATCCTTCAAAGTCGTCACTACAAATATTATTAAGGAGTGTGTACAGACAGTGATGTAAACTGCAACTTAACTGGTTGGTGGAGGAATACAACGACGAGTAAGTAATTCTAGTTTTAAAGAACTTTATTTCTTCTTCTTAATTTAAATTGTCTTCAGATCCAAGAACAACTTTGTCAGCAGTTTGATCCAGTTATACCAAGATTATTTTAAACATGTTTGCGGGTATAGTGTAGAACATTGTATGCTTGTTATAAATGCAATAGTAATGTATAAATTATGAAAAGATTAAGAAAACCTCACAATAAATGCTCATATTGTGCAGAAAGAGGAAAAGCCTATGTTGTATGTGGTATTCATAAACTTCCCCATGCAGAATTTGTGCCAACATTGAAGAGTCTCTTTGGAAATCCAGTATATATCATCTACTTGTGCGTCACCATCCTTCAGTTCAACTCTCTCATCGGTATGGTCACCTACAAGCCCAAATACATTGAGCAACACTATGGCCAGTCCGCGTCAAAAGCCAATTTTCTCATGGGTAAGCAGATTGTTTCTAATAATTCCTAATGTTTACCTTGTCTGCATGATTTTTGTATGGTCATCTTATCTTTGTAGATGAGTTGGAAGCTTGTTCAAAACCTGTGTTGCCTCACTGAATGGAAAGTAATGAAGGATGCAAAGTGATGTGAGCTGGACGGTCATCATAAGTGTTTCATGAGCCAGCTTTTGATGAAATTTTTATGCCGCGTCTCCCACATCCCTCTTAAGCAAACGCTGCAGCTTCAAAAGGACAACTAGGATTACTGCAATCATAAGACATCCTGAAATGACAAACACTGAATTAAAAACAAAAAAAAGAGCACAGAATAATAAGTGCAATTATGAGGTCGAGCTGATGAAAATTGGAGACAGTGTAATAGCATAGATCTTTGAATCCACATAAGTGAATGAGCCAAGAGGGTGTTGGATGATGAGAAATGGATTTCACATCCTCTCAACCATCAAAAGTCATTTTCATCTTTCACGACATGACTCACTTTGCATGAAATATGAATGAGGTAGTTCTGACTTTTATCCCTTTCGGGGAGCGGTGTTGCCGCCTGATGTTGCCTATTCATGTTATTTCCTGATCCTCTATCCCTTTAAGAATCTGTTGTATTCCATTGGGCTAGGCGTGATCAACATCCCGGCTGTGGCCCTGGGGATGTTCTCTGGAGGGGTTGTCATGAAGAAGTACAAGCTGGGTATCATGGGAGCAGCTAAATTTGCCTTTGGGACCTCCCTGCTGGGCTACTTCCTGTCACTTTTTTTCTTAGCCATGGGCTGTGAGAACTCCAAGGTGGCAGGCATCACAGTTTCATACAGTGGGTATGTAATGTCCGGACACATTTCCCTCATGTCTTTAGGAAAATTATACAAGGAATTATTACAGCTAACACGCTTCTCAGAGTTCCTTTTGTGTTGCCTTTCTTTGTCTCTGTTTTCATACCCGGTGCACTGCGGCTTCTCATTTGATGAATTTTTCAAATGAGCTGTCAATAATATATGCATTGGCTTCATGTTGTCACATGCAGAGTGGAAGGCTTGTCTTATCAGGAGCCATCTCTCTTCTCTGACTGTAATTCGGGTTGCTTGTGCTCAAGAAGGGAGTGGGATCCAGTGTGTGGTGAGAACGGGATCACCTATGTGTCCCCGTGCTTGGCTGGATGCGTCTCCTCCACTGGTTCTGGCAAGAATACGGTCAGATTGCACACCGTTCACTTCATGGCACACTCATATTTCCCAGTACAACTGTGGACTAACAAAGCATAATATTTGGGCTTAATCATATCATGCATCAGAGTAGCACATGACTTTTCGGTTGTATCTGCACGGCTATTTACCTACAAGATAGCTGTTTCTTGTTTTGCTGCAGCTCATTTGTCATTGATAAATTTAGTGTTTTCTTTGTTGTTAGGTGTTTGACAATTGCAGGTGTGTAGCATCGGCTGATACCCGACCAGGCAACCTGACAGCCGCTCTGGGCCAGTGTCCACGCGGAGACAGCTGCAACAGAATCTTCCCTTACTTCCTGGCTCTGTCCGTCCTCAGCTCCTTCATCATCTCTCTTGGGGGAACACCTGGCTTCATGCTGCTCGTCAGGTCCGTCGACAACCCCCGTTGTGAACTCATCTCGCACGGAGCCGATTGTTGAAGCAATACATCATCTTGTCATCCTTGGACATATTACGCTTCCTGCTGCTATTAGAGAATTTGATCACTTCCATATGACACAGTATCATCAGTGGAGATATTTCAAAAATAACTTGAGATATTGGAAGTTTGCACTAAAGCATGTTTTCTACGTTTTTACCTTAAAACAATTTATTGCATTTTGTAAAGTCTTCCAGTACAAAAATTGTAAATCATTGTCATCTTTAAGTGTTGTGGGATTTAAAAGTTGAGTCTTCTTAAGCGCCTCTGTCTTTCTTTTTAGGTGCATGAAGCCCGAGCTGAAATCCCTTGCTCTTGGAATCCACACGTTGGCCACTCGCACCCTCGGTGAGAATCATCTTTGGTATTCTGTGCATTACTTACATATGTCATAATATAATACATATATACATATTTCTTGCATCACATTACTTAGTGTCAATTCTGACATTTATGTGCACCACTCAGGGGGCCACTGAAAGTCTTGGGTTGGCACACCAAAACCAAAAGCCTGTAACTGAATTTCAGGAATCGCACACTATTCTTTTAGTTTCTTATTTTACAGTTAATGTCGCTAATTTTCCGATGTGCGACGACTAATGCCGGTACAGTTAACGTTTTTTCCACAGCGATCTCGTTTTAATGTGTTACGTATCTGTATATACAGTATGAGGGGTGATTGATAAGTCCGTGGACTAAGGTAGAAGTAGATGAGCAACACAGCATAATTGAAAATTGCAAGTCAGCGCTGTCTAAGAAAATGGACAATATCGGCCTTCATGCAGTGATCTACTACCACTACCGCGAGGGTTTATCATCCGAGGAAGACCACGAGGACACGGTGGCAACATTAGGGGGGGTTGGCCTCCTCAGATTATTACCTCTTGCTCAAAATGGAAAAGGAGCTTAGTGGTCGCGAGAGCTGACATTCACCATAGCAGCATTACTGGAATCATTTGTGTATGGGGACAAATCATTACTCGATGATCATCTTTGAATGTTTCTAAAAATGTAAAGCCTCCTATGTGAATAATTGTAGGCACCTGTTTTACATTAAATAGGATTATTCTAATCGCAGTAATAAGTACAACAACAGAAATAATTATATTTTGTAATTTCACATTTTTTTGAATGTTTCAAATGGCAGATATCTCATCTTGAAACAACCCTTTATTTGCGCTTTCTTTGAAGTAATAAGTTATTTTGAATTACACAACAGCTGGAATACCTGCACCTATATATTTTGGAGCCATAATTGACACAACATGCCTCAAATGGGGATACAAGACGTGTGAAGGAAGAGGAGCGTGCAGAATATATAACACCTCAGCTTACAGGTAATTGGATCTTTCATTATAAACTCTGTCTGCAATATTTACTACGATGTCTTCAAAACTTTTAAATAGAGCACCATTATTAAAATCCCAGTGAAGTTTACTGTTTCCATGCGCTGATGTCACCTTGCTTTCTGCTCCAAATGAGACCTTTTAGTTGATTTAGGCTGCTTAGTCAACAGTATTTATCACTTTTAAGTGGTAGCATCCCTACAAGGTATCTAAATAAGAGTAGAGGATGTCGGACTAGAAACTAAAATGGGATGTGCAAAGTTGTGAACACCTGTTTTATGTTGCAATAATCTGTTTATGTAAATATTTCAGTGAAACGCACGGAAGGGAATCAGTATTTTAACTTAAAAAAGGAAATGTTTAAATCAACTAGTGTATTTTTACTGACAGTACATCCTGACATGTATCTTTGATTCTAAAAACTGGAATTGTGACTGACCCTCAGGAACTCGTAGCTTGACAGTATTGCTTTCTTCTCTTTGCAGGATAGTGTACCTGGGTCTGACACTGGGCTTGAGGACAGTCTCCTTCCTCCTTTGTATTTCGGGTTTTGCTCTACTCAAAAGACATCTTAAGAGGGAGGAGAAATATGCTCTGACCAATGGGAGTGCAGAGTTGGAGTCGCTAAGGAAAGAGGAGAACAACTCCATTCACTGTGAGCAGTTTGTGCTGGCCTCGGACTGCAGTCATGACAGAGAGACTCGCTTGTGAGTCTCAGTACAACCTCTTCTGACTCAGCTCTATGGAGCAGCTCAGATGTACAGAGGAGCACACACGCACACACACACACACACACACACACTGTGGACACTTTTCATAGCACTCAGAGTTTATATTTGTACAGGATTCGTGTCAGCGTTAAACAAAATATGCTGGAATGTATACATTTATGTAAGCGTTTTTCATGAATGGAAGACTTTTGTAGAAAAAATAATGTAATTGTGCTGTTTGTTTGTTTTTTATGTTGGTCTTCGTTTTTATAACTAAACTTGATAAAAAATGGATTCAACATAGGTGAACGATGATGAAGATGAAGTTAAACGCCATCGTGTTACTCTTGTGTTTGTGGCCCTGGTGTCACTTCAGAAGAGATACGTAGATTGAACACATCTCTGAAATGTTTCTGTGGCACACCCGGTGACTCACCTGTGAATGTGGCTACAAAGACCGTGTTTCAACTTGTGAACGAATGAGGGAAAACAAGCAGATCGGACCGAGAGACAACACAGAAACAGCAGCCCTCTGACTGATTATCCCAGAGGGGAAACTACCACTTCCTGTCCAGGTGTAACACAAAGAATTTCTTTGGTAAAATAACTATTTCATTACGCTTTGCGGCTCCGACAATCAAATCTTACCGCGCTGTGGCAAGTCGACACTGCTTGTTTGAGCTGTCAAACGCAACCCTTAAGTCAACATGAATGAGTCGCCGTAAAGGTGCTCAGACTTTAGTTTGAACATCTACAGTCGGATGATGCTGATAAGGACCATATGGATAACAGCTCCAGAACAGGTGCATAAATTACCCTTGAGCTGTGATTGTTTTGTCTGTCAATATCTGCTATAGATTTCATAAATGTGGGGGTTTGCAGCATAGCTTTTCAGTCATGATATATACAGTACAGGATATTCACCGTATCACCTCACAATACAAAACTTGCAAAGCTGCATGTTTACCAGTTAGCTGTATGAATAACGGGACTCCTTTTGATCTTATACACAGGTACTGTATATTGTATCTTGATTGTACACTTTGCCTCATTATGAAGCTCACTGCATTTTCTTTTCAACATGTTTTGTGTCAATGTGGTACCATTTCAGTGATTATCTCACACACTCTGAGGTTTCGTCTTGTTTATTTTTCACGTCTTTGTCATATACCATCGAAACAAATTGCAAAACGTCAAGAAGATCAGTTTGTCAAGTTCTACGTATTGTGGTTTGAAGGTAGATTTACAATTCCAGGATGTTGAGTTAAAAAAAAAAAATACAATTTACATCATTTGTAAGAATGTGATAAAATGTTTTATAAAAAAAAAAAGAAGCAGTTTTAGAAAATGAGCCAGCTTTCGTCTAGGTTAAAGGTTTCCGAACAAATGTAAGATGCCGTCGTGACAGAAATTCACTGATTGTTGTCAAATCAGTAAATTGGAATTAATGATGACCATAAAAATGTAATCACTTTAAATAATACACAGCATATTGTATATGCATTAGTCATCATTATCGTGGTGCTCTGTGCAAATCTTTGAGTGAACTGGTGCACTATCCCTCTACAGTGACATTAAGTTTAGCGTAATAGCATGTTTTTTCTGGTATGTTGTCGGGTATTAATCATCATTAAATGTTAGCATTAGCAATAAATAATTCATTTGTACATTTTTAATACTTACACCACGAAGAGTAACATGCAAAAAAAGCATATTTTATGCTCATAAGCTCAAAAGCTTGACATGCTACAGTTCGTTTAATTCTTTAACCAGTTAAAAAGGTGCTTAAGTTCAAACTTCAAAGGAAAAAGAAAGTTGTAAAAGATAATACAAACATGGCCTCCTGCAAATAGAACACAGTTCTAGTGTAATGAAAAAAAAAAGGCACAAATGAAACGTCTTAAAAACAATTGTCACTGTATTCCTGTGGTTACTGATCCTTTTTGTCTGCAGCACTCTGTTGATTCTGTGGATCAAGTAAAGGAACAAATACAGAATCACTCCACTATTAGTAGGATTAATATACAATCAGCATTTTTGTGGTTTGGTATTTACATGCACTTGTAAAATGCGTCTGTGTGTGTGCGTATGTATGTTTTACCTGGAGTTGATGGTGTTCTGTCAATAGTCTGTCATACTCTTGTGCAAGCCCTTTGGCTTGCCTCTTCATGGCCTCCACTTCAGCATGAGACTTGCGTACAGCTACACATACAAAACAGTTCTATCTATAAGTTTCTCTTTATATCATCAATGCCAATAAGAACGGTTCCTTTGTTTTGAAAGATATGACCTCAGATTATCTTGTATGAAGGCCGTGACGATTACTCACCTTCTTCAGCAGCCTTAACTTGGTTTGCCAGCTTCTCAACCTCCAACTTCAGTTGCTGGTTTTTGGCTGACAAGGTTTTTTCCTCGTCCAGGAGAGCCTTGTTACAAAGGATTCTCAATTACCAACAGCAGACTGCAGAGCACAAAATGCGAATCACAGAAACAATACTCTGTGGGGAAAATAGTAGCTACGTATTACCGTCTACATACTTTAAAATGTCGACATGTAAACATTTTGAAAACAAATGTATGTTACACAGAAGGTACGCAGTAAACTACAGTAGATGGTACACATTGAGGAAGGAAAGGAACTTTCTCATTAAGACTAAAAGACAAAAGATAAAGTTTTAGCCCTGTCATCAGACTCCGATTAGGGCTCACTTGTTTGAGCAGCAGGTTGTCGTCCTGGCACTGCTTGGCTGCCTTGACAGCACTGTCCATCTGCGCCTGAAGACCTGTATTGTCCTCCAAGGTGACAGCAACCTGGTTTAGCAAGGTGACAACCCGACGCATGATACTGTGTTCACAGGACAGGAAAAGAAGAAAACCGCAAGAAAAAAAGAGAGAGCAGGGCCTCAGAAAGTGAATTGGAAAGTTTTGTGTTTGCCTTTAAGAAAGTGAATTGGAAAGTTTTGTGTTTGCCTTTAAGGTCCCACACACATTATTGTGTTATTCTGAATAAATCAAAGAAATGACACTAACAGCCAGAGGAAGAGAGAGAAACCAGATATGTAGAGGTTCCTCTGGGCTCTGAACAGCTTCATGTGGACATGGTCGTACACATTTGGGTTCATGTTGGCATCGTGCATGGGCTCAGGAGCTGAGTACTTCTGCACCTCGCGTACAGCATCTGAGAGTGGGCAGAAACATGACCGATGCTGACAACAAGCTCTCAGCCTGCTCAGTATAACCCAGTGTCTGTCACTCTCGGCAGAATACTCACCAAGAAACAGAACAATGAGAACCATGATCATGGCAAAAAAGCATTTGTTCCAATATGGAGACAGCCAGTTCCATATTCTCCAGCTGAAAACCGAACGCCATCTACGAAGGAGGTAAGAGGGATCGAGTGAGTCTGAGCTGTCATAACGAACAGTAGAGAAAGGAAATGGATGCGCTCTGCTGGTGATTTGTGTGAACTTCAGTCAGTTTTCTGACTTCAGAAATCTCCAGAAAATGAGCGAGTTACTGAATGAACTGGTGAAATGAATGGTTATGTTTCAGGCATGTGTGTTGAGTTGCAGTACCGTTTTGCTGATACGAAGGGAATACACAAGATAAGGTTGACTGCTATCTCTGCATAGAGGAAGAAAGCCACAGCTGTCCACTGGAGAGTCATTGTGACGGGGATTTCCTGAGGGGAACAACAAGCTGAATTAGCTCCATGTAGCCTATGGCATGAGTAAGTGCTACTGTACTCTGCTACTCTTATACTGTAGAGTGGCTTTAAGTCTTTAACACACAAATGCACAACAGGCGACCTGCAGCACACATTCATAGGCCATTTGCTATTTATAGGCCTTTACCTTTAAGTCTATTCCTTGCTCTTCAGCATTAATATCACCAGCTGGGGTTCTCATTTAGTCTAAAGAGCGGGAGGTGGTCAATCTAGTGCAAGCAATAAATGGTGTTGGTGGCTTACCAGACAACGGTGAACGGTCAGCCGAAAAGTCCAGACGAACCCACAAATGTGCTCACACTCATTCACAACAGCTGCTGGTGAGCATCGGAGGGGCTACGGCCCTAAATACAACTCTGCTGGTCAGTTGACATCATTGGTCAGCCCCTTTGGATTTGTTAAACATCACAACCTGACTGACCAAACTGACCAAAAGCTTTGTTTTCACTCTTGTGGAGTGAGTGCAAAATGTGTTTTTCTTTTTCTTCTCCCCCCCCCCCAGTGTTGCATGTGTCTGTGTGTGTGCGTGCCTATATGTGTGTGTTTGTGCGCGTGCGCGTGCCTATATGTGTGTGCTTGCTGATGTCTTCTCACATTTCATGTCACAGTACAAAAATAGTCATGAGGAGGAACACTCAGTCTCTATATTTAAATAATAATTCATCCTTGGTGTGTGGGGTTTTTTTTTGAATCCCCAAAACTTCCAAAAATAAAGAAACAGAAACGTAATACTTAAAATATTCATTTGGATTTTTGGACTTTGAACTCAGACTAAGCATTTTCAGCACAAAGAAGCCAAACAAAGAACCACAAGAGGGCGGTGTTACCTAACGATAAAATACAGCTTTTGCAATAATTTGTAAATTCAATCCATATATTCCCAGTGTGTCAAAGGAGATGTACAGACAGCCAACAGTGTGGATAAAGGGCTCAGTTTATGTACTGAGCTGAATATAAACAGTCACTGAATTAGCAGCTATAGGCTCATTCCCAAAAGACTGAAGAGGATTGCTCTTTTTGTGTCTTTGCGTGCCTTTTAAACACATAAGTTGCATGGGTATTGCACATCAACAACAGAGGCTAAGGGAATTCTGTATAGCGTAGCTTTCAATTCTGCATTAAAATGTTCTCTTTTTTTGAAAGAATTCAGCTCCAGGAACTATTTTGTGTATTCTGCCCTCTCCACTGTATTCAGCTCCTCTGTGGCAAAAAAAAAAAAGAGACTGATAGCTGCTATCCTTTTTGACGGCGTGTCTCAGGGGTGCTGTGGAGCAAAATGTTTACAGCTGCACCCTGTGATAGCTTTTTGAGAGTAGGCAAATGACAGAGCAGAACTGAATATGCTTTGATTGCACTCTTCCCCTCGCCATCTCAGAGGTCGCAGCTCTGGGGACTGAAGTGTCATTACAGCTGAATGCCTGCAATAAGCAGATGGTCTGGCTGAGGTGATAGTGTGTTTGGTGATATGTTGCAACCTGAGAGCTCCATCTGTTTTATTTATTGTCTGCCTACATACATTTCTGTCGTTACAGGTACAGTAGTCAATGTGAAAAATGGACTTCATAAATGCTATCTTAATAATTACATAAGATATTTTTTATTTACTCGTTTTTTATTTTAATACAGGGAAGTTTGTCCATGCACAAACTCCTGTCTGTTTGCCTTTTTATAAAACTACTACAGTCAGTAAAACCACAGAGCTCTGATGCTCAATGCCAAACAACCACCATTGCAGAGGAGAATCTATCTACGTGACTGAGAAATGTTCACGGACGGACAAGGTACTGTTTTAAAGTTTTATTCACGTTACAATAAGTCACGTTCATTGACTTCCTTCCTGACTCTCTCCTGGAAGTTATAGCCACAGGCGACCAAATGAAACGCACGGTAAAATCTGAACATTGTTGAAAACATTTGGGATACAACTGAAGTCACAACTCAACAAAATATATAACAAAAGGTCTAGTTGTTTTTAAAAATGTGAATGCAGAAACTTTAGATATGATGTACTTTTTCATCAAATGTATAGTAACAGCAGGCCAGAGGGGTTAACACATATTTTTGGTTCCAGTTTTTTGATCCCAAGGCATTCTTTGCAAGTGAGGAAATATGGGCCCTATTGACTATTATGGATGTTTGGATCTACACCTTACTGTTTGTGGCCAGAATACCTCCACGAGAGGTGTGCACAAACTCGTAATCAGAGCTCCTCGCACCTGTCCCTGAAGGGCATCACAGATACCCTGCAAAGGAAGCTAATTTCAGCTACCTGTGTCCATGATCTTATTATTTCATTTAGTGAAGCATTACCAACCAGATCAGATCAACCTCTCCTCTCAGTCACTCCTCTCCAAGGTTTTCCAGCATTGTGGCAAAGTCTCCAGTGATCCCAAACCTCACATATAGGCCCAATCTGCATTTATACAGATCGGAAGCTCCAACACAGCAGCAGTTAGCTGGGGGCTTGCGAGTATTTCCACACCAGGCCTACTCATACTGCATACACCCAAGACAAGGTGGCACAGTGCCATTAATGTGTGTTAGCCTTAGCCTTGCAGCGCTGTAGGTTGTCAATTTGAAATCAAGACAGTTTTATTTCCCTCCGAGGACTTTACATCTCCACAGCATATGGCTTCTATCTATGCACCTTATATTTGAATAAGAAAGCTATACCTATAGCTACATAGAGGGGGCCCTGATCTCTCTGGCTTAGGCAAGGTGACTGACATCATGTTTGTCCTTTTTGAAAAGAGTCAGTGATTTTTGTTTTTTGACTGGCCCCTTGCCTGCAACAAATTTACCCAACCAGAGCTAAATGATACAGATACTTTATGATTCATTTTTTAAATCATGCATAATGTTTATAAAAGCGCACATATTCAAATAATAATAATAATAATAATACTTTTCTTTACAAAGTGCTTTAACAAACAGAAATAAAACCAGAAATGTAAAAAAAAAGAAAAAAGATTGCCACTAGATAATGCACCCATATAACATTTTGGGCATATGATAAAGGGCCCAAAACGTCACATGGAGGCAATAAATGTTAATGGGAGCATTATCTGATATGCGGATATATGTGTGTTTTTTTTGTTGTTGCATGGTTTAATGTTTAATGATAAAATAATAATAAAAAATAGCATTATTTCTACATCTGCAAGTCTAAAACTGCAATTCCTTTTCTTGACTGTTGGCGACGCAAGTCTGAAAGTGCATGTCCAAAGCTGTTGCTATACCTCAACAGCCAACAGGTGTGTGACGATGAATTCCAAGCACAACGACCAGGTTTTTGAAGGGTTAATGCTGTATGTGTTCTGCACCAGGAGGACATTCTTGATTTTTTAGGAACTTTAAGAACACTGAATGAAACACACGAACTGTTTCCCAAACCGCTGTGGTAGTGTCTAAATCACAATGGGATTGTGTCAAGAAATTAAGAGACTCCGACTATTGCATCCGGATTGAAAGCTCATTTAAAGTGAAGAAGACTCATCTCTACCCGGGAACCCTGCAGGTCAGTGTTTTAAGCTAGCTAAAGTTAGCTGTCTGGCTAGCTAATTGTGGTTGACCGCTTGTTTACTTCGTTTGGTGAGTTTCAGCGAAGGGCAGGGGGGTCCGGACTCCCCATTCCCTGGAAAAACAGATAATTTCCCCCCCTCAATATCCATGCAATTGTAAACAAATAATTTTAAATAATGAAATAATATGCATTGAAAACACGTGTGCTAATTAGAGATGCAAAACAATGTGTTTATAGGTTTTTAAAGATTGGGTCCCCCCTTCGTATGCCTCAAAGTGGTTTGGTCCGGCCAACCCCGCACCCCCAAACACGTAGTGCTTTGAATATGTCTGTGGAGCCGTCTGTTTGAGATTGTGTTGTTTTAATTTAAAACAAAATATGATTACAAGGCAAATTCATACTGAAACTATCTTCATGATATTTGTCACGGAGATTATGTTAGATTAGATTACACCATACTCATGTGATTAGGAAAACTACATCCATATATGGTGAACCAGTGCCGCCCACTGGCCATTTGTGGTATTGCTATTAATACGACACAGTCAAAATCTGGTTGCAAGAAATAAATACTAGTGGAGACGTTAATCTTTGAAAATTAAAGATTCTCCGATCTGGTAAAAAGTGATTTATTTTAATTTGCTTACTGTATTCTCCAGCAACTATTTACATATACATCCTTATCGTTAGGGTCTCTAGGATGTTCAGTACATTTTTAAACAATATAATTTAATTGTTGATGCTTAGAAGGCACATACAGAGAATCACAAAAATGATTGAAATTTAACTCTGAGAGCCAAACTTCAAACAATCATAACTAAAAAAAAGTTTTTTTGGAATAGAACTATAGGATTTTACAGAACTATAGGATTTTTACAAGTTTTCAAGAAAATCCATTATATGAGCTGGGAGGCCCTAGGAATAGTAATTACTGTTTGTTAAATAAGGCAATAAGGGCAGATTATAAACTCACAGTCTATTTGGAATTTCCTTGCTGTATAGGCTGTTACCCAGCAACGCTATTTCAAGATGCACTTACAGATAGAGGGTAGAAACAGTTTCACAGAGAGCTATGGTAAGAGGAGGAGTTGTTGGGGCGGTTAACTGTAAGAATTACAAAATTGATGGGTGGGAAATGTTCAATATCAAAGAGGTTAACATTTATTTCAGTACAGAGTGAATAATTTCTACATCTATGATAACAGTCAGACCTCTGCATCATAATGTGGCTTCTTCCCAGAAAGTGATGCGGGAGAAACGCCTCATTTAAGGTAAAGCAGTAACTCTGGACTGCATGTTAAGGCGAGTTCAATTGCAAGAGCCGAATTTTGTCTGCTGATCCATATACAGCGAGAGCTATTTCAGGTTTTAAAGAGGAGGCTTACTAGGAACTCTGAATAGAGGATGAATCACTTCATGTGATACTGCTGCAGGATCAGCCGTCTATATGTGGCATGAAGAAAAATAATGAAAAAGTAAGGATCAATGTCTAATACAAATATACTTGTAATAATTTCTTTCCATCTGTTGTGCTAATATTAACCAGGGACGAGTGCTGAACAATTATACAATTATAAATTAAGCTTTGTGGTGCTACAGATGGCTTACAAATAATATTTTCCAGACCTAAGGGAACATGGTTGTTACAGACCCTAAGGAAAAATCATTATGTTTTTATGTAGGATTGTCACATCATTTTTAGATTTTTCTCCTACTGAAAATGAAATGCATATATAACAATTCCTACTAAAAACTGTGATTGTGATCATTATTGATGAATCTGCAGATAGTTTTCTCGGGCGATCATTTGGTCTATAAATTATCAGAGAGCAAAAAACAAACAAGATACCCGCAAATTGTTTTTAGTCAACCCACTTATCCCTTTTTAAACTACCGAAAAGGTTGTTCATAAATAAACCACTATGATAATAAAATATCTTTTGATGATACTCTCAACGTTCATGTGTGTTCATGTCAGTGGGGTTAATGTCTGTCACGATCTGTCTGTAACCCTGCTTAGGAGCTGTAAAATTTATTTTATGACTAACTGCATCTCAGAGTGCCAAAGTGTGCCCATACGATTGACTTTTTTTTAATGTGGCAGCTCTTTCTCATTCGCACCCACCCCAGCTGCAATTTCTCCAACAGTTGTCTATCCAAATGGACATGCATGGTTAATTACAGTGCCGACCTGATGTATGAAATTAACCCACACTTCTCAAACTAGTTGTGTACTTACAAGGCTTACAGGCATTGTAATGCAATATTATTGCCATATAAAGTGATGTTGATTTCAGAGTGGCTTCAACTGAATACAGCATTAAGTCCCTGTGTTAGTCAAATGCTTCATTGTTGCAATCAGGAACAAAACACCGCCCCATGCGGTAGTTACCAAACCTCTCAAAAATTGCCCCAAAAGCTAAAAATTGGAGTGATTTAATCTGCTGAATGTTTAATCAGGTTTCTCCCAGGTTTAGGGAGCTTGGTTGTTTTGTGTGGAAGTGCAATTTGGTAGACATAATTAATTTCTCTTCGCAAGTTTTTATATACACTGGCTAGCAACTTTTAATGATGATTCAAACATAATTGGTTTCCTGTCCGTCCAAGCCTAACATTGTCTTTGCAGAAAATGAACGGGATTTTCAGGAGGCTTAGACACTCAAAATTGACTTCTGACACTTTGCAATTCTATTGTGACATGAGGGCACTTGGAGGAGGATTGAATGTATTTAAAATGCAATGGTCTATTTTGTCTATAGCGAACACAGATGCTCACCATGCTGTCTCAGACTCGAGCTGCCAGGCTGTGTTAGTGAGTCCTCTTGTGGTGGTCCCATTCATATGGAGGAGAGAAATGTGGCAGTATAATCACCACACAGTAGTCATCACTGTGAGGAAGGCTGGAGGGCAGCAACATCGCCACTGCCCGATGAAACAACTGGAATGACACATGGCTTCATGCATATACTGTATGGGCATATAGCTGCACATGCTGGAGTATACACATACAAGCACAGGACACACATTGCTGAATAGACGCATGCACGACCGTACACAATCACACACTGACTGGCAGGTGCGTGCACACACGGGCACTGAGCTTGCAGCTTTGTTGGCACAAAATGTTTGACTTCATTTTGCCCTTCACATTTTTGGTTTAGCGCGATAAGAATATGCCAGGCAGTCCCTTTTGTCTGAGCCACATTTTCTGAAGGATGATTCGGATTGCATAATGTAATGGCACTTTTTGTCAAATGTAAGTCTTACACATTGTCATTATAACCACGCTAGCATAAGCATTTCTTGTGCTATTGCCAGTTTGTCTTTATGGAATGAGTGATTACATTATGTTGTCTAATATACTTTGTAATACTTCATTATTTTAAGCTGTCTACGTTTGCATGCATGGATAGGTGCTTTTCCATGTTTATCCCCCCAGGATACATTTGTTCTTTAACATAGAGTGTATATTATAGAAGAGCACTTGATGTATCGTAACACATCTACTCTCTGCTGACACAGAGGGCAGTAAGCTACACACCATTGATTTAAAGGCAGAGTGGTGATGTGTTATTTTTCTTGAATACCACACTCATGATGCCATTGAGGTCAGAGCAGGTAGAGGTCATACTCCTATCTGTCTGCCTTTGAGTCCTGGTTTCTGTTTGAGGCTTTTCTTGTACACAGATTAGAGGCTGTATATCAGAGTCATATATCTTGTAACTCTATGAAGTGTCCTTCCATCGCTCTAAATGTGTCTTGGTGAGTTACATTTGGAAAATGACCACAACTAACAATTTGTCAAGATGTGCTGACTGGTGTGCTCAACTCACTTTCTTCTTCTCTACAATAGCAGAATTGCAGTTGAGTGTTCGCTGACCTAATCCAATAGAGACTCCATATGGACAGAGTAATGTGATTTTCCAGGCTTTTATTCTGTGTCTGCAGCTGGATAGAGAGGGGCCCTGAAGAGATGGCATCTGAATTGGGGATGGCTGCCTAAGAGCAGCCATTGAGCAAGAGACGGAAGGACATAATGTATGTGATAGGGACAGCAGCAAGCCTTGATGGGGAGAGTAGGGGAGAAGTGAAAGGACACATCAGGGTCAAGCGATTCTAATAAGGCACAGTGAAGCATCATTGAACCTCTGCAATTGACTATAGTAGTGTATTGACCATCTTTTTTTCTCTCCAAGTCACCTCATGTTAGAAGTGTATAATGGTATAGTGGTGGTCTGTTATTGCTAACCTATCAAGTATGCTCACTAGCAATGCTGACCTTGAGATTTGTATCCATGGCAGCCGTTAAAATGTCAATATTTAAGCGGTCACACGAGCTAAAATCACCAAACAACTTGAAGTCAGTTTAGTAGCTGTCATAACAATAGACGACGCTTTCTTTAGTTGAGTTCAGAGTTTTAAGAAAATCGAATGCTTGCCCCTCACAATATTGGATTTTTTGAATTGTATACGGAAGATAAAGGAGAAAGGCTGAATATATTTATAGACATTTGACAATATTGAGTGAAATCTTGAAAGACAGAATTTCCTGCCTTTACAAAATAACATGGCCTGAAATATTCCTACTAGATTTCATACAGATTTGCTAACAGTGACACACTTGTTGCAGCAACATCTGTGCAGAATAATTTTACATCAGCAGCACAAGAGGAGTCAGTGCCTTGATGATGTCAGATTTCATTCAGTATTTTAAGTTTCATTTCATATATAAATTTTTCATTCGATACATTCAGACTTTCATTCCAAATAATCAAGTTTCACTCTTTCAGCGTATTCAGACTCTCATATTCCGACTGTCCTCCCATATACTCAATACTGAATATGTGTGTGTGTGTGTTTCTAGCCTTAAAATCATCAGCTAAAAGCAGTTCAATCAGCTTTTAGCTGCTAAAAAACAGCTGCTAAAAAACTAGCCAAAGATCATGTGAAGTGTGGGAGTATTTATACAAAAATCCAACAATGTGGTGCTCTGTAAGCTCAAATTGGAAAGGTAAAGGGTTGCTATGACAGCGATTTATTTAAGTGTCACAGCAATTCTTTTGAATTATAGGTCCATTGATTATTGTTATTATTATTATTATTATAACACATTAGTGACTTGAAAATGAGATGAAGATTAGATGATTGAAAAAATTTTTTAAATATTAATGTTGCAATTTTTGATATATTTTAGGGTAAATTAATTATTATTTTTTTAAGAAATAAAAATGAAGAATAAATGATGAATTTCTCAAAGGCACTGGTTATGCCTAACAAGGCTTAAGCTAATCTAATGTTAATGTTGTGATAACCTCACGCAGTCAGTGTCAAGTGTCAAGTTGGATGACTGGTTCTTGAGAAAGCTGCAAGCAGCAATACTGGAGGCCAAGCAGTCGGCCTGTTCTGAACAGGCATGTTTTGAACGGGCACTGCACTAGTGTTACAAAAAAAAAAATCACCTTACATCAATAAATGTGATAAACTAGACGCTAAGTGCTCTTATTCCGTACTCGCACTGCTTCAGTGTCAGCTGAAAGTGACATCAAGAGAACCGATACATCGGTCTCAGTGATTAGTGAGAGCGAGATACCCCCCTCCCCAAACATGAAATGACTAACAACAAGCGAATGTCAGACTGATGGAGTGTTAACAAAATGGCTATTCAGTCAGAACATCAGAACATCATGTTGGTCTGTACAACGTACTTGAAAGAGCTTTTTGGCTAAGCCAGTGTGGCTGCACCTCTGGATGGAAAACAAACTGTGACCTTAACTTCTAGTTGGTGTAAATGTTGGTCTTTGAGAGGTAATTTTAGAAGGCAATCAATACAAATGATTTTTCAGTGGAACTGATGAAGTTTAAAATAGTACCTGACATTTGAGCGGAGGTCTAAATTATGTATTCACCAGGAATGCAACACATTGTTATGGTGGTAACAAAAATAAGTCTATACATTCATATATTGATACCCCACCCTTTGAAATTTCCTTCTAAAAGTTGGGCTTGTATACATACAGTATGTGTTAAATTTATCCTCTGGCTCAAAGTCTCATCGCATAGGTCATTTTCCCTCCCCTGTCAGCTAATCTGTTGCTGGCTGTGATTCCATCTCCACTTTCAATCACAGACATGCCCTCAAGGCACCGTGACATCCACACTGCCTGTTTACAGCAGGGTCATAAAGAACCTTGCCTGCATCAATATTCCCATATCAGCCCTCTCTGTTGTGCTACAAACCACACACACTGGCAGCCAGAGAAGCATCTGATCGCGGTTGTGTAATCGTTCTGGTAGCCAACAGCCCTGTGCTCTCAGGATCTAAAGGGCTCTTCAATTTTCTAGTGTACCTGAGACAGCAACGGCGTAATAAGCTCATTACTGAGATATGCAGTGGAGTACAGTGTGTGCATATGCATATGTGTATGTGTACCTTTATGCATGCACGCAAATGCACTGTATATATACTAATCTGAGACAGAATGTAATCCTTGACCCAGGGATTGTAACGAAGTGAGCTGCCAGGATAGCTGAGGATGACTTTATATGCTAATGGATATTGTAACGCTGCAGTCTGCATCTAGATTCAGTATTAGAGTGCAGGCTGAATGTAATAAGCTGACAGCTTGTTTTTTTCCCCTTGTAGATTCTTACTACTGAAATTCTTCTGCAGCTGTATGAATAAATTATTCCAACTTATTTAGGGCAACCTTGGTTCATAGACGAGTTGAGCAAAAAAACCCCCACAAGACTAGCCGCATTATATGCATCTACCCCAGGCAGCCGCTACTTGGGAAATACAATTTCACTGACTTATTCCTTGACAAAGCATGACACGCACTGTTGGTAGATATACACAGCCAGGGAAGAAGAGCTTCACTATCTGTAACTGTGTATTGTAAACAGATTCTTTTATTCGCCAGTTCTTTATTGCAGTTATGGATTTGCTTATTATGAGAGCTTTGTTGTAAGGCTAGTGGTTATTAAAAACAGAATATATAGATAATACGACTGTTTTCAACACTTTCCTTTAGTTTGATTAAATAACTGCATTATGAAAACATAACATCTGAGGATTCGGTTCTCTTTGAGAATTAAAACAATATTTATTGTTTTCATTGTGTTCAATGTGTGCTCTCTTTGTCACAGTCCCTGCCACAACATAAAGCCATGCTCAATTCATCAAACCAAAATAAAGGCAGCTGCAGATTTTCGATTTGGCTCAAAGATGTGACTGTTAAAATTAAACAGACTAGGCTTTGATTACATCTGGTTTATCTCAAACAAACTGATGAGAACCATGGTGTTCTGTTGTGTCTGTGGAATGTAAGTGTTCTTCTTCAACTCTAAAAACAGTGATTGTGACCAGTACCCCCATAGCCTTTCAGTTATAGTAACATAACATACACTATAGTCTGCTACTTCCTTTGTGTTCTATCTCTCCACATTTGACCTGTCTTTGTTGCATCCTCATACCTATAGTCTCATTTCAGTCTGAAGGCCTTCCGTCAGAGGGCTTCCAGGCAATAAGGTCAGTGGTCACTGGGGATTGCAGGGTCTGGTGTTGGAGCAAGTGGCATGTTGATGAATGGGAGTAATCTCACAGCTGTTACAGAATCACAAACATTTCACTTGAGGGGGAAGGGGAGAATAGGAAGCCTTATTGCTGCGTTATGTGAGTGAACACAAAATTTATTATAAATATACATATACATAACAATTCCTTCTTCTCGCTCTATATTTATATACCTTGTTTACCCTAAGCTGTACATGTATTATGTATGTACACAATGTTCTGTATGTTGCTACGTTACAAAAAGTCATGCAATATCTATAGTACATTATCCGATGTATCTACTTTGGTGGTCAATAAATAGTAATAAATTATCCACTTGTCTTTTTACATTCTATTGCACATATTATTTACATTACTGCTTTGGATTAACATTTTCCCTTTTTCATCATGACCTGATGTCAGTTGTAGCTGCTTTTATTGACTGTTGTCAATTTAAGATAATGGGTTACTTTACTCCACATCCTCAGAAGACAGACATTTCTGTCGGGCATCTTTGTCCTCAAATGTCACCTTTTTGTTCCTCTTTGGGTCAATCCAGGAGTTGTGGATAATGGCATTATTAGGGGTAGGATCTGCCTCAATGATTGACACCACTCGCTTCTTCATCTTGCTTTTCAAGACTTTCTGGAACTTCTGCCTAGTAAAGGCATAGAGTAGAGGGTGAAAGATAGTGGTCCCATAAGCCATGACCAGGAAGCCCAGTCTCAACTTGACCATTAGGTCACTGGGGCCCACACTCAGGATGACTGTGTTGAGTATTGTGATGGGCGTCCAGCACAGCAGGAAGGTTGACACAATCAGGAGGGACATCCTGAAAACCCTCTTTTGGCGCTCTCGCCTTTCTCTGTGGCGCTTAACTGCCCTGCGCAGTGCGATGATGACAGACACAGAGGTACGCATACCCAGTGTGGGGTTGCGGCTACCACTGCTCTGGGATCCATCTGTGGCCTCTTGCTGTGTTGTCATAGCCGTCATGGATGGGCACTTTTTCCTGCGAGTCTTCTTCTTCTGTGAAGCGTGGAAACGTGTGCCAATGCGAATATTAAGTGCCTGCAGGATCTTTGAGTAGGTGATGAGCATGACAACAGCAGTGAAGAAGAAAATGGGAATCTGAGCAAGCAAGTGGTAATAGAGGCCAAGTTCTGTGTAGTACTGGTTAGTGTGGATGACATTCTCCACCACTGTCTGGTTTAGCTCAGCATTGCCGTGGGCAAAGAAGCCCACTTCGATAAAGGGTACAAGGAAACTAATAAAGGATAGCACCCAAATGGCAGCCAGCAGGGCCAGGGCGCGACCCATGGTCAGCACCCGGTTGGCTGGTTTGACTGAGATGTCGTAGCGATCGAGGGTAATGGCAAGCACATTAGCGGCAGTGGCAACACTAGCAAAGGAGACGCAGGCTTCATGGAAGCAGCAGACCAGAGCAGTGTCTCCCTCCAGGGAAAGCAGCACCACCACAATGGTGAGGGGGATGCAGCACACACAAACCAGCACATCCAACACATGGAGGTTCATAGTGACAATGTTACTGACAGAACTAATGAGGTTCGATTTCATACAGTAGAGGGCGAGAACAGTGAGGTTGGAGCTCAGGCCCAGGAGGATTTCCAGCATGAGGAATCCAGTCAGGGAGACCTGAAAACTAACAGGATAGGGATACGGGCTGGGGGTTGCCGAACTCATGGTGCGGCTGATGGGTTCAGTGTTGTCGGTGACTGTGACGTTGCTCATGGTGGCTTCTTGTTCCGGACAGGGAAGGATATGCATTATCCTGTGCGTAGGGAGAAGAGAAGAAGAGAATTCATGAAGAGGAAAAGAAAAAGAAGAGGTTCCTGTTTGTGCATCTCTAGAAAGTTGTAATCAACACATATTTGAGACATCTTGTCCAACGCAATGCTGCCAGTTATCAAATGATAAGGAAGCCTTTTGAGTTTAAATGAGAAATACTGAGAGCAGACACTTGATAGTGCTGGAACTTTTTTTCCCCTGCCATTCCCTGCTGATTAGATTGTTTCACTGCGGAAATGGCATCACTAACTACTAACTATCTTGACTCGATCAGCTTCTACTTTTGTTATCGCCATTCTTTATCAGACAGTTTCATCCACAGTGTCGGCACATAACAGAAGCACTTTGGAACAAATTAAATTCTCATAACCTCATTGCTTGGTATCTTGTGACTTTTGGTTGTGTGGCTTCAATCTCTAGCCTTTGTGCTAAGTAACTCTGCTCGTGTCAAAACACAGAGCATTCAAATAGAGTAGTGGTACATTACAGGGGGGAGGTAAGTAATAAAATATTCGTTATGGTCTAATTATGGTAACTGGTCGTTTCTGGCAGTATTTTAGTCATTGCCAAATTACAGGAGGTGGTTCATAACTGCCAGAATATTCTGCCAGAATGTTTACCTGTCACCAGCAAGCTTATAATTTTCAGAGATGCATTTTAAAATATAAGATGTTCAGGACATAAATAATTGATGGACTAATGAGTGCAACAAAAAGCAGGTGGTATTTTGCACTGTTATTAATATTGGGTTAGGTGGAGAAAAATCTGATACACATGCACTCCAGAATAAATTAAAATCTGTGTAGAGTTATATATGACAACAACAAATGGTATTTTGTAATATTTACCCTTCCCTCCAGCACTATCTGAATACCAGGGCTGTGTAATCAGGCCATAGAGTCCATGTTGCATCCACAGAGACGAACATTACATCCAAACATAGCCAGAGGAAAAGTGTTTCTGTTCCAGCAGAACCCCCCAGCGAGGCTTTTCCTTTCACTGCTAGTCCCTCCCAAAGAGGCGTACAGCCAGAAAAGCACCTGTCCTTCTTGCCAGACAAGACTCTCTATGGGCCGCCAGATTGTTTTTTTTTTCCTGACCTCAACAGTGGATTTTAAATAAGGTGAATGTCCTCTACAGACTGTTTCTCAGATAACTGGTCCATTTGCTTTGGTGGTGGTGAGAGCACTGATGGATGAGTGGAACAGGGATAAGATGTCGGAGCCACCTCCTGTTTATAATCTCATGATATTCCCAGGCAGGCGAGACACAGCCAACCAAGAAAACAAAGAAACACAGACTCTTTCCCCTGAGCAGGGCTGAAATATACTACTCGTAGTACGATCCAAATCCTTGCTTTTTGCTTTTTTTGTCCTCAGTGAGAAGATAGTAGTGGGATCTGTGAATACAAAAAATAGTTACATCCATTTACTTGTACTCCAAGAGGCAGAGTTTGTCAGTCATGTAGATTGCCCAGTTTACACCATAGTAATGTCCAGAACCTGTCCAGGAGAGGTCAGTGCGTCCAGGCAGTGTCCAAGCCCATGTCTCCCCTGGGACCACTAATGGAACAGGCCTTCACTCTCCACCTTTTTCATCAGTCTCTGTACGCCTGGCTCCAGCCACCATTGACTTGTAAATCGAGTACAGGTCTCCAGTTTGCCCCTCGACATGCTGAACCCTCAATCACTGGCGATGGCGTGAGTAGAGCAGATTATAAGAGCGAGCATGTGCGTCCAATCACCGTGACGTGTGATCACTGTGACATTTTTATATGTGCATGGGAGGGGGGTTTCAGCGATTCAGGAGAAGGTCATCCTCATGAGGTAGTGGAAGTGAGTTTATGAGACGGAGAGAGCGTGCCTTGCGGATTTGCAACAAAAGATCCCGGACAAGAATTGGACTTTGGAAGCGGGAGCTGTGTACAACGTCATCTGTCTGTCCTTCAGTCCAGCATCAGTCAGTGACCTGAAGAGAGGGAGAGAGAAAGGATCGGGTAATGGATGATAGAAAGAGAGAGTGAGTGGGAGGAGTAGGAGAGGGAAGTGTGGGGGATGCGTTAGTGAAAATAAACATATCCTCAGTAGAAAAATGACAAGGAAACTCTCATTAGCATAGCAAAAAGCCTGTGATGTCTTATCATGTTCCTGTGCATCGCCTGATGCACTTAACATCTTTGATAATTAACATAACTGTAGCACTAATAGCAGACTTGCACAAAAGCAACTGTTATTGCATCTCAGCCTCCTGTTTTCAGATTGAAGATTAACTGTAGTCATATTTCTTGTGTATAATGTAAATTATTACATAAAAAAGACTTTGCGTATATTATTGTACGCCCGCTTGTATAGTCACAGCGGTGATAGTGTCATGATAGGACAGCCTTGCTTAGAGCTTAAGCACATTGTGATTCCTCGGGGAACTTGTCAAAAAGACATGGATGCTCCCTGGTATGTCACTATATGAGATCCGTGTAATCTCCTCAGAGGAACATGTCGGTCATTGTTCAAGGTTGTTTCAGTGAGGGGGGCCATACTTTACTGTGCCACAGTGTCAGCAGAAATGAAAGACTGGGTCCCATGTTTCTATACCAGGCAAGAGAGAGGATCATGTGCACTGATCACTGTGCATGTTATAAAGATGCACAATTTTAAAGTGCACATTGCATATTAAGTTTCTCGCATCATAGAGCCTGACAGTTCAGATTATGGTGTGTGAGTGTAGCAGCAAGACATAAATATGTAAGCACATTATCAAAGGGCTTTTAGAGTGTGATGTTGACAGTAGCAGGTACTTGGAATTTAAGACTCAACGTATTTGAATTGGTTACTAATAGTTTCCATTTGAACCATAACCATATGTTTCTAAGCGAAAGTCTTGCAACAGTGCCAGTTACTCAGGAAATTATAATGTGGATGGTTTCTAATAACATGCATTTGTTGAGATGTTTGACATTGAGTTATATTCGCTGTCATACGCGCTGTCCTCTGCTGAGTGCTGTAAATCAAACCAATAAGTAGAGTGCCCCATCAAAACACAGCAAAGCTCACCATGCAGGGTAAACACGGATGCTCCGGAGCTGGTCCACACACCATGCTCTCCCGTCTCCGTGCAGCTCTGCAACAATCTAGGTCGACCGATAGAAACTGCTGGTTTATCTTCTGCTCCTTCCAGCAGTAATCCAAGAAGTGGGATTGAATATTGATGAAAACACATGGGTCACAAAACTGACAGATGTTCTTTCCTTCCTGAGTCCCAGACAGATATAAACAAGTCCACAGAGATTAATCTTGACAGGGATGTTGGTGGGATTCTTCGTTTGCTCCCCTTGTCCCTATTTTTCTGTTATCCGTCCATATGAACTGGTTTGTGAATACTCATCATCTCAGGAACTCTCTGTTGCACTCCCTCCCTCCCTAACTGCCTGGATAGGAGTGCAAACCATCACACTCCTGGTATCTCTCTATCTCCCGCTTTGCTCTCCTCCCTCTCCCTCACTCCCTTGTTCCCTCTCTCTCTCTCTCTCTCTCTCTCTTACTGCGGAGGTTTGCAGTGCTACCCCAATCCTGATTGGTCCTCTGTAATAGGCTTAACCCTTTACTCTTCAGCGAGGGAAGGTATTTCCTTTTGTTCTGACTCTATCCACTCTTCCCTGACAGTGACTGTGACATCCCGTGTGGTTTTACTACACTTTTTCACAGGGGTTTTAGAAGCCAGTGCACCACACACTCACAACCTGCTGCATAGTTGGCTTGTCAGACGGTTAAAGGAAAAACAGCAGAAAATTCTGGGATGATGTTTTAATTAGCTCTGTCATGATGTAATGAACAAGTAATGTGTTTTTGCACTGTAGGGGGAATGATGAGGATGGAGAGGGAGAAGCAATATTTTTTGTATTGATTTTGCACACATGCATAGGTCTTACTATGCATGTGCAAGTGAGCTTGAGAGGCAGTGAGACTGACAGAGAGGCGATAAATTCTTGCAGCTGTGAGTGGTAGAAATGGATTATGCAGAAAAGAATGAAAGAAGAAGAAAAAGAAGAGATAGAGGATAGTGGCTCTGATTGATAGTTTCAGTTAAGTTGCTCTGTCAGATCAGTAAGGGGTTGACCACCCTCCATTCTTTTGTCAAGGCTCATTTGTCAGGTGCAATTATTGCCAGAGGGCATCCTGGTATCTGACAGCCTCCAGTATCGAAGAAGGGGGCATCTGTTGCTATGGCTTGACTACCTAATAAACTAACCATTAAAGCACATCACGTGTTGTTATCCCGTTGGTGACAGTTTGATAATTGCAGGCAGATGTTTCAATTAGTTTTCAAGGCTTTTAAAGTTGACTTGATGCCCAACATAGATGAAAGGACTAGAAGGGTTTGACGCCATTTCCTTCGTAGTGAGCAAAAAATGTAACATTAATTGATAATGAAAATAATCATTGCAGCCCTACACCTTGCATGATAAGGTTTGAAGTCACAACTGACTGAGTTTCTTGATGGAATCTCTTGATGGAATATGAAGTGTCCTTGATACTGTACCAATGGCAACCCCTTTAATCTAGAACAAACTGAAGGTCAAGGGGAAACCTCAATTACAATCTGGTATTATTGAGGTTATCAGATACCCGTGATCATACAGAAATGCGTGTTTCCCTTCCACTTGACACATATCATCGACTCAAATTCTCAGTCGAACTTCACATTGCATGATATAGGCTTGGCACGTGTGTCGAGAGGAATTGTATGTGTGAAGATGGAGGGAAGATGTGAAGTGTGACAGATGGGGGAAGACAGAGCAGTTATCTTTAGTGGTTGATTAGTTGTTCGGTAGTTTGTGCAGGTCTTTTGTACACATCTACTCCGTAAGTTTAGGTGCATGTTGGTTCTTAGGATTGCATGTTTGTGTACCTCGATATAAGCGGCCAGCATCAAGTAATTGCTTCCTACACAGGATCCATCTGTACGCCTCTGGCTGTCAGACTATAATTACACAGCACATTGGTGAAAAACAGCTTCTCTGTCACTGCCTGCAACTCAAGGCACTGTATGTTTCATAAGAAGCATGATGAGATTGGAAAGTGGCCGTTTATATGAAAAGCTGGACTGACCACTTGACAGCCTTCTCATGGCTCTTTGGGAATTGAAGAGGGCTAAACATGCTGCTGCAAAAACACTGTAGTCACAAAACTTCAGAGTTCAATAGAAGAATGATGTTAATATTTTATTGGCATTAATATTTCATCCAGCTTTGTCTCTCCCCAGACTCCACTGTCTGATATTCTCTGCACTTTTTCACCACTTTGACTCTGATTGCCTGTAGACAGCCGTGGATTTACTGTATGCATGTTCCTGTCGATATTCAAGGGTGTGCATTTCTTTGCTTATATGACACTTATTGTGTTTTGACACCCTCGATACAGTTTGCGTGTGGTGTGTCTGTGAAGAGGACACTCTCTGGCCTGAGCTTATTGGACAATTAAAGAAGAAGAAGATGCAGATGTGCCGTCAGTGGCCCTCTCATTTCATGTACATGCATGCCAAACACCAGCATGCAATCATGCAATAGCGGGATGGAAAGCGGCAGGCCCAGAGGACCCAGCACAGAGACTTTTATCTCCTGGCAGCAGGCATCCTGCACCTCCATTTGGCGCCACTGTGATTTGCTCCAGATTGCTCCAGAACAGCTCAGTGCTAATGGAGTGGCTGATTTCAAATGTTGTAGCAGTCTGCTGTCATCTGATCTATTTAAATTGCCCCTTTTTTTTTTTACAAACCCTAAGGAGTTTCTGATCAAACCTCACATAGACCTGGACAGTCATACAGAAGCTGAGAGACTCCTATTTTTGTTCCCCAGTTTTTTAATAAGAAGTATATTTTTTCAATATTTAGCAACTCCTCCCACTTCCTAAATTATCCATAGAGCACCACAGTGAATTGTGCTTTTTTAAAAGGATGTTGGCCAAGAAGGAGACATTAGATATGAGAGTATAAGATGGAGAGAAAAGGGAAGACCACATTCCAGGGTCCAGGTTTTTGCCTGGGGTTTTGCCACAGGGCAGTTTGCTTTAGCCTCAGTTCCAGGATCCCTTTGGATTCATGCTCAGTTGGAGTGAGATGAAAGTCCCTGGATCAAGTTAGAAGAAATGGAGATGAAAAGCTCATCCCCACTCCTCCTATGTTAAACACTTGAGATTGATGAGCAGCAGCTGAAAATGAAATGCAAACGAAGTCCTAGAGGAAATGTTAATATATCCTCTTCCATCCCCGTACAGGTCCATTAGTACTGAAGTGACTTCATTTGTATGTGACATTTAGCACAGCATATTATGTGAGGGCTTTTGCTACCATTGGTAAAATAGTGTTAAAAAAAACGTTAATAGATTATAGTCCTCATATTGTGGTGTAATTATTTTTTAATTATGGTGTACTTGTAAATAATTATGTGGCGCATCGAATAGGGGTGAAAACAGGAATGTACACCGATCAGTCACAACATTAAAACCACTGACAGTTGAAATGAATAACACTGACCATCTCGCTACAGTTCAATAGGGAGATGCAGCAGGACAATGCGTGCTGCCATACCACAAAAACTCAGGAACAGCTCGAGGAACGTGACAAAGAGCTTAGAGTCTCGACCTGGCCTCAAGATTCCCCAGATCCAAATCTGATTGAGCTACATGGGACGTGCCGATCCATGGATGCCATCGGGGAGTGCTGTTGGCATGAG
>JBBPCS010000917.1:13166535-13186184 GCA_037974645.1 Hollardia meadi | reverse complement strand
AAGTAATATTGTATCTGTTGGATCTTTTTAATTTCAAAACGCATAGCGTGCAATCACAACAGGTCGTGTCTTGTACTCCAGCACTGGGTGCTCTGAAAATGTACTGTCACTATAGGAATAGGTATCTAGAACTGATAAATTGGTGGCGGTGCCTGACGAGTCAGTAGTACTGAAATATTGGTAAGCTTCTGAATCTTTTCACATCTTGTCTATTTTTTGAATTCCGAATTATGGCGCGTAATGTCAAGGAGAGTATCGATAAGTATCGGTACTGGTAAGAATATCGGTATTGATAAAATGATTTTAAAAATGATACCCAATCCTTGTCACTCTGATCTATTGCATTAGGTTTGCACAGTTTTGAAATTGAAACCATAGATGGGGAAAATCATGGATTTTAAGTCATTAGCGCTCACTTAAATGATGACATTGATTCTAGTTTCGGAGCAGGCTACATGTGTTTTGTTCATATTCATTTGAATAAATTACATTTACTTTAAAAAAAACCCAACTACATTCATTTTTTCCAATTCAACAAAACAGGATTTGAGAAAACATCTATCACAGTAACATGTTATTTTATTGTTGTGATATTGACATATTGTGATATAGTAAATTTCATGGATGATAACATTGCTTCTTTCGACTTTGCAAAAATGGATTACATTTGATACTGATCACATTAAAGCAAAAATCACGTATATCCAATTTTGCACAGAGCAGTACTGTTCGCTGCTCATTGAAACATTTCGTATAATGGGAAAATACTAATAATTAACATAAAATATTAAAGATATAGTTTCACATTATCACATTATGTAAATGGTATAGAGAAATATATAATTTATATCATCTTACCGCGTCATATCACCTTCTCCTCATGTGAAATCGTTTGGGACACCCTCAATAAATGAACCACATTTTTTCCCCCTGGTTGTAATATATGAAAAATATACACTGAAGCTGTAACTATGATATGCTTAGACCATTTTTTAATTACAGCTCTGAAACTGATATGTTCTTGAGGGTATTTAAATGTCGGTTATAATAAGTTATAAACACACAGGGACCTAAACAGGCTGTTTAGTGGGCCCTGTAGAAAGTAGCCTCAAATCATTAAACAAACAGATTAGATTTTGGTTCCACTTGACAAATTGACTGTAATTTCTTTTGCTGGCTTGATGATCGGTAGAGATTGGATTTCTGCTGTGCTCTGTAAGATATTCACTGGGAGGCATTAGCAAAACAAACATCTAACAACGGCTCAGTCTTTATTCAGACGCTCATTTTGCATTACCCAGAGATTGTAATCACTAATGCATGACATAAAAAATATTTTTGGGGATCTCCCAAATGAAATGATTGAGCAGCCAAGTTGTTTTTCTTTGCAATTCAAGACTCCAGAGAACAGAATAGAGCGATACAGTGATAAGCTGTCTTTGTGATAGGAGTGTCAAGAGTGAGTCATCAAAGGTGTCCCCAACAGGAGAGATCTCAAACAGGAAACACATGCTCTGGTGCCGTACATGACAAGCAGATGGCAAGCAACAGGGCCCTGTCAGTCCAGTGTCGAGTTGTGACTTTGGGGGAAAACACAGGGGAAAAAATATGCTCAGGATGGATTTTAGGCCATCTGTCTGTATTACCACAAGGTGTCATTTTTAAAAAGGGGGGCGGGGGGGAACTTGCTCTTATTCTTTCAGATCAGGTCTTTACAGCAGATAGCACGTAACAACTGTGCTTTTGTATCCTCTTTGACATTTTTTCCAGTCCCAGAGTGGCAGTCGCAGAATGATGTTTGTATCATTTAGTTTCAGGACTCTGCAAAGTGATGCTCTCTCACAATCTCTTCTTGAACCTTCAGTTTTCCCGTCTTTGGGGTCTCTGTTTTTCTTCACCCCCCCCCCCCCTCCCCCACCCTTGGCTGTCTCTCTCCCCACCTGTGATAGCGCACTGCATTATGTTGCATTGTGGTTCATGGGAAGAGGCCAACAGTGAGGCTGATAAATTTGCCTCTCAGTCAAAAGACAAATGAGACATGCATAGGAAGGAAGCTGCCTGGAGAAGGAGGCAGTGAAGTTCACACACACATGTAGGGAGATATTCCGGCTGTTGCCAAGTGGAATGGAGTTTGTCCGCCTACACACGCAGAAGACCAGGAGATGTGTATCTGGGCCTGGCTTAGAGGCTGCTGGCTTACTCTACTGTAGCAGGTGGTGCACATTTTTCATTTATACGAAAACAGTATGTGTAGGCAGCAAAGAGGAGGTGCCGTCATCTATTCCTGCATCGAATATAGCTGATCTTACCCACTTTGTGGCAGCATGGACGGTCATGTTGTATAAATGCAGTTCTGGAACCATTTTTGGACTGATAATATTTCTCAAAATTACACAATATAAAGTAAAATTACAATTAATACCTTCCAAGATTCTGAGTTGATTCACAAATTTCAAAAGACTTTTTTTGCGGGTCGTTAATTGTGTTAACTGAACAAAGCTCATGACGGCAAAGTGTGACACCAGGACTGTGTACAGTATGTACATGCTAGTACAGTTACTTTAAATAACTTAATAATTAGCGTTTCAAGACGAAGTTAAGTGTTTTGTGAATACACAGTGCGGCGTCACCCAGAAACTAACCGTAGTGAAGCGGAGCAGCAAACTCCAGCACTACCAACACACCCCTGCACCACATTATAAAACTTTAGCCAAGTCTGATCAGAGCTGGAGACATAACATTAGTAACAACTCAGTGAAGCACTGCCAAAATTCATAGCACACACTGCACTGGAGCAAGGGCCTGAAAATAGTATCTCTATCAGTTTACTGAATAAAGACTTGAGAACTGATTCAGAATTTAATTGTGACACCAATGGAATAGTGAGATTTACAAAGATTCACACTCCTAAATATCAAGAATATGTATCAGTGTCCAGACTTTGGAATCAAAGGTAGTTCTATCACTGATCAATAGTAGTATCTGACTATAGAGAGCTGTATTCCGCCTAGACCGAGGGGAGCATTGTTATGTATGAATGTTTTGGAGCCAAATTAAAAATGATGGTTCTTTTTCAGAATGTCAAGAACAGACTGAGACCTTTAATTTGTGTACATTACATACAGTGTGACAGTCAACGCAAGCCAAAATGTCATGCGCGACATTTTCAAGTCTAGATAAGAAACGTACGTTCAGTGTTGGCTCTTATCATCATGACCCAGAAAAGTCATGGAAAACTCAGGGGGGTGGGCATTGCTCTAATTTAGATGTATTTCACATGCAGGACCGATAGAAGGATGAAGGGCTAGAGTAAAAATGAGAACGGGGGAAAAAAAAATGCATGGAGATGATCCCTGCATTCATCCAGCGACTGCAGAATTGGAGATATAATGCAAATTATGGAGATTATTCAGCCAACCATTTGGTTTCTGCAATTAGGATTAAGGTGGGGTTTTTTTTTTTTCCTGAGCTCTGCTCTCATGGGTTCCTGATTGGCTAAACAGTTAACAGAGTTAATTCAAAGTTAAAACCTTGGTTGATTTTGACTGTTGCACATTATTCAGTGGCACTATCAATGCTTTTAGTCATAATGTACATGAAGAACCCCATCTAGCATTCCAATGCAAAGTAGACATGGGGTCTGTGTCACAGGGGATTATGCCTATAGGTGCCAATTGTCAGTCTCCTATCCCTCTGTACAACTCAAATATTAGAATATCTGGTATGCGATACCACATGAGCTGCATGCCTTCTGAATACATGAACATATCCACCCAGAAAACAATGCACATAAGTATGCTGAGTATATGGTTAGTTTATATATTGTACTTCCATAACTCTGTCTACAACTAACTTCATCATCATCACGACTGTAATATTTCAGTGTTACATTGTAGAAATGCAAATGAGGCGGCACTAGGAGCATAGCACTGGCGGTTGATATTTACACTAAACTGAACACTGATGCTGAGTAATGTTTGATGATGGGCCAAGCTTGTCCAATCCCCAAAATGTTATACGCTCCAGTGGCTCAGGTCATTATAGTCAGCGCCAGCATGCTTTAGAAAGCACTTTTAATGAAAGGAGGTGCGTAATAAAGTGCTACAGATAGAAGTAGCACTAGGGTCTCGTGGAGTTGTATACCACCGGTTGTTTTCTGACTGAAAATGTTATATAGTTAGGGGAACAACTGTATAGCTGTGTTGATTTAAGCCAAAGGCAGGCTCATACTGTCCTGGACAGAATTTAAATACATGTGCATTTGGGTGTCGAGACTTTGGTTCTGGTTCCTGACCGATCATTACCGAAACATCGATAAGCTCCTGGTCAAAGGGTGCTGCCATCATTACTTATGTAACATTAATTCAATCTAATATAGCTGGAAATGTCAAATTCCAAGCTGTCCCCAAATGATGATGAAGCTTTTGGTGTGTCAGGCGGTTACGTTTGATGTTGCCTGACTGCATGTTTACTTTCTGTGCTCTGCAGTCCTGACTGACGGGGGGGAAAAAACGGCTCTCGCATTCGGGATATTTTGGCTTCATTTTTGTACAATGTGAGGAAGTGGAGACGCTTCATCCATCTTTATTTATGTCAATGGATACAAGCTGTGACCAAGTGATGGAGTAGTGGCTTCAGGGTGCAAAGATCTTAATACAAGTACTGAGAAACAGAATTTTTACTAAATTGATTTTTCTTAGTTATGTTTTTACAGATTTCTTTGAGTTGAGCAAAAATAAATAATTATAAATAATAACAAATAAATTAAATAATAAATAATAAACAAAATTGTTTCTTTTAAATATTAATTATAAATATATTAACGTTTTAATTAGGTTTTTATTATGCCACTAATCACTTGCATGTATAGATAATAAAGTCGCTATTGGCCTGGTAGTCTAAGTGTCAGTGTTGATAAGCAGCAGCCGTGTGGATATTGATAAAAAACCTAACGATACCATTTCTATTTGAAAGTGTGGCCCTCTCAGTGTTATAGCGTGGCAGTTGATCAGTGATGAAGGAGCCGTGGGATAGCGACATCTTCTCTGTCTCACAGTGGGAAACATGAAACAGCGATACATCTTTGATCCAGAAATAATTTCACCTCTGAATTTCTTATGACCCTGAAAAGGCTGTTCGATGAAGGCATTTGATTTTGCTATTTCTGGAGCCTCTCCTTGCCGCTGATGTTGATCTGTTACGTGTCAGGGAGATTTACCTAGGCAGGCATTCACCTCACACATGGCTCAAAATGACACATTTTTCTGTTTTGCATCTCCTTTTGTTACATCTAACACCCCACCTCCTCTCCTTTTTACCCCCACTCCTACCACCTCCCCTTGAGCAATTGGAGCTGAGATGGAAGGAGAGATGGATGATGTTGTTTTGAACTGTGACATGTCTCGATGCAAGTCATTCCATTATTATTCATAAATAATTGGCCAGGACCGTCTGTCGGAGCTATTTATAGGGCTGATTGCTGTTTTGCCAGGGAGCACAAACTCTTAGAGCTTTATTTCTTTGCCTTTTCTGATTACCTAAATGAAAACCACATAAAGTTTAGTTTTTATGAAGCTTCTTATAAACTCCTTGACCTCTAGCTGATTCTGTTTGCCCCCAAAACACTACTAAACATAGATATATGTGAGGAATTGGTTCACACTCAGCTCTTCCAGCTAAAGCCTCTCAAATAGTTTCGAGCCAGCGTTTAAATACATCTAATTCTCTTCCACTGGCAGCCAGAGATATTAACTCATTCTCTCTTCAGAGCATCTATCTTCCACTTAAAATAAAAATCAATATGGACCGGTGAGGCCAGTCAGTTATACCGGATTAGACAGGAGCACTGATCCTGCTCAGACAAATTGCTTGCAAACACATGAACCACTGTTCATTTGTTCATCCTGACCACAATATTTCGAGCTCCATTAGTTATATTTATGCATGGAGCTACCTGCTTAGCATGCGCGGTTAAAACTTGAACGCTGCCCTTGAAGGTTGAGAGCGTCAGTGACAAAAAGAGAGGGCAGAAAATCTAAGCGGAGCGAAGAGAAAAAAAAGAGGAAATAATCAGATTGGGAACAAAAGAGTGGATTATTTAGCACTCATGGTTCATCAGGATAAGCCCACAGCCTTCTGGTGAATATTACATGAGGGTGTTAGATTAGTACAGATGAAAGGGAGAACACTATAGCCCAGCCAAGTTGCGCATAAACATACTGTGGATTTAATTTCACTTTGTGTGCGAGACGCTGTTTAAATTGGAATATTTGATTGGGAAGACAGCGGAAGGTGAAATGAGATTTTTGAGAGCTGTTAATGCACTTTGAACATGCATGTGGGATTAATCAGTCGGAAGTGCAGGCAGTACCAGTGGGATTTCATAATCATCAGCCACTGTCAGGTCACCGTTTCTGCTGAATCAGGATATTGGGATGTGGTATGTTGAACTTGTTGAAAAGAAAGAAGAAAAAAAAACCCAGCATAATGCAGGTTAGGTCTGAGCCCATCGGCATGACAGTAAGGAATTCAATTTCAAACACAAGTCGGAGCCTCACACGTGCTGTATTAGAGCCTCATAAAACGCTCCATCTTCACTGCAGCGTGACAGCATGAGAACATGGCTGGAATGCAGGATGACAAGGGTGTGTGGTGGAAACAGTCGGCTGTCATTAGTATGCAGCACAGACCCGTCTTGTCTAGCTGGACCTATGCAGAAAGACTTTCCCCCAGAACAGCAGATAAATTGTCTGTAGTGAATAGAGTAGCTGAGGCAAATCTGTGCCCTTTTCGGCACAAGCAGATTTCTCTTGTGTCGTTGGATTTGCTCCACATAACGCAGTCACAACAGTCTTGAATATAGGAGTTGTGTGAAAGAAAGGGTCAAAGTTTAACGTCACTGTAATACTGCCACCAGAGAGAGCAGCCAAGAGACAGAGAGAGAACCTTATTAAGACCTCTGCTCAAAGAGCTTAGTGCTCAACTCCTGAGTGAGTTTTATCAGAAAAGACCCTTCAAGCATGACCACAGTAATGAACCTATTAGCCATGAAATTGACTTTTCTGATAAATAAGGAACAGATGAGAGTTTAGGGGAGCAATTCTGCATTTCAACCCTTTTGTTTGAGATTCATAATTACATTTGAGCTTTAGTACATTTTTAATAACTGATTTTGCACACGTGCAGACAAGTCTTTCGTCATCAAGTTTTGGCTTCTTCCCTTGTTCTTCCCTCGTTAACATTCCGTATACTCTCCTTGTCTTAAGGGCCAAAAATGACTCACCTTTGCTGAACCTCTAAAACGAAACGGCATAATTGAATTTTAAACAACTGATCTAACAACCTGTCTTTCACAAACGTTATGCACATCTGGGTTTTCCCTCTCCTCTATGCAGATATATGCATTTAATAAGAGGACATGTTTTGGACACATAGTGGCAGGTAATTTTTTTTACCCTTAAGACAACACAAGGGTTGAGTATTCTGCAAAATATTAATTGGGCCATTTTTCTGGGTGAAAGTATTAACCCCACACCATGGCTAGTGTTCGGAAAGTGTCCAAACTGTGAAAAATAATGGAATACTTAAATTCTAGACAGTGCATGAGCGAATGATTCAATCAGCAAATGCAAACCTCCATAGGTAAATGTATTCTGGTTGCCTTTATTAAGTGCTTAAAGATTAACATAATTTGTCTCCCTGCTGATATAGGATAGCATAGGTATCCATGTGTTGAAAGGCCAACAGGAAGCCTGTAGGGTTTCCAACGCAAGACGCAACAATGGGCTTCATACGAGAACGACTTGTACAAATAAAAAAAACTTCTACAGTAACGTAACATGTCGCTAACATTACTTTTACTTAGCATTTCTTTCCTCTGCTCTCCTCTGCACATCTGTAGAGTAAAACAGGGAAAGCCAGTTAGTTTAAAACTTAGCAAGGCTAATCTCCGAACAGGAGATGAAACGAGTCTTTACCGATATTGTGACAGGGCACCCAAATAAATAACTATTGGAAACACTGACGTACCTGCTCATGAACAGGTGGTGTTCATCAGTTGTTTCTACTTTGTGTAACTCATCACTGTTCAAGTCAAAAAGACGGCGCACAGTATAGAGACAGACGCTTCGAGGGCCTCACATACTGTAGTGATTTTTAAACCAAATCCATGCTATTAGTTTGGAGAGCAGTCAAATCTTTTAGGAAACAGGTGGTTTGGGTGTTTCATTGGCTAAGGAGTAGAATACCAATGAACTTCAACTGTTGCAGGTGTGAAAAGGGTCCAGACAATCTCAGTGTATACAGAAGGGCCCACAACACTTTTCTATTCTATCCTGTGACATCCAATCAACATATCCCATTGTGTTGAGTGTCAGACCCTGGTTGATTGATTGTAGTTCTGCTTTGCGCCCCATTGCTTAGAGCCCAGCTCTGCAATGACAGAAAGGACACGCAGATGAATAATGCATGTCTCTATCAACCAATCTGGCAAGCACAAGTCTAGGAGATAAAGAGATGGATAGATAGAGAGAGCGGCAGATGGACAGAGAATGGAGAGAGATGTTCCACAGTTGATCAAGATGGGCACTGTACATGTAGATGGAATTAGAAGTCATGATGACACAACCCCACATAAAGTGTCCGACACAACATCTGAAATTAAATCATAGCAGCCAATGATTTTTATTAAGTTAGCCGCCCTAATACGAGATGACTGCTCTTTTTTGAAATTCACTTTGAGACTTTGAAATTAAAACATGTTTCAGAGGGTCAAGTCCCCACACAAACGTATCAGATTAAAGGTCTCCTTTATTCTTTCAAGGTCTTCCTTTTGCTCTCAGAATTTACGAATTGCAGGTCAAGATAATGCGTGCCACTCGCTCTTTCTGAAAGGAAACTAAATCACTCAACACTTGCTGCAATAAAGTGTTTATTGTTGAAGCAGAACTCAACATTGCCTTAGAGTGAGTTATACTATAAAAAGGGTATCATAGATACTGCAGAAAAATATCTTATTTATTAACCTGGCGGTGAGCCATCCATGGCTTAGAGTCTAAGGCCAACATATTGAATTTGTATCAGTTGCTCAGTTGTTCTTATTTTGGAAGGTGCTTAATCACTCTGCAGCAAAAAACAAGAATACATTAGCCTGCTTCCTTCTGTTACACTCCAAACAATACTGTTATTTTGGACCGTTATTGTTCTCCAATGCCATCCAAACCATTCTTTCTGATGCTAAATAGGAAAGGTGATTTCATTTGAAGTGGTATAGAGAGAATAATAAAGATAGAAGGTCGAAACTTAATGTTGTGATCTCTTTTGTAAGTGTTCTTAGTAATTTAGGCTAAATAAGATGCATGAGTAGTAACCTAAATACAGAATAAGTATGCACACGCACAAACGTTTTTGATTTTTAACGATTTCTAACTGTAAAAATGAAACAAACTGTTTTGTCTCATGAACGCTGTCTGCCATAGAAATGGGATGACCCAAATTCTTTAACTTGGAAGTGACGTCAGCTTTAATCATGTTTTTATCACAAAGTAAACGAAGGTTCTTCACAAATATCAAACATAAAACCAGACGTCTTTTAGCCTCGTCAGTATCAACAGGCTCATATTGCTCATAGAGATTGCTCAATGCAGTATATATTCCTGTCGAAGAGGAGAAAAAAAGGGAGGGGGTTGTGTGTGTGAGAGAGAGAGAGATTGGCGGGGCCGATTGGGGGATGGATCCAACATTTAAAGCCACTATTTGCTGTGTGTTTTTACCACTTCATACAGTCACACAGGCTATAGATACAGTAGGAGTAAAATGTATTTATATATCCAGGAGTAGAGGAATAATTAGTCGTAATTCAAATTTTATGCATCTGCCTCTCTTTCTCTGCCTACCCATGACATACTGGTATGTCTATTTATGAAAATGAAGATAGGTTGGATTTTTAAAGAAAACCCAAATGTAAATCAATATCAACCGTTTTTTATGCATGCAAAATACCAGTATTGATGATAACCATGCTATTAAAAACATTAAACATTCATATTGTGTTAATAATACACATATGATAATATTGTGTAAATAATTCAGAACAGTTATTAGGCCTTATGTATCTTTCATGTGTATCGTTCATTAAATGTAATTGCCCTTTTTGATATGCTTTTCTTCAGCCATGGTTACAGACTCTCTCCACCTGCCTACACTCATATTTTCAGTGTTATTCATTTGCCGAAAATAGACAAAACACACAAGACAAATTTGACTGATTTTTCACATTTTCTGAAGAGTAACACAGATAATATCTTTGTCATGACTTCTTTTGGCCACAATAATCATGTAGGGATCTGATATCATGGCAGCCTTGTCAAAAGTTTGACTAAACATGAATGTACAAGGATGGATAATAAGAATAACTTGTTTGATATGAGCTTACTTGCATTTGTTCTTCGAGTTTGCAGTAAAGCTTTGAGAAAGAGTTTCTTTTTCCTCTAGTGCTAACAAACACTACCAGCATGATAAGAAATCTTTGATGGTACCTAAATACGTAAATCTTTTATCGTCCCGGTTCAGCTGAAACAGATTGACCACTGCATGAAAAAGCCCAGACAATAATTACTTTTAATCCAGCAAATGTTTCCAATTGCAGAGGGAAGATTTGAATATGACCCAGTTTTAGGAGATTACTTGCGTTTTGCAGACGTCACCGTCTAAAACGCTGGAGGCCTGACAACTTCAGCATGAAGGGAAGAAGTCTGTTAAAATTTGACGACCCCTCTGCAGAATGCAATACAATGTACTTTAAATGGACTGATCTAAATGGACTCTGAGCTTTGAACATTTCCAAAATCCTTGTGTCATTGTCTGAGTGCAATGTAAGACAGCTTCCTGTCCTTGTAAAGTATGTTGCAGGTTGATGGATTTCATGGTGTGTTCTTGTCCTTGTACACTGAACCCTCCCATTTCTGAATTCCCCCGAGGCAGCAATTAGCCCACAGTCTGTCAGTGGCTAATGGCTTTCTAATTGAGTCTCCACAGGTAGTGTACCTGTTTGTGGAGGTTAAGCTGGAATTATGTGGACAGGACTCCGATCTTCACCACGCTGTTTTTTTCTTCTTATTTTTTTTTTCTTTCTGACAGTGAACAGCAGGGAAGCACTGTCCTCAGTCGATAAGTGCCATCCTCTGTGTCTGTCTGGTTTCACCCCACTGTTTCACATCCAGCACACTGTGGTGTCATGCTGTTCAACTCTGCAAAAAGTGGAAAAAATTCATCATCACAACAGATACTTCTGTACAATGTTTTGATTCAAAGTGACATAATACAGTATTTAGGACTTTGTGCTGCAACAGTACATAGGTTTGTAAATCACATAGTGTCAAAATTTATACATCGTACCCTGCAATTTTGATTCAAAACTCAGGGATAAGTGACACTTTTATGAACAACCTATTGACATTGGACAAAAATAAAAATTTTATATATGACATCAAGTTAGTTTCTCTCAATATATGGGTATTTTATGTTACGCAATTGCATCAGTGCATTAAAACTCTGTGCTACTGCACCATCACGCATCGTTCTTTCATTTCTCTTAAAGCCTCTCAGTCCTCCGCACCACTCTACACCCTGCATTTTGCCCAGCCTCTTACCAGCTTCAATCTTCTTTCCAATATCCCTCTCCTAAGGTCCATTTTCCACTTTCCATTATCATTCCCTCACAGTGCTCTCTTTTTGGACTCCGCTTGTCATCTATAGGTGCCTCTTTTTTTTCCTTCTTTTTTTTTTTTTTAAAGCTTTTTCTGACCAGACTGAAGGACACCAGTAACATCACCAACATCACCTACTACATTTTCCTATTTCTCATACTTTTGTTTAATCATTCTAGCCAAAACATTTAATTGGTAATAGTGATGTCCTGACTGTGTTTACGTAAGTCACATTGCTGTTAAAGACCTAAAATAAAAATATCAGAATTTGTCTCGTCTCTCACCCCTCCATTCAAATGAGCAGCTCTCTGTATTGATCAGAGAGGGGAGTGCATTAGTGTCTAAACATGGACTGGCTGGTTAAGCAATAAATGGCTATTGATCATGATGCTCATGTGACAGCTACCTATTATGTATGTGTATGTGTAGCTTGTAGTTGCCAGGTGTGAGATGATGTGTGGTGCACTACATTACTTACTGTTCTGAAATTTGATCATAAATGAATGAATTAATGTTTTCTCAACAAATGAAGTCCTTTGGGTAGCAGAGTATTATAGTAACTGGAGAGCCCACCCTGCAAACAAGGTCTGGTATAACTGAAACAACAAAACAACCTTGTGTAATTGTTGTACATGCGACCTTTAAAAAAAAAATCAGTATCAGAGCCATTTTCTGTGTGTAACAGCCAAAGTGATCAATATGAGAATGCCATTTTTTTTTAATATGAGCAACAAAAAATAATATAAAGGAATGTCCCGATCAAGTTGTTTTAGCGCCGATCCTGATCTGATTCATTTGGGTTTCTGCAGTCAGATCCGACACATACAGTATACATGTATTTATATATTTATTTACGCACAAGGTTGGAGTTCCTCTGGGTGTGACCCTCCACTCAACCCTGACCTCCACCCCTCTTGGCACTTTCGCGCTTTGGAAAGTACTGCATGCAAGGAACTGCGTGGTTTTTCCCTTAAGGGTATACCTTGTGCGTCTGGATGAGACGCGACGGGCCGTGACAAAACGTCGATATCTGACGAGATCACTGAAGGATCACTGGCTTGCAGAGAGCACACAAATGTGAGAACAGCCAAGTTTAATATTGCCATCAAGTCAGTCTAGGAATGAACAAATATGAACTGCTGGTTGCGACGTTTGTAACCAGCGAAAGCGACGTTCAGCACTAGCTAAAAATGTGAAGCTGCTATCTGAATGTTTTGTACACTGCTGTTGTTTGCCAATTTGAAAGCGTAAGATTCAGAGCTTAGTATCAGCAAATCGGTGTGTTTCGTCAACCTTGACGTCAGAATTCAGTCAGAATCCTGCACTACTTTGCCCAAAATATTTTTCACTCCTGCCTGAAAAGCCCATGTTGTGGGCTGCCATAAAGGAGAGCGGCGCGGAAACAGCAGGAGACGACAGAACGCAGGCGAAGACATTGAAGAATGACACTTGTGCTGGATGCAAGAAACTGCATGTTTGTTTTTCCCCCCAAAAAAACTGCATGGGAAAGTGGGCATGTCTATAAAGGGGAGACTTGTGTGTAAACAGAGAAACCATTTTTATTCAGGCTATCCAGTTTCCTTTGTCAAAGTGACACTTATGTTAGCCGGGATCGCCGGCAATCCCGCGGTCTCTTCGGGTTTTAAATATGCCTGGATCAGTTCTGATGCCAACCCAGAGGACATCTATAATAATTTATGCTGCACGCTACTTCTTACATTGCTCCTCATAGTTTATTATTAGAAATTATTATTCTGCGCAAAATAGTATTCAGGTTCAGTTACAAGTTTTGCTTTAGTGTTGTACACAATGTTCTTATGCTGTCATGTTACGTTGAGGTTAACACAGCTAATTGCCCAATCTCTTGTCTTGGACAGGGCCATCGGTTTCCCTCTGTAACATCTATTAATTATGAATATAATGAGATCTCCGTGTGTCATTGCTCATATTTCACCTCCTATTCACACTATTCTATCCTTTAGGCTGCTGGTTCAGATCAGTTCAGTTCAGTCATTGTGTTATACTGAAAGGAAAACTTGATTTGCTGGCAACTTTTTGTTAGATTTTGTGAAACTGGCATGCAGAACCCCTCTATGTTTTCTGCACAGGTCTTAGACCATTATGTGCGTTTGATAATTGTATTTGTCTTGAAGTGGTTTTTGAATTGGAATTCAAACGTAGGACTGCCTGCTTCCGTATCTGTTTCCCGCTCATTTTGCTCTGAGCGCCGGAGCAAAATAGGAGTGCAGTGTATTGTGCGTGCGTGTGTGTGTGTGTGTGTGGGTGGGCGTACGTACTTGTGGGTGTGTTTGTAGTGGCTGTTATTTAAAATATATGTGAGATAATGTGCATGTGAATTATGCAGTATTTTCATCTGTTTTTAAAAAAAAAAATAAAAGTGGATAATCTAATTTCATTAATTTGAAAGCGTAATTTAAATTTTACAGCCTGTGTTTAACAGGTCTTTTTAATGATGTTGAACATGATGTAAGGGAGGGTGTGTTGTGAGATGGTGAGAGAGGGAAACGGGAAGGCAAGAGAGGTGGCTGTGTGTGTGTGTGTGTGTTTAGAGGGAGGTGAGATTGAAGGAGGAGGGATGTGAATCCATGATTAATGCAGCATTGCCCTTGTATGTTTGAGAGAGGAGAGAGGACGGAGGTGAGCCTAACAGCATTAGCATTCCGCCTGTGCTGCTGGAGGAGTCTGCTCTGCCCCTGTACAGATGCTCCACTGCCTTTCAGATTACTGAAAAGACACTTCAGACACTTCAGTCTGGATTCACACCAAGCAGCTGTTTTCCAAAACTGTCCGCTGCTTTCTTGTGAATCCACTTTATGCATTAATATCGTCTGTTACCGAGTGTTACTGTGTCTGTTCATCTGGCCTTAAGCTGTGTTGTTTCTTCATAGCTGTCATTCTAAAGCTGTCAGTGAATATGTGAATAATTCCTTATTTTTCACCCTTATTTTTCACTAACGTGCCTAATTTGGCGCGTTTTAAAGGTACGGGGGAAGCGAAACAGTATTGGCTCTGAGTGGCAAGGTTGTGTAAGGAGCTGATTTTTGGCTGACTTTAAAACTCGTCACATATTTAAATCCTTTATGCTACGCTGTGCTGCCAAAACCTTTTTGGGGGTGTTATTTGGAGTAGTGACAGCAGGGTTACTAGGCGCTCCAGCTCATAGAAGAGCTACTGGCCTGACGGTGCAACTTTTGACATTTCTGGTACCGTGCTGCATTATAATTTAAAACACAAGCAGAGCTACCCCGAAGGCAAACTCAATCACAAACTTAACTTTCGTTCTGTGCATTTCAGAGCAGCACTAACTTTATGTTCACACTACAGACAAAGATGTCCCAATTTGTGATATTTTGCGCTTTTTTAAATTTTTATTTTTTTTCAGTTTAAATTAGGACATAACCTCTAATATTTGAAATTAGACATGTTGTATGTAGACAAACAATTGTTCAGCATAACTCAATTTATATATCATTATGGCTCTTCTGTGTTTATACAGTTAAAAGGCATTATTTTAAGATGCTACACTGGGATTTCTAATCTGCTTATTCTCAACGCGACTACTAAACATTTTCCAGAGCAAATAATAACACGATGTAGTCTGTTTTTGTAGCTTTCTGGCAAAAGATTTTTAGCATGTAGTGTATTGTGAAAATTACAAAAAGCTAGACATCTCAGTGAATCTTTAGTTTAGCAATGTTACCTTACAACTGACTGCTGTTTCAGCTACTACTGGCCACATTAATGCATGTGGTGGTGAGAGGCTGCATCTCAAATCTTAGAAATGAGAGTGGCCTTCTAATCAGCATCATATTCATAAGCTACATTGTTGGAGAATCACACCCACAAGACGCACAATCAGCAGATATGGACATTATAAAAATGTATAATTATAATTTGACAGCTCCTTGCATTAATTTGTAAAAAAAAATATTGAAAATATCATCAAAAAAGTGTGATTTAGATTCACTGCTGAGAAGCTAGCCAGAAAGGCAGGTAAAGGTATGAAAATGGATGGATGTTATAGAGGTTTATAGTGACTCCAGTGCTAGTTCACATGAGTGTGACCATCCACCAGGTGTTTGTGACAAAGGAAGCCATTGTTTTGTGTTGTAGTAGTGGCGGAGCTGTTTAAGCATGCCTTTTCGATCCATATGAGCTGAGATAATCACAGCAGCCGTTGTACCAGTCGATTCCTGCGTTTGTCCTCCTGTGCCGTCTTCCTTCCTTTTCTTTCTCCACCGGGCTAAGAAAAATTTTTGGACACACTGCTTGTTTAGTGATTTCTGCTCCTGCCTCAGGTCACATATTGACCTACACCTGGCAGTAATAACCTTTTCTACTGTCTCTCAGGCAGGTACTGCTGATTGTCTCAGTTTATAATTCATAAAAGATAATTAATCATATAATATAGCCTACTTGTTTTATGTATACTTATAGAGCTTGAATTAATTACATAGTTAAAAAATACATTTGATCAGTTTCTAACATTGCTAACAGATAGCCTTACCTGATTAATTGGCTGGTGGGTGGACGGACGGTTGGTGATGAAAGCTGCCACCACATACGTCTCCTGCCTCGAGGGTATTTATATTGACAACTATTTTTGGAGATATTTTACACATACACAACCCTGAGTCCTGATGTTTGGTGATTTCACAGCCTAGAATTTTCTCTGTCCCTGCGATATTTTAGAGCAAAAAGTACTGGGTGCTTATTTTTTGTGTCAAACATAACACATCAAATAACTCAATGTCCTCCAAGTAACCTGCAAGTAAGAGTTAGACTGTATAATAAGTAGACAGAGCTTCAGTTAACTCAGTAAACGGATTCCTAATGAGTTCATGGTCTCAATTGCTTCTTTTAAGTCTTCGTCAGCACAGCACGTTGTTCATTTAGTAAATTATGGTCCCATTTAGAGAAAAATAGTCAATAAAGTAGGATATGCTTTAGGGTGTGGCTACATTGTGAATGACAAGTCGCTGCCATAAAATTCCTCAGGTTCTCAGTCAGATTCAATCAGGAAATTCTCCGCAGTTCCACCCTCTCGTTGCAATAAAGTCACTTTTATTAAAAAGAAAATAAAACAACCTAGATGGCGACAGCTGCAATGCCAAACTTGAGGCCTCAAAACGGAAGTCCACAAACCAGTAGGTGATGCCACAGTGGCTCCATTTACTGTTTATTTCACACACGTCTATGGTTGGGTGGCAGCTGTGGAGTGTGTAAAGACGACAGTTTGAAAACAGAAGAAATGCACTATATTGCAATCCACTCCTTTTATATAAACATATTTGGATCACACTTAATTAGCTGACATATTTTACCAACTCATGATTAAAACAAACAGTACTAGGCATCCACAAAATCTCGCATAACGCCACCATTTTTTGCTCTAGATGTCTTGCTTCTGCAAAGGCTGGGGTCATACAGAAAAATACAATTGTCAGCTTTAAAAGTAAAGTTTGTTCCTTTCTCTTTATATAGTGTGAAATCAGTTCAACTAAAAACTGTTAAAGCCACTTTTAAGACAGATAAGATGGAAATGATCTTAAAGTCAGTCTGCCCTCCCAGCTTCTGACCCCATGTATCATGTATTCCTTGTATTGATTCAATATAGTTAGTTAGTAATGCAGGCATCTTGTGTTCAGCCACATGTAAATCAGTGTCTGTATTCACTTATCAACCCACATTCATCTGTTTACATCTTCTGCCTTTGACACCATCATCCATATTTATCAAGCATATTTTACATCTGCATAATACTGTGGATGGTTGTGTATGTAGTGTGGGATTTATAAACATTGTTGGCCAAAACAATGTGTGAGCTTGCTTGAGACATAACCATATGTCAAGCTAGGTAATTTTCATGAGTTACCATAAATTACCATATTCTTTTGTGAAGCATGAAAGGTTTTTAATTGATTATTTTTTTGGGATATGTTTGGGCATTTAGGAATAAACGAGACTTGATAAAAAAAAAAAAAAATTTGAAAAAAATCCAGATATGCACATTCAATTAAATGCGGAAAACGTATAATTTACTGTTTCTCACCAAACCTGAAGACAATGACCATTCATGTGATTTCATAGTCATTAAAGTGTCTGTCACATCACATTGTGTAGTGAGGACAATATGCAAGGTTCAAAGTTAGAGTGAAATGCGTCTGTGATAAGTGAAAAGTGGAAGCGTCTTCTGAAGTATTGTTGTTATGAAAAAGCAAAGCCTCCATGTTCTTCCTATTCATGTGTTGGACTGTCTGTCTGAGCAGTCTGCTTTTGCACACAGACGCAGACAAGTATTTTTTGTTGCCCTCTGCTTCAGTGCTCTGTGGAAATGTATGACAGCGTCTGTATAAACAACCCTGTGGAGTTATGCACCACAGACCCGAGAAAAATGTCTTAGCCTTGCTTTGACTTGAGCTTTAAATATCTTTTTGCAGGGCCATTTCCCATGAGGCTCTATGATTCCAGCATCCATTACTATTGCTCATTGCACTTATAGAAGACCAGAAATTTGTTTAATTTATTTTGAAATGTGTTGATGATTTTCGCTTTTATTGTAGCTCAAAATATCTCTAGAAAGAAGCTGTTTCGTGTACTGTGATTTTGGAGAAAAGCAGCCCTGCTCATTCCTTTCATGTAGAATAAAATAAGTGCGAGTCTGCTGTGGTAAAGAATGTAAGGGTGCCTTTAAGTGAAGTGGCCATGGAGATAGAAATACAAGTAGGAATGTCACACTGGTCAGCCATTAGTGAATGAGATTCTCTGGGAGCGGGACCTGTCATTGTTCCTTGCCATGACTCTAATAATAAAGTATTTTCCAACACCTGGACGCCAAGGTGGGGTTTGTGTTTGATGCAGGAATTTGATGCTTTTGTGTTTGATCTAGCTATAATTGGGTTACCTGTGGTGTAAGAGAAGTCCGGTCCTCCACCTGTCTTTGGTGCATGACAATGTTGCTCTTTAGACTCCCTTGCAGGAGTCCCTTTAGACATGCTATTGCATGCTCTACACACCTGTGCTCCTGTATTTTATTGATTGGCAAAAGTCTTTTGGCCTGAATTAGGAATATTTGTTGTAATTAAGCCTGTGCGATAGCTATAATAAGGATTAATCTTTTAAAAGGTACATTATACATTAGGGTAAGGATCTCAATCCCTCAGAGACTCTTTCAAATTAAATCGTTTTATCTCACATTTAGTAACAGCTAAAATCACACAGATACTGAAATTTTGAAGCCAATATAGGTGACATCATTTTTTATGTTAAAAAAGCTGAAATGGGTGGCAGATTTTTGTTTTTCCAACATGAAACCTAAGAAAACAAAGCCATAGTTTTGTGACGATATGTTGGTATGGTTTGGTGCCTCATTTTGTGTTTAAGCGATAGTTTTCGTCAATTTGCCATTTTCTACCAAATATACTAATTCCTCAGCAGCAAGTCCAGAAGCTGTAAGTATGAACTATTTCATTGTCATCTCTCCTGCTTAATGCGGATGACCCATTGGAGTGAGATGATAAATAGTTAATAATTTGGTCTGACTTTATTTTTCTACCTATTCCATTCCCTACCTTTAATCACCCAATACAGACGACTCTACAGGATGATCCCAGAATTTACACTACATACAGGGTTTTAGTTAAAAAACAAAAACAATGCAGTCTGTAGATCTCTATCCATACATATCCTGTACATTGATTCATCATGGCAAATTCGAGAACCCTTATGTACCCAGGCTGGGTATTATATACGGTTAGGTCCATAAGTATTTGGACAGAGTCACAATTTTTGTAATTTTGCCTCTGTACACCGCCACAATGGATTTGAAATGAAACAATCAGGAGGTTGGTTGAAGTGTAGACTTTCAGCTTTAATTCAAGGGGTTGAACAGAAATATCGCATTAACCATTTAGGAATTACAGC
>JBBPCS010000917.1:13145586-13166435 GCA_037974645.1 Hollardia meadi | reverse complement strand
GCAGGGCCCCAGCAGCACCCCACTCCCCAGCCTGCGCAGGGCCGACCCCCCAAGCGCCGAGTCCCCCCCGTCTCCCAGTGCCCTCCCCGATTGATTCTTAGTATTTTTATATGACTTGACTTTTGCATATGATAATGTGCCTCTATTAGTATTTAATTAATTTGATGATCCATTTATCCATCAAAAGTTTTAAATTGATTTTTGACATTCATATATAATGGGAGATAGATAGATAGATAGATAGATAGATAGATAGATAGATAGATAGATAGATAGATAGATAGATAGATACTTTGTGTGCTTTTAAAAATGTATACAACAGCATACAAAACTGCCACCTGCTGCTACAGTAAACTCACACTCTTTTTTTCTTTTCAATCTAATTATCTTTTAATTCACCCTAAAATATGTCAACAATCAATAAATAATTTCCTGTTAAGATAACCAGCATTTTATGATGCCCTATAGAAAAATAAATATATTTGCTCTCAGTAGATCACTGGGACATAATGTGAGTAGAGTCAGGTGTCTGGCTCTGTCTGTCCTGCTGCCTCTCTGTCTCTCTCGGGTTATTGATCCCTGTGAGACGTTAATTACGTTATCAAACCTTGACTTGTATCTTTCGATATAGTAAACACAGGAAATGAGTATCTGAGGCTGATTATGTTTACTGTTTTCAGTCATGTACTGGCTTGAGCCTCTATCTGAACCCTGAGTATCATTTCTCTGAAAAATATTAATCGATTAATGGACGGCAATAATAAAACCGTGTTGCATTTCATTTTATGACCATTTTCACAGAAGGAATAACTATTGCTTCTTAATTTCCTCTCTTTCATAATTATATTAGGGCTGCCACAAACAATCTTTATTGACTAATGTGACTTCATACTTTAAGGCCAACCTATTCAATTAGTGGCCCACGGGCTACATCTGGCCCAGATGCAACCTCCAAGTGGCCTAGCATACACAAATCATATATGACAAAATATGTGTTATTAAAACCCATATGTAAAATATCTTTTAAAAAAAACCCCGCATATATAGTGTGTATCTCTGTGAAAATTATCAAGTCATACCCAATATGCGTACATTTTGGCTAGTAAAAATACTCTTGGTGGGTGGTTCTCTTTCTTAGCATTCGTTTAGTGTCTCATTATGGGTAACGCCCCTTGCATGCCCTCAATAGAATCTCTTTATTGTTTGGTTTGTAGAGCAGCTCGAGCCTGACTGTGGCCAAGCAGCCGCTGGAGGGCAGCAGCCAGCTAGGACCAATTAGTTGTCTGTGCATCCCGGCTAGGTCGGAGTAGCAATACTCGGCGCCAGCCAAGCAAAGGGGAGCTTAGCGACACCCCAGACTGTTAAAGCTCCTGACTTTGGTGATCCCTCAACATTTTGTCCAGCGCTAGCAGCAGATGAAAGTTTTCATTTATCCTGCGAAGCTCAACATCTACTAGGTGGATTACATACACACATTTATAGTTCCCAATAAAATGGGGTCCTATTGCCTTTGGCATCCCCTAACTTTTCATGTGGCTCTGAACAAAATTTTCAAACAGTTTTTTGGAGTTTTTCGTGAAATTTGGTACAGACATTCTCGTCCCCAGCCGCCCTCTCGCCCGATGTCAGCTGGGATAGGATCCAGCCCACTGCAACCCTGCGAAGCGGTGATAGATAATGGATGAATGGATGGATATTCATGTCCCCTTTAGGATAAATTGTCATGACTTTGGCTATCACCTTTATTTTAGCGTTAGTTATTTGGTCAAAATTGATTTATTTTTAATACTTTGGTTTATGGATTGTGAATATGGTAAATGCACCTGCTCATGTCATTGCTTAATAAATAATTTATACAATATATTCACTATCAAAATTGTTGCACATCCATTTTCTGTTGATCAGATGGCTTATTAACTAATTCTCTGAGCAACTAATGTGGTATTAAAAAGTTATGTCACACAGTTGTGACACAACTGTCGGTCTACAAAAGCAATCACCTGGAAAGTGAATCAGCCCAGACTTATGTGTGTCTGCATGAACAACTATGTAATCCAGGGCAGCAGCTACAGTGTGAGCATTAGTGTGGATTAGTATTCCATGCAGCGGTTGCGTCGCACTTGTCTAAAGCTTTGTTTGACTCTACCCTGATTTCTGTGCTCTTGGCTGTTCTGTCGTTCAGCTGTCAGACCAAAGTGCAAATTCTATCAGCAGGGGTTTATTTAATTCAGTTCTCCGTTGCCTGAAACCTGTGGACCAAGAAAATGGAATGATTTCCCCCCTTTCACAGTGTTCACACACCGTCCAATTAGGGCTCCGAATGACAAAGGAGAGAACAATAGGAAAGCAGAGATGTGAGCATTATAAAAGGGCAGAAGAAGAACGGTGATGTAAGAGGTTATTGAACAGAAGGAACGAGACAAAAGGTGAAGGAAATGTTCTGCCTTTGAATACCATCATACTTGCTTGTAAATAGCATCTGCTCTGTTAAACTGAATTTATGTTTTGATCTTGATCACTGTTTTTACTCGTCACTTTTAATGCTTTTTCCACTTAAATGTAGCAATTCATGCAAAAGTATGTCATCATATGTATTATCTAAACTAACAAGAGTCCTTACACATTACAAACAGTGTCTCCATAATTTGTTCACCTGAAGGCGCTGCAAAGTAAATTTTTCGCAACCTAAATGTTTATGTAGGTTATGTGTTTATGTATATAAAAAACATAACATAAAAACCATATTTTTTTTAAAACTCTCAAATATCTAATTTTCAAATTATTCCCTTCGTTCAACTACACAATAAATTATGCACAGTAATACACATATTACCATATTACTTAAAGCATCGGTTTTTTAATTGGGGTTCACGGACTCCCAGGGGTCCTTGAGAGGGCTCCAGGTGGTCCCCAGAAAAACAGGGAATCATTTATTTTCACTTTAATTCCCTCCATAAGTAACACAATGACAGAGTTTTTGACTATTTTTGTCATGGGTTTTATACACTTCCTGTAATAAAACTTCTAAATGCAAAAATCAAATCTGATGGGGAGGACCCTGGGACAAAATCTTATCAAATGGGGGTCCGTGGTCTAATTTGTGTCAGTTTAGGGGTCCTTGATGTGAAAATGTTTGCGTTCTACTGTCCTATAGCGCAAGTTTCAAATCTCTAACATGACTAAAAACGGCTGTTGGGAAGGAAAGGAAAAACACATATTCAGCAACAGTCATTAGTCTCGTATGTACATGAGTATGTATGTACATTTTCATTATCTATTAATCATCTAATTATTTTCACAATTAATCAATTGGTTTAGTCTATAAAATGTCAAAAAAAAAAGTGAAAAATGCTCATCACAGTTGCCTAAAGACCAAAGTGACGTCTTAGGTTTGCTTCTTTTATCCAAGCAACAGTCTAAAGCCAAAAGTCTCTCTATTTGCTGTCATAAATGACAAAGAAAAGCAGTGAACCTTTACACTTAAGAAGCTGGAACCAGCAAATGTTTGACATTTTTTCACAATTAATCGATGATCAAAAAAGCTGGCAACTAATTTTCTTTTGATCGACTGATCAATTCATCAACTAATTGTTTCAGCCTTAGCCAACACAAAGTCACAAAACTTCATTTTCTTTTTTGATCTTAATCGTTGCAGCTCTCGTTGAAGAATGTTCAGCAGTAATGTAGAACGTAGGTGATTTGTAGGGTTGAGCATGTATAAAAGCTTGACTCCAAACAGGAAATCAAAGTTTTTCTAACTGCATCAGAATCTTGGCTTCAGCCTCATCTGCGTGATCTGCACCTCATCATCAGACAGATTTCCACCAGCATCCTGTCACTTTAGATCACACTTTGTATCAACAGCCGCACTCCTAATTTAAATGAGGGTAAAAAAAAAAAAAAATCAGTGATCGGAGATTTCTTTATTTTTTTCCCCAAATGTTGCTCAGTATCACCTCCTTTAGCTGCAATGGGCAGAACCACTTCACCTTGTGCTCCAGCAGTGGGTTTCAGTTCCTGGTTGAGTGAATTTCTGCCCGACTGATAGAAAGTGACAACATCCACTGTTCTTCGCTGGCCTCTTAACAGGCTGAACAAAAGTGAAATATTGATGGAAGTGTTTCACGCGTTGTGCTGTCCGTCACGCTTATCACAGAGCTCGCCAAAATCTCAGTGTTCAGCAGCAGGATTATTACTGAATATTGAGTCAACTTTAAAAAAAAAAACTTACAAAGCCATGACGCCAACTTTTCACCACTTAACACAAATATTGACTGTGAGCTTGCCAGTGCTGGATGAACATTAGAGAAAAGCATGCATGCAGTCATCTTCTTTTGCCCTAAATTGTAATCGTGCACAGTGATTTGAGTGACAAATGAGCATGAGCATAATATATTTCATCTTGCATTTGTTGCCGTGATCAATAATGTACCGATGCAAAAGTAAAGGGAGGTAGTGTATGAATCACACTTCAGCTCCGTTTTGAACAGATTGTACATTAAACTGTGCAACAGTTAAAGTGACGAGGGTAAGAAATCAAAAGGAGTATCTGTAACAAAATGCCATTTAGAGATGACTGCCAGACACAATGCGCACTTTGCTGCTCTAATAAAGACACAGAGAGTCAGCTATCTCTCAGTAAATTACTAAAGTTAATTGCCCCTAATTAGGAAGCCTTGATTAAGGTGCAGCCTCTGATTTAAATGGAAGCCAGCAGTGATGATCACTGTCTGTTTTCCTCCATTCTAATTGTTCATTTTAGTATCCATCTCCTCTTTAATTGTTCCTGACAAAAGACCTTATGCATAAATGCATGCCATTTATGCCTCTCAGCAGATTGCTACCCAGTGACCTTAAATGAATTAGATCATTATTTTTGCTGTACTCAAATCCTCATTGTACGATTCTTTTAGGAATTTTGAAAACTTGCCACAGCTTAAATCAGTCATCGCTGCTTATATCTTGACATGTTCTCTCACGATGTTGGCTGTGGTAAGCAACTCAAACTTCACTACAGCGGCCATTAGAAACATCAAATGTGAAAACTGATGTTTGTTTGTTTGTTTTACGTTCAATTCCATGAATGCAAAACTCTGCTTCCTTATGGTGTGATCTGCCTGCTGACGGTGACATATTGTTTGAATTTACAAAACTTAACTATTTGAAAAATGCTTCTAATTTCTAACCACACTAACTACTTTAGTTTTTAGTTCTCCATTCAAACTTACAATAGTGTGGAGCCAGGAGCACATCCGACACAACTTTCCATTTCCTCAAATACTCCACAATGTATTCAGCTCGGATCACTTTTGAGTGGCCTGTTACGGATACGCTATAATTAGATTCCTATGCTTGAGAGGCTTGCAGGGTGTTGATCATTGTTATTTCATGAGGCATGCAGTGCTATGAATCTCATCTTTTCAGACTAACAGTTTCTACTTGAAGACGAGCAGGGCCCTCAAGATATTCGTAAACAACAATAACTTGCCAATGTCCGTAAATATTTTTTTTAAAACTTTAAAGCTAAAATGCTAATCATTTACCATTTTTTTATGCAAGTCTGACCTGTTGTAGTTTATCAATGCCATTTCTCTGTTGAACTTGTAATAATGTTATCTTTTACAGAGAGATGATGTTGTAGAGATGTTCATATCATGTGGGGAAAAAAAAAAGTCTTCCACTGAACAAAAATGGTACGCCGGCGCCCTCTGGCTCTAGCAATGAAAATCATCTTAAAATTTGTAATCATTGTAATTATTATCATTTCAGAATATTGTATATAACCCATTATTTTGTTATTATGTTGGTACAAGGCTGCAAGGTGACTTAAGTAACTCTTTTACATGTAACTTCATCGTCACTGGATCTTCCTTGGAAATGTTGTCTCCTGTTGAAAGATTATGATAATGTGTTCTTTCATTCTCATTTCCTTTCAGATCCTTTTTCATCTCCGGTGGAAGAGGCCATGGTTTCAGTAAGTATAAGATTCAATTAAACCCTTTTAAGAGCTCTCGATATCCACTAATCTAAATATCCAACCAGTAAGGCCTGGTGTTTCCAGGTAACAACACAGCTAAAGTGTGTCAGTCTTCTGTTTCTCTGCTCGTCTGCCACATCAAAACTGCTTCCCAATGAGCACTGAAGCAGGATCATTCACTCTCGGGCTGATTGAGGATCATTTTAAGGACACACACTTGTTCACAGGAGGACACTGATATTAAGTGAAAACAAAAGACAGGCAAAACCATGTTGTGTATTCACACACAAAGCCAAGCATCCACACATGTTGTGATTACAGTTTACATTTGATGAAAACACTTGGATAAGATGCAAGTTTAAAAAAAAAAAAAAAAAAAGTATTTATAATATGATACAAGGATATTTTGTGCAAGAGGTTGTTAGGGCTGTGAAACCTGTACATTATGAACAAAGCACTTAAAATACAGTGGCAACCTGAAAGCAGAACATGGCTACTGGGCCATGATTGTGTCATTGGGCTAACTATCGAGATACAAGCTGTATTATACAAATGGTTCCAGCAGTATACAATGGCTGTATATGATTACATATTTATATAAAGTGCAAAAGAAACAAGCACTTGCAGCGAGGCCTGAAGTGCTTTGTTACTGAGTGTATACCCACCACCACGTGCTGAAAGCCTTCTCATCATATGGCCAGGTGGCAGTATGACAGACTTGGCAGGGCAGTATGGCAAACCGGTGGCCATAGTTCAGCCGCAGAATATATACTGTATTACAAAAAGTATGAAAGGGCTACCAATCTGTGCAATATATTGAATCTTACAAATATAATCAATATGGACAGTTAGGAAAAAAAGCTATCTAAAATTCCCCTTTTTACAACAATAAATAGACCCTTGTTGTTTACTGCTCCCTCTACACTGAAGCATAGCACCACAGGCTCTCATTTTTAAACCTCGAACATGAAATAACCTGAAATAAATGAGATGGTTCATTCTTATTTCAGGGGAATAAGACATCTTTGACATTAAAGATATAAGAAAATATATGCACTGTTAGTGACTAGATTACATGGTTTGTTTATAGTTCATAATTCTGTTTTTTTTTTTTTTCTCTCTCTCTCTAATAATATTTCAGGGTTACAAAAAGCAAGTGAATTCAGCATCACAGTTGAGTCTCAAGAATACAGGAGAGCAAAGAGGCATCAAGCGGTCCATCAGACTCTGTCCAGCACCTATCCATGCCTAAACACCAGCAGCTGGGGCTTCTGGGGGATTATCTAGATCTGCTGAGAACCCTGTTGAAAGACGACATCAATTGTTGGCATACACATCATTGAAGGCAAAGACTGGGTAGATATAATCAATCGTTGTACAGGAGCCTACTAGTGAATTGGGTCCTTACTGAGTTGGTTCTTTTACGTTTCCAGCAGTCTGGATTGAGTCTTTTCTGCTCCTCAGCTAGAGCCTTGGCCTCCATGGTGTACATCCTCCTCTCCTCGCTCTTCATCTTCTTCCACTTGTCACCCAGAATGACACTGATGGCTCTGGAGCGCATGGTTAGAAAAAAAGAGGATGAAGGACTTTAGATTCTAAAGCTCCCCTTTCAAATGAATACAAATTATATTTTATAGAATATTCATATAAAATATATTTTAGCCCCTTGAGGCAGGGTCACCCACCTCAGCAGCGTAAAAACCTGTGGCATTAAATAATAAATTAACTTCCAAAATGAATCATGGGTAATGGTCCAAGAAAATAAAGGTGCACTGGAGGTTTTACAAACTGCGTAGCCTGCCAACACTCCTACACTAGAATGATTTAATTTAGTAAGCCAAATGAAAGTCTTTTGTTAGCAGTGCTAGGTCTAATTATAAGTACACAACTTCACTTGGCGGTTTCCTACAGTTTTGGATCATTTTATTTAAATAGAATAAGCTCACAACACATGCTCAGAATGTTTTCTCTGGTGTTTGACATATCGTATTTTAATCTGTAGCTCTGGGCTTGACAGCTCTAGCCCGCTTGACTCATGAATATTCAACGAAACGAGTTTCAGTACATTGTAATGATTAATCGTTAAGTCTATCAAATGTCAAAAAGTTGTTTAAAAAAAAAAAAAATCCTCATCAGAATTTGCCAGAGCCCAAACTGACATCTTCAGATCGCTTCTTTGTCCAACCAACTGTCCAAAACCCAAAGATTCTAATTTATTATCATAAATGGCAAAGAAAAGCAGCAAATCCTTACATTTAAGAAGATGGAACCAGCAACATTTTTGACATTTTTACTTTAAAAATGACTTAAATGATTAATTGATTGTCAAAATAGTCGGCAACTAATTTTCTTTCGATCGACTAATCATTGCAGCTCTAACCAACATGAAATCACCGAATGAGAGAAGGTCGCTGTGCTGTAAAGGTACAGTCATATTACACTTTGGTACAAATTGTACTCCCTCTCTGACTGACTTTAAGCTCACATGATGGACAAAGTCAAGCTCATGTTTTGTTTTGATCTCCCACCGGGTCCAGTGAACTTACAGGATCCAAAGTCCCCTTTGCTCAAATAAACAATGATGCAATGAGAAGTCACTATTCGTATGTGTGCCATCATGCTGTTCAGTACAACACTGCACAACCAAAATTTTAATTGTAACATCGCTCTAATAGTCTGTTTACGGTTTGTGATCACTCTGCTCATTATTTATTTATTACCCACATCAGAGCCATGCCACCATCATTAAACAGAAGGCTAAGATGACCACAGTGATACAGAAATTCATTAACCTACATTAATTGTACACTACAAAAAAAAAGGAAACTATAAGCCTGATATTCTGAATAAGAGCACCGGATCTCATCGAGTTTTTCATACCTGTTGTCCTTCCCAGGATACATCTGCGTGTACTCCACTCTGTACTTCTTGGCGAAGAGCATGAAGGCATTCATTGGCCGCTTGCATTTTGTGGGTGTGGCACCACTGGCTGTCCCTGAGGTGTGGCTCCTGTTCGATTTGCTTGTCGAGGATTGCGGGGAGCTAGAGCGCTCAAGTTTATCACAGTCTGGACTGACGGCACCCCCGCCAGACAGGGAAGTCCTGCGCTGACGGGCCATGCTGCTAAGAACATACACTGCTGAGGAGTCTAGTGGGGTGAAGTCATAACTGCAGGAGAAAGAAACAGACATTCAATTTGTCACATTTTATCTTTTCTAATGTGTGTAACATGTTTATTTCCTGTTAATATTTCTTTCTGTAAATGTCTCAAATTTACAAATACGGTACATGTTAAACGATTGGATTGCTATATAATCAATTGAGACCAATTATGTTGTTTATATTCTTTGGAAAATATGATGATTTCGATGATTAGAAAAGGAAAGGTGTACAAGAAGGTTGCCCGTTATTCATGGAATAATATGTGGATAACAGGATTAGAAAGTTCTAATTAAACTCATAGGAAATAAACACTAAAACTGCCCTGAAACTAAAGGACTGTACTTGTACACTGGGATTGTACACAGTGTGTGTACACGCTCAACACAAATGCTGTCTTTGCGTCAGTGACTCATACTCAGACTTTTACTGTCTTAGTTCACTCTTACTCCTCTTAGAGCATCTTTTTTGGCCACCTGATGAAGTCCAATATTCACTCTTTTTTAGTATTTTTGGTCTCTGCCAACCCCTGAGGCAAATGTTTGGTACCATAGCTGCTAAATGCTCCACTATGTTCACTCACTAGTTGTTTACTGTGTCTGTCTGCTTTTGTTGCTACGCAGGTAGGTTACAGTGTTTGTTTTTTTTATAGGAAACTATAAAGCTCTGTAAAACCGATTCAGGTGATAATTCCATGATGTTTCCACATTCTCATTTGATACACTGTTACAAAAATATTGATTAGAGCTGCTTTGAGTCTCTTCAATAAAAAAAAGCAACCCCACATTATAAGAGTGTACCTTCTGAAAGTGTCGAAGACAACGGAGTCGTCACAGTTAATGGCATCTGGGTGGTTTGGTGGCAGGCAAACATCGCCTAACTGCGTCTCATAGCAAGGGATCCCATGGTGCACCACAGTAAGGCTCGGATAAAATGAAGACCACCCTGAAAAACACAGATGGTAAATTACAGAAAAGCTGTTTATTTACAACTAAATAGTCTAATTTCAAAAATTGCTTTAAAATCTTTTTTTTCTTCCCATTTGTACTTATTTTGAATCTGAGAATTGTTTTTCAAAGGTATTATTATACCTTTGCTTTTGACAAAAAACGGGTGATCCAATCTGCATTCGGCTGTTAACATGCCATCATCAGGTGAGCCGGGGTCAAAGGTCAGCTTAAGAACTGCCTGGCCAAAAGATACAGTCTCTTCGTGGCTCACCAACTTGAGCCCGTCCGAGCCGTATCTCTGTGAACGAAACACGAGACCAATAAGAAAAGTCTCTACCCATCAGCTCAGGATGAGCCTGTTGAACTCGCCACCAAAGAGGAATTGTTGGAGGATGTGAGGTGATTTGAAACTCATTCATGCACTCAGTCACTTCCTGTATCTCCACTGCTCGCCTGGCTGCCACCTTGTGGCCATTACGAGCCATTATAATATCTACTGACATAAATGGGAATCATGCAGTCATCTAATCAGCAAAGCAGCTATATTAAACATACAATAAAGTGTACACAGCTGGAATTATTTCAGAATATTTAATATTGTAAACTCGCTATTTGTTGCCCACCTTAAGAGATGAGGGGGATGGCATCATGGTTTCATCATCTGAGTCATCATCAGAATCTCTGAGTTCATCAGCTTCCTGCCACTCCACATTAGGTCCTCGATGGAAGCGCAGGCGAGTTCCTAAATATTAACACAACAATGTGAGCAGATGTGCGCCAATACTGAAGAGAGTACTGTAAAATGGATGCAATACTGTTGTTTGGACACACGAGGTCAGAATATCTTAAAAACTGTGCTTCATGCTTATACTGGTAAAGGGTTTTAAGGACAGCGTAAACAAAAGATTAGTGTCAGCACCTCCACAGCTTGTGTCTGGAACAGCCATAATTGCATGTCTGCTTGTCATCAGCACAGTTTGAGAGCAGAGCACTTAAGCAGCCCATCAGTACTGTTATGTACATATAGATTAAAGGTCTATTCACAGACATATCAGAAGAGTTTGACTTTAAAATATAAGTAAAATTTAGTCTTTCTCAGTTGATCATATTGCCGTGTTTTACATTTGTGTGTAAACATCAACAGACTGAAGAAAACGTTCATGATTTGCTTTGTTTTCTAATGGGGGAGTACATGTTTACACTCGACTTTGCATCGTGTCTTTAAGCTGTGAGGCAGAATTCTCAAAACCAGTTTTCCTTATCAAAAAAAAAAAAAAAATTCTTAGAAAAGCTCAACGTTAACCTCAACATGGATGATTTGAGGTGTCGGTGTCTGTGTATGCACACAATATGTACATGAGTGTGTATGCGTGTACCTTTAAGGAAGCAGTGCCAGGCTGTGGAGGGCCAGGAGTGAGACCAGGCCATGTCTTCATCATCAGAAAAGGATGAGGACATTGAGAAAACTCCAGACTCGGATTCACTGCTGGCCTGTTGTAAATAATACAAGGAAAATAAACTATGTAAGAATTAACTAGGAAATTATCACTGAGTCAAGAGGAATGGATGATTCTTAGGTTTTCAGAGGTTGAGGTCAGAAGTGAGAGGTTACCCTGACACGCCTGCGTTCCCTGAGGTGGACTCTGGACGGGTTTGGCGCGCTGCTGGCTAACGGGGGACGGGCGTAGGAATGTAAACTATTACTGTTGCCAAATATGTGGACTGGAGATGATCTAGAAAAAAAAAAAGACAGTGTCATAAAGATGCATCATGGTCATAAGTATAGCTGCAACTATTAGTCGATTAATCAATTAGTCGATCGAAAGGAAATTAGTTGCAGACTATTTTGATAATCGATTAATCGTTTCAGTCATTTTTCAAGCAAAAATGTCAAACATTTGCTTGCTGCTGATGGCTGGTTGGACAAAGAAGCAATTTGAAGATGTCACTTTGGGCTCTGGGAAATTGTGATGAGGATTTTCCACAATTCGTTTTTGACATTTTGTAGACTAAATGATTAATCAATTAATCGTTACAATAATTCGCAGATTAGTCATCAGTTCACATGTTATTTATACTGTATATCTAGTTATAATCTACAGACAGCCAAATGTAATCGTGCTGTTCAGACAGCACGATTACAGCAGCAAAAGCAGAAGATTATAGATTACGAAATCCTGGTTATAATGATGTACACATGATAAGCCATTCACTTCAATGAGTGCAAAAAAAAAACAAAAACCCCAGGGGTACTAGTGTGTTACATGTGTTGTCAACTTCTCTTTGAATCTATCTGACATGTATGCACACATCAAACTTGGCTCATTTCCATCCTATAGTTCGTATTGATATAAACCTCTTATGTGGGGCGTTTTTCAGCAAGGGGCTCTGAGGGCTGGTGGCAATGTTGGCCAGTTCAGCAAGCCAGTTAGTGCTGGGGGAGTAGCTGAACTCCTGGTGAGACACTCCTGCTCCAACTTGGAATAACCCTGGAGACCTCTGGTCCTCCTCCACCTCCTGCAGATCTGGCATGTCATCTGGGGAGAGGTCAATGGCAACGCTCATGATTAAAACACGGAAAAGCTCAGTTTTCTTAAATGTAGAATGCAGCTTTTTGTTGGTTTAGCATTTTACCATAATCCATGTGACACCCAGGTGAGGAAGGCAGGTCCTCGTTACACTTGAGCGGATCAAAGGACTCATCCATTCTAACGATGATCTGCTGTTTTTTTCTTTTTAAAACAGGCTCCTGGTGAGTTTACTCAGCTTCCATCACCATATTCTGCCACATCAGCTAGTTATAGGCCAAAAAAAAGAGAGACAAAACAACAGCTAATGGGGTGAAATTTAAATCAGATTTCTACAATTAACAACTCATCCTTAATAAAAATGTAAACTGTAATTGCATGTAAATCTTAATGGTGATATGTGGATTTTTATATGACATAAATAAAAGACAGGAAAGATTAACATAATACACTTATCAAATATTTCTGACCACAGCAAATAAAACCCCTGACTGCATGTCATCATTGCAAGACTATGGAAGAGGATTAGGGTCACATGGGAAAAATTTGACTTCTAACATTTTTCTCAGAATTCTGAGAAAAAAAGTCAGAACTGAGATAAATATTTCCACACGTGCCCCTAACTGAAATAATTTTTTCACATGTGGCCCTAATCCCCTTCCGTAAAAAAGGCGTTATGTATTGCATCAATATGATGGAAAAGGCAGTCTTTCGGAAATCCTTTGTCTCTGAATTGACACAGAATACCTCTGTCTGGTCATGTGACCCGCTGCGTGGAGGCCTTGTTTATAAACTTGAAAGGGTTTGACGCATGCGTACCAGAGCTCATTCATTCATAACTGCGTAGCAAAAGTGTTAAATACCAGAATTTTCTTCTTTTTTTTTAAAGGTGGCGTAGAAAGAACTGAAAACACGACGTTGAAAGAATGTGTGAGAACACCAATGACAGAGTAATATTTCATGCTGCTTTGAAAACTAGGTGTTCTTTGGCGACACGCAAAGTAAAAATAAAACATAAAAAAAGAGAATGGGACATCAAGATAAGAACTTTACCTGGGAAAAAAAACTATGGATCACTATGGTTCTGACAAACGATCAGCGGTCGCTGCACGCTGACAAACGTAAATATGGATATACCGTTACTAACAATACCGTGAAGAAAACGTGTATAAAGTATTATCATGTCCTGAAAGACAGCTTAAAGGACAGGCCTACTGTTTCTACACTCCTCAAAAGCAACAGCAGAGTCGTCAGATCAGACCCAGAGACTGTCGGGTCGAACACTGTAAACAAAAGAATGTCAACAAGTTGAGGCATGACGCAACCTCTCTGCCCCGTTCAAAATGAATGACACGAAAACCCCTGGAAGCCTTTCAACGACATTTTCACACCACTCGAAGCAGATTCTGGCAAACGAAGGACTTGTTTTGTTACACAAAACTGCAGCCGGATGGTTTTGGGTTTGTTTTTTTAAATCATCAAAACAACAAGCGTCACAGCGAGAGAGAGAGAAAAAAAAAACAAAACATTGCCGAGCACAACCTGTCATTCGACATCAAATACACGCGTGACAACCTCGCTAAAACACAGTTTTAAAACGGCTAACGCGCGGATCACACAGCGATCGAGTTGAAAATGGGTTTGAACCTTTTATTTATTCGAAAAAAAAGTAGTTCACTTCCCACTTACCGATCCTAACGCCATCGAGAAACTCTCTGGCGTTCACTCGAGGGGTGGGGATGAACGTCTGGAGAGAAAGCCTCCTATTGGTGGAGAAGAACGTCAAAAACAAAAATGCTGGCATTTTATTGGTCGATGCTGTCGAGAAGGCGGGGCCTAGTTTGTTGCTCGTTGCATCATTGGATGAAAGTACATGCCTGTTACGACCCAGTAACAGCTGATTGGCAATAACAGAAACAATACATGGTTATTTATTATCTGCAATGTTGCAACCACAGCAAAAAGTACTTACATTGCTTTCTAGATGACTCCTTCCTTTATCCTTGTGATGAAATAAAACGGGTTTACTTTTACTACAAAACAGGTGAATGAACAAATTAATGACTACAGGATGAATGAATGAATGAATGAATGAATGAATGAATGAATGTGAATGGGGGATTGAATGAAAAGCTATGAAAACGTGCAATCTGCTCGTTGTAACAAATAATTGTGCGACGCGCAAATATAAAAATGTTCTTTATTGACATTAAAAGTGAAACATACAGTAATTTCAGCCAGTAGTATGGGGCTTGCCTTCAAAAATGACCAGTAGGTTACAATCTGCACAGGAGGAGGGAATCAATTCAGAATGTTTAAATGTTAAACCAGTTAGGCTGCAGTAAACCACGGACAAAAATACAGAATAATTCAATTATTAATTTTAAAAAGAGAGCGAGAAGAAGAAGAAGAGAGAAGACCCACTTTAGATTCCTTAGATTAGATTACGAGAGAAGATCAGAATGTGTTTCCAATCAGTATAAGTTGTTGGCTGAGGTAGACAGCGATAATGGATGTCATAATCATAATATATGTATCACTGACACAGAAGCAGTATAACTTAAATCTGACATTAAAACACAGGAAAAGCAATTGTCTCAAGACATAGCCTATAATGATGACTACGGTCTAGTGGGGGCAACTTATTAAATTTAAGGTGGGCCTATATAATAACAGCAAATATTCAGTTTTAAATTGTACAGCAATGTGTTGTATATTCTTACAAAACTATCAGCTATCTCTCTGAAGTTTGTTTGTCTTTGTTTTGTTTTTTTGCAAAAGCATAGTATTAAGAGCCACAAACACGAACCAAAAATGATATGCAGTTTATGAAAAAATGCAATCAAGGGATTAAATGTCCATCTTAAGGAGAAGATAAACAGAAATGTGTTTTGTAAAAAGGTTACAACTGAGCCTACATTCCGCTTTAATCAAAATGTGAAAGATGTTATTCAAACACAGACACAGCTCCTTTACAAATTGTTTCTCCTTTCCTCTTGTTGGGGTATCCTTGCACCAGTGCACCTCATGCTGTGAGCGTTAGTGCTCTTGCCAAACATGACAAGAGCTCGTGACGCATTTGCTCACAATTACCCAGCAAGAAATTAGCTTTGGCATCCGATTTGAACACACAATGTTTCGAAATTTACAAATGATATCATGTACTGTAGGTGTAAATATAACACTGCGGAGAAGAAGACAAACAAATAATGCGTGTGACACTGACGAGTAAAATGTATACTTACATTTTTGTTAAGGTAAGAGTTGTGAGAGATCTAATTCAAATGAGCTTTAAGCAACACTGCTTTGGCGTTCATCATAACACTCAACATTAAACCTGTCTTCTATGGGAATCTGACTTCTGTCTCATTTATCTAACACATAGACGTCGTAGTGGATATTCACATTTCTTGTACGAAAGGCTGTTTGAGTGATTATGATGGGGGGGGGGGGGCATCTGTACGAGCCTTTTTTTTAAAAATCCACTGATTCATGGTCCATCGGAGCCATCTCATGCCCTTTGTTGCTCAATCTCAGTGCTACCTCCAAACAGGGTCACCAGCTGCTCCTCATAGTTAGCAATGTTTCTCTTCATGATGTCCATGCACGGGCCCAGCAACCTTTCGAAGGCTTTAACGTCCATGGCTGAAAAAAAAACAAGAAAAGGAGAAGAGTCAGACATAGTTTCAGGAGAGATTTAGATTTGTACATGCTCGATATATGAATGATGATAAAAATTGCACAAAATGTACCCAAGCATTTGACGCTCCCGACAGCATAAGCTGATGCAGCTCTGGGCTTGTTTGTGACAAGCGCCAACTCCCCAAAATACTGGCCCCGAGAGCACGTTGCGATATCCACCTCCTCTTCCTCCTGGTCTTTTTTCGTCTGGCAGAGAAAGAAAGAAAGAAATGCACACTATCAGATACCAGAAACCACACAAGTATTTTTTTTCTTTCTCAGAAGCTTTTTTTTTTTTTACAGTAGGCTGGGCAAACATACCCTGCTTCTTTTCATGGTGATTCTAACTTGACCAGACTCAACGATGTAGAAGCAATCTGCTAAATCCCCCTGCAATACAAAGCACTCGTGTGATTGTAATCGAGCACACAAAAATAAACAACTCGGCGTTTATAAATGCAGCAGAAAATAAAAAGATCCGTTTTTGAGGAAACCATACGAAGAGATTCATCACCTGAGCAATAATCTGCTGCGAATCACTGTACGCCTTGGTGGTTATGACGTCGACTACCTTCATTCTCTCTGAGAGCTGTGGACGAGAGGATATTTGCTTGACGATGGTTTTTAACTGTAAATGCGTACTGCACTTTCTTGACACTGGACAAAACTAATATTTACCTCTAATGACGTGAGCAGTGGTAGCGTTTCAATGAACGCCTCGTACAGCCTCCTCTTCTTGGCATTGTTCTTCACTATGATCCTCCTGAATGTCAGACGATCCTGGAACACAGATTTAAAGAAAAGAAACACGTTCAGGTTCATGTTTAAAGACATGGCGCAATCCTGCCTCCCTGTGTTGTTATACACCGATCAGCCACAACAGCCACAGTTTGCTTGAGCTGCAAGGGTGTTTGGGGGGATGGTTTGTGTCAAGTGGCATCCACACGAATGCCAGGATCCAGAATATTGCACTGTAGCGAGATGGTCAATGTTATTAATTTCAATAGTCAGTGGTTTTCATGTTGTGGCTGATCGGTGTCGGTATAAATGTCCAAAAAAAAATAATATTTGTTGTTCTCTCTTCCTGTAAAATTTTACAATATTTTCAATGACTTTATTTGGAGTCATACATTTCCCCTACTACTGTTCTGGCACCCCAAACAATCACTCACACATAACATCTTCCAGTAGGGGTCGCTGTCTGCAAACCGTAACACCACTCATGATATTTCAAGCAGCAGCACCGATGTGCTCATGTCATCCTGCTGCTTTCAGTGATAGATATTTAGAACTCTCTCAGCTGTATGTCATTTCAGCAGAAATAATAAACTGTTTCATGGCCGGCAACATGTTTGCGGTAGATGGTTACATACTGTACTGGAGGAAACAGAGGCAGCTGCTTAGGGCGCCCTCCAGCTAAGAAAAAGAAACCCAACCAAACAAGCAAAAACAGCTCTACCCTTGTGGTGGAGTCAGCGCTGGGCCCTAATTGAATTACTGTATCTTAATGTCCTCCCAGGCTGCCACAAAGTTAATTGTATACAACTGTAATCCAAAACTCTAATTTGAGCTCCAACTATAGACGACTGTTCGGCAGCATTGTTCCTCCTCGAGCTCAGATGATTGTTGATTGTTCACAGACTCAAACACACACGGCAAGTACCCAGGTCAACAGAGGATACAGCTGCAACACAACGCTCACTGAGTCATTAACAAACAAACTGCTGCACAGAAAGAGTGGCCACTGAATATTCACAGCAGCTGCTCTGGCCAAAAGTTATAAAAGAGCTGTTTTATTTAATCCAAATAACATTAAACTTTAAAAACAAAAACAGCCATGCAGGGAATACATGTGTTTTCATCTTAACCTATGCTTTCTCCGAGATGGTGTTGGCAGCCCCAGTTGTCACATTGAATACTCAACTACAGTTCATCTGAGGTACATGCTTGTTAAAACGGGCAAGTTTAGCCTTGTCTGTCTGAGCTGAGCTCACCGAGTGGGCCACAAAACATTTTTACTCAGTCTACACATTCGTTAGCTTCAAATATATGCATGTATGAACATGTAGATTCATATTCAGGGGCATGATTAGTGCTCTCTCACCTTTTGCTGCATTCAGTGGATTTTAGACAACATTTTTTATCTCAGTCAGACAAAATGACCTCACCCATAGTACCAGGTAGAAACACTGCCACAGACAATCTTGATATTTACTGTAAATCATGACAGCCGACAGCACAACGTGGAGTAAAAACCTGGAGCCAAGCTAAAAGTTAAGTTTACTTACTAAGCACCAAAGGGCTCCGGGCGAGGTGGCGATTATTGTGGCTGCCCTGGGGGTGTTGTACATCAACGCCAGTTCTCCAAAGCTGCCTCGGTTGTCGTAGCAGCCAACCAGCTTCTCTGCGCCATCGACCTTCACGAAAATGTTAAACGTCCCACTGAATGAAAAGGAAAAAAATATGCAATCAGAGAAAATAGAAACACATGCTACCAATGTCAGCATTTTACAAATATATGAATTTACACACTCTGATTCAACTGTAATGAGTAACTAACGTTGTGAAAGTAACACGGCAACACGGAAGATCACCTTTCAATAACGTAGAAGTTGTCCCCATCATCGTCTTGATCAATGATGTGCTCGCCTTCGATGCAGAACTTCTCAAACATGGCATCCAGCACCTGAGACATCTCTTCCTGTGATGGTGAATAAATATCGGTCAAATATCTGAATTTACGTGTGTTGAAACAATCATGCAGAATCCACTCCGTGTGCTCTTTCTGCTCCTTAAAAACAACTATATATCTTTGAACATCATGCATAGTGCACTGAGCTGTGACAAAAAAGCTGCTGGCCTCAGGCCGTGTCCTCCTTTGTGAAATTTAAGAGATGGCAGAGCACAAAAAACCAGAGACGTACAAAAGTGCTTATGGAATAATCCACTTACTGGATCCAAATTCTTGAACAGAAGAATGTCCCTACATGCTTCCTGTAGTCTCTGTCTCTGCTCGTCGGTTTTTGGGTAGGTGACCTGCAAATTGAAGCACAGTCTTGTGATTTGACGCTACGATGGCCTACACTTTAAACTATACCGAAGACTCTGTAATGTTGATTGTTTAAATCAGAATTTTAAGACGTGGATGTTTGTGGTATAAAACCCAGTTTACCCATGGTTCTTTATCCTCCTCATCGTCATCAGGATTGAATGCTTCAGCACACACTGCATGACAGGTCAGAGATCAACACACGAGTGAGCTGGAAACTTACTACCAGACAGCAAGTTGATGCAGAAACTCTTCTTTCTACCCAAACATTTGTCAAAGACAGAACCTTTTGGAAACATTTCAACCTAATCACTAAATAATAAAGCTTCATATTCAAGTGGCCCAGCGGCACAACTTTCATCCTGGTCTAATAACAAATGCCAGATCCCAGGGATGATCCAACGGCATCTCATACAATAACTCTCAAGAAACACAGCTTTTCTCGTCTTAAGTGTGGAGCTTTGGGGGGATGTGGCGGTGGTGGTGGTGGTGGAGGAGGCACTCATTTCCTTCCTGTGTTTTAATAGCATGATGCAGTAGTCATAACAAAGTTTTACTTGAATTACCCTAGCTTCTTGTAGGGCACAAGGTGAAATAAGCTTTATATCTCACAAATGTATTTTCATACAGCAAAAACATACCCTGAAATCTTGTTGATATTCATCATTACTGTATTAAATCTACTTATATGTGATATGCAAGTATATTTTCTTTGACCCATGTTTTAGCCTACTACCATCCGCCGTGATAAAGGTAAGAAATACGCTTCAAGCGTTACAGAATACTTTCGCCTGCTCCTATTTTCATGCAGATATCAGTGCTAAAGCAGACCACATTACTCTCGTCAAGCTACAACCTTACTGTTATCATGAACAGCAGGCCATAGTGGTACTTGTCCTGATCTCCCCACCCACGTCACTCACTGACATTATTAACCAGGCTCGAGACAAAGTAGTTTCACAGACTCTAATGAATCAACGCTATTATAATAAGCTGAAGGCAGTGAGAAAAGACAGACGGAAAAAATACTTCAACTACTGCATGTAAACCTGACAGAGCCTCAGTATTCATGCGTCAAAGAAGCTTTGTGTGTTTTTACAGCACTGACACTGTCCAGAGTTTTTCCTCTTGAGGCTTAAACAGCCAGCAAATGACAACTCACCTGACGCTCTTCTGATGAATCTGTTTATTACTGGGGCTGTAGAAGAATTAAAAAAACAAACAAACATGTTAACATGTTAAATGTCATCATGAACTAAATCTATCTTACAGTAACAGCTTGGGTTAATGCACTGTGTTGCTAGTAGGCCTGGGCTACATGTGTATAGAGGAGTATACCCAGCCCTGTGCTCATTAAGGATCCATATTCATTTGGTTAAAACCTGAATGAGGACAGTTGCTTTGAAGTGCGTTCCCCCTCTTTCAATCAAATTTAAATGAGAAAAATATTAAAATGTAAAACACAGTGTGTGTGTGTGTGTGTGTGTGGGGGGGGGGGGGGGGGT
>JBBPCS010000917.1:13134040-13145486 GCA_037974645.1 Hollardia meadi | reverse complement strand
GTAAAACACAGTGTGTGTGTGTGTGTGTGTGTGTGGGGGGGGGGGGGGGTACTAAGCTCCAACACAAAAGCAAGGTATGAAAAATACTTTATATAGGTGGTCTTATATCCATTAATAGCCTGTCATCATAGCCAGAGTCCTTTGTGACCCCCCCAAAATACTACAATAGTTAGTTTAATGACTGAATATGGTGTAGGCCTCTTGCCCTTATGTAACCATTGCAGCCTATGCCTTGCAGACCCCAGCACTCATTGTGATGCTGTGTCAGAGCTCTGGGTTGCTATGCTACTTGCTGCACCTTATGGCAACACTGCACGGGCCATTGTGTGAAATATGGCCACGGTTTAGGAAGGACAAATCAATCTGGGGCGGTGAAAGACATGTGTTGCATTGCTCGCATCACAGCAGAGCTCTGTAGCTGTCCATCTTCGTCTGCTTTGTCGTATTTTTTGATACACATTCAGGGTAGGCCCATGATCAGGGAATGGAAATATTTAAATGACCTAGAGGTGCAGGGTCTTTCTGGAAGAAAATCTCTCTCTCTCTCACTCTCACTCACACACACACACACACACACACACACACACACGCCCTGCCTTTCGCTCTGCAGCTGCTGCGCATATGAAGACTATGCATAGATGAAGACTAAGATGAAGACCAAGACACGTTCACTGACCATTATTGAGCCTACGTGACCATATATGGCAAATGAGAGAGCCGTGATAGATGCAAGGTGACGAGCATCACTGCGCTCAGTGTGTCTTCTTCCCCGTGCGCACAGCGATACATGCTCAGAAATCCTAAATAAACGAATGTAAACTCATGTCTTCCACATTCACACACCTTCCTCACATATAGGCCTACCCATGAATTCCTCGTCATCGTCGTCCTCCTCCTCTCCGTTTTCCGAATCGATCTGCATGGCTTCGTCAATGAAATTGACCGCTTTTCCAGGTCGTGGGGCCGAATTTTGGTCATTGCCAAATGAGGCCTCTTTGGTCTCGCTTTCCTTCAGCTGGGTGAAGTATTGTAGTGCGAACTCGAGCAAATCCCTGGGCTGATTCCTCAACACTTCAACGGTAAAGCTCTGTAACAGCTCCGTCAGTCCTTGAGGGATTTCTATACTCATTCCTGTTCTCAGTCTATGGATGTGGACAAAACCGGTTTGCTGCGAATTTGAGATAGGCTAATCAAAAGCATACAGGTTTAAAAAAAAAAAAAAAAAAAAAAAGAAGAAGAAGAAAAAAAAAGAATACGAAGCCTAAATTAGGAGGCGGGAGTAATCAGGCCAACCAGTCAGCAAGCCATCCACAGCGGATCCCCTCTTTTTCTTCAATGAAAAAATGGGTCTGGATTTTTTGATCCAAGCATCTTCTGCTTCTCCTGGCTACAGGAAACCCACGCATGTGACCCAGGAATCCATGGCAACCACCTATCCAGGGATTGCGTGTGAGCAGCAGCGGCGCAGTCAGTCGCAAAATACAAATTATGGGAAAGAGAGACACTCTGGTAGGATATATCAGGTTCTTACTGAGAGAGAGAGAGAGATGAGACCTCGGTAAGTTGTCCAGTAGGATAAAAGTATAACATTTTCTTGCTTTACAGCAATAAAAAAATATGTTTATTTATCAAATGGACTTCCATATTTAATATGTTCTGGAAGGTTCTTCCCAGACCGAGGAATGATGGTCTGTATTCATTTTTATTTATTTAGTTTCCTTTTTGTATGCAATTTGTTAATGTACTTTTCTTTCATGATCCCACCATGCTTTTTGAAGGTGGGTAATTTAAATGTAAAAAAATTTAAAGGTAAAATCTGTGTATATGTGAACAAGATATTGTATATGCATAAGTATTAATAAAGATATGTTTTTAAAAAATGTTTATGTAGGCCTAAATGTTACTTTAAAATATTTCAAAATATAGGCTAGTAATAAAAAATAAGCATAAAACAGAAAAACATCTAATAAATATATCAAGTAATAATAGCCCTGTTCAAGATTTATTTTTAAAACAAAGATGCTTAGCGATGAATAGGAAATTAAATAGCATTTTACAAAAGGATTGAAAAACATTCTTGCATTCATACTGTAAACCCATTTAAATTCCAATTATTAATTACATTCATAAACTAATTAACAGCTACAAAACAAAGGCTCATTATAGAGGGACTGTCCCTTTAATAGCACCAGCAGCTTAAACCCTATTTCTTGTTCCAGAGGGAGGAAAATTAATAAATCCGATGCACATTTTAATGTCATGGGACCTTTCAGAACATTGTGTGACTCCCAGGCATATAGAACTATACTGTACTGTATGCTGTCAGAAAAAAAAGCTTAATTACAGAATGAAACATTCAGGACCTGGAAAGACAAAAACATTCTCGGCCTGAAAATAAAACGTGACAATCTACCCACTTCATATAATCATTCATGGTTGGATGGGTCCATTATGTAAACTGTCCCGTCCTTACATTAGAAGAAAACTTAATTTCTGGGATTCACATGTGCCCTTAAACTCGTAAAAGTGGGAACTCTCTCCAACTGTGCTCTCAACCTTAATGTTGTTAACAACACGGCTAATCAGGGATGAATAAAACAAAAGAAAGGAGAGGACAAGAAAATATAAATACGTTTTTTTTTTTAAAACGCAGATTCATGACAAACATTTAGTTTAGGAGAAATACTCGAGCACATTAGGTGAGCCTAAAGACCCTGAAACAACCCACCACATTTTCAACACCGCATCGTGTTGTGTTGGAATATGATAGTCGAGAGCAGAGGTCAAAGGGAGATGAAGGAATAATTCTACAGGTTAGGAGCTATTATCTGCCATTGCCTTCTGTGCCTCCACTATGAGACCCCTCCCCCTGCTGTGACCCATATCTGTCACTTATTGTTAAGAAGGCACAACATTTTCTTACTCGGGCAAAACACGGGAGCACATATGTCCATGGCTGGACCTGTGATGCAACACTGCTGCTGCTTGGCTGCCGGCTCTCAAACTCACCATTCAAGACGTGAGCTGTCCACCGAGTGGATTTTATTTGGTTGTGTACAGTTCAAGCCCCCCTCTCATGGTATCTATTGTGAGAAGAGACATCCGTTAGTAGAGAAAGAGCACTGTGCATCAGTCCTGCTCTCTGAACCATAGATCCTGCAGATTGTTATTGGCTTGATGCTTCTCAGCAGACACGTGGAGCTCGCAGCTGTGGAATTATAATACGTCCAAATGCAAAGAATTGCTGAATGGTTGAAATACGGTGGTTTACTGTAAATACAAGCAGGAATTGACGTCTATATACAGGTTGAATAAAGCTCAGTATTTACACAGTGCATCAGAAAGCAGTCGATCTACTGTATTTGAAGATTAGTTGACTGGCAGGTTCCTGACAGATGATATACTCTTCAGTTTATTTGGTGGCTAAAACTAATGCAGCCAATTATAACAGTCCTGTTAGAAACCCTATACTCAGTTGTCACACTACCAAACCTATGGCAGTATGAGAGGAGTAAAACAGATGTGACACGAGCCCAGGGGTCACTCAAGTGTTAATATGTTATAAATAAACATGGACACAGCATCAACCATTTTCCTGTAGGCTCACTTTTGTTAGCAGTACGAATCAGTTTTACTTCTATATGGTTCAGCTTTGGATATATAAGCTTAGACCAGCTGTGGAAATTCATTCATCTCAAAACGTGGGCCATATTTTACACATTCAAAGGAAATGTGCTGACTGTGTAGCTTACCCACATCATCCTGTGGGTGTTTCCTTACTTTCTCAGTAGTGAGTTCCTGCTATAAAATCTGGAAAATGAAGCTTCTGATAACTGCATTTATTTTTTATTTTATTTTTCGGCTTCTTTATGCACTTCAGACATCAAGGCTGTGCGGCTTCTAATCAGCTTGTTTGTGTGCTATATCTTATTCCTTGTGAAAGTAATATGAGTCACAATTTCTATGCCCAGAAAAAGAGAAATGAGAAATTGTGGGGAAGCCCTGCTACATTGCGACTGATAAATGTTAACCTGACAGCTATTAAAGTGAACTTATATGTGACAATATGACTAAAATTGTTGAGTTTGCCCTTGAAGAGATTGTCACAACTTTGTCAATGATCATACAGTGTTAGGGAACATGGTTCAGTACCAGCTTGAAACAAATTAGTTTTCCTACATTGATCATGTTGCTGTATTAGTCTTCTTTTGTAAAAAAAAACACAAAAAAAAAAACACCATATATACTCTCATGCAGTTCATATCTTCAAGATGTGGGTGACAGTGCCACCTACTGGGCATGGTATTGTAATGCATGGTTAAAATACATCACATTGTCATATTTCCTCTTTCCATAGGCTATAATAATTCTGATGAGTCATTCTGGTCTTTTGTCAGGTCCTCCCTTAAACAGCAGTAACACCTTCCTGATCCATTTCCTGCAAACCACAGTGTGCTGGAAGGGACATGAGATGTTTCACAAGAGATGCTTTGAGCACATGGGGGAGCTGATGGGTCATGTGAAACAAACTCATTAGATCATGGTGAACATCGTCAGTCACCAGAAGATGCCAAAAAGGGTGAACAGTTTTATGTCATGGTGTACAAAATGTGTACTGTTAAAAGCAAACATTGTCAGAAACATCACTTTTTTTGGTTGTAGGTTTTGTAGTTTTCTTCTTCTTTTAGAAGAAATAAATGACTGGAATTATAAGCATAATTCCAAGTGTGTTTTAAGATACTTGTAGGCTGTCACACATTTTTTAAAATGTGTAAAATGTTTACGAGCAAGTCGTTTTTAGTTTCTTATTGTGCTTTGTAAACCCAGATAGACCTGGGCCCTGATCAGCTTTGCCTTTCAAGTTTCCACAACTGATAGAGATAAGCCAATTAAATGTTCTGTCATCAGATTTCAGTTATCAAACCACGTGTTAATGCTGCGACGAAATGTCAAGCATGAAGTTTCCAAAGTCATGACAATAACTTGGTTAAAGAGCCAAGATGAAAGTCTGATTTTGAAGCTGTATTGATTGAAAAATGACCGGTAAATGAACAATCATTTCTTGTCGAATCGGCACTATTGACACATTAATAATGGTTGTGCTTCTACTACAAAAGCTGAATTTTGTGTTCCCACACCCTTTTAGACTGACAAACTGCAATAACAGTAACATCGAAACACCCAACAATTATGTCAAAGGTCATGATCATGGGTAATAATGAACCACATTGATACGACGGGTACATTAAGGCTCAATGTGTTCCATTAGGGTCATAAATGGATGGATTGTTAATTTATTGTATTTTGAGGAAGCCAACAAGACCATTTGATGTTTCAATGAAATTCTGAAAAACTAGAAATCTGAGTTTTTGTTCCAAGGTTTTTGCTGTGGAAGAAATTGAAGTTCTAATAATTTAAGTAAAAAGCCCAAATTTGATGGAAAGGCTGAGCTGGGTTAACAGAGGCTCAAACCGCTTCTTTTCTTTGTTTAGGCTTTTGTAATTTGTCCGTTTCCCTTGGCGTATACCATTTTTGGAATCTTAACATTTTGTATTTGCATTGTCGTTTGTTACACACACAGCCTGTTATTATATGATCCACAGTACAATATAGCCCCCCGCCGCCCCTCTTTCACTTTCACAAATCATCTAATTTGCATCAATAAGTTAAAGCGACTTCCATTCCGTTATTTGTGTATTGTTAACATTAATGTGTGTCACAACAACAAACACACACCAACTGTCTTTTTTTTTTCTCCAGGAAACATTTATTCGATCAAGAGACAGGATCGCATCTTTCCATAAACAGGTCAGTTAAATATTAACAAATTTACAGTCATGAGGAATGTAATAAAAAAAACAAAAACAAAACCAAACAATGCTCGCCTTAAAAAAACCCCAACCCAGGGACCCTACTCAGGATAACATCGACCACAATGGCGCTGGAATAAGACGCAAACCCACATCCAGCTCCTTTGTTACATGCTCCTCCATTCAGTGCTTCACAGTTCATCTTTCTCGGTTTTTGTCTGTAAGGGAACAAAGTTAAGGTTATGAAAGAAGCAGCGATAAGAAAAAAAAAACAAAAACTCAGGAATCTCAATTCTTTAAAACCCTTAAGATGAACACAGCACGTGTCAAGTGTTCTCACCATTTCTTCGTCGTCTTCCTCATCTACACTTTCTTCCTTGTCCTCAGAGTCATCCTCTTTATCTTCAGAATCGTCTTCGGCTGGCTCCTCCTCAGGCTCTTCTTCAATCTGTACAACAGTCACATCATTTTTAACACAACAGACACCCACAATCTTTAAGAGCCGACACACTTAATGAATCAAGTGGGCAACCTGAAGGACGTATAGATGCTTAAAATGTTGACAAAGACAGAAAACAAAACAAAATCTCCAATGAAAAAGAGTTTTAACCAAGGCAGATAGTCTGAAAACATTTTCTGTGCCGGTGTTTCTAAAGTAATCCAGGATGTGACAGCTGGCGCAGACTTGCCTGTTCCTCCAGGTCTACATTCATGCTGAGTCGGAGCATGCGCTCTATCCTGTCTCCATAAGCCTTCGTGTCAGCTAGCTGGTAGCCAGACCGCAGCGTGGCCGTCTCAAACAGAACCACAGCCAGATCTGATGCGGTCTGGTCCTCTGCGTTATCCTGAAGAATGTGAGGAAATTAAATCGTTCAGTTATCTGCTCTGATTGGTCTATTTTATGTTGGGGTTTTTTTTTTTTAAATGATGCACTCAAAGCAATTAATGCCATGCAAGTCTAGTCATTTTAGAAACGACATAATATGACCTTATTGTAACAGTTCAAACATAGTGAAGCGACAGTGGTCAGACTTACATTGACTCTTTTAAGCATCTGCTTGATGAGGGGATGTTTGGGGTTGATTTCTAATGTTTTCTTCTGGCTGGCATAATAACTGAAGAAGACAGGAGAGTGTAATTGCCATATAAGCTCAGTAAAACAGGTAGGCCACAGCATGTTTGCATTTTGCTTAATAATGCTGAAAAGCACAGGATCATTACTCACTTTGTGGAAATGTCTTTTCCTGTCTGGTAAGCCTGCGCCTTCATGATCCTCTCCATGTTTCCTGACCAGCCGTACTGACTGGCAACCAGAGCGCAGGGTGAGTTGGTTAGCCTCTGAGAGAGGATGGCCTTCTCAATCTGTTTGAAAGACAGCATTGTATTAGAGAAGATGACTGGTGGAATAGATGTAACTTGGCAGCTGCAGCTAGCAGATTGTATCGCCTCTGTGATTGGGTGGGTTTTTTTGTCTCCATGTCATGACTATGACAAAATAACTGGCTCTCCACCTTGTCTGTCAGGGCCTTGTCCTTCAGCCAAGTGGTGAGAGGTTCAAACTCCTTCTCCAAGGCCTCCCTCTTGTCCTTGGCCTTGTCGCTCTCATCGAATTTGACACCCTCCTTTGCAACGTTCTGGAAGCGTTTTCCATCGAACTCGGGCAGCGCCTGGATGCAGTACTCGTCCACGGGCTCCGTCAGGTAGATCACTTCGTAGCCCTTCTTCAGCAGCCTCTCCACGAAGGGAGAAGACTCAGCCTTTAGAGGACAAATAGGAGAGATGATTAATGCCAGGCTATGAAATTTCGGTGCGAGTGTAATTTCTGCACACTTTGTTTAATGCCGTTTACACTGCTTTTAAAATAACTGAGCATTTTACCTGACCAAACAATATAATAAAAATCCACTGACCTCCTTCCTGGTGGTACCAGCCATGAAGTAGATCTTGTCCTGCTTCTCCTTCATGCGCTCCACATACTCCTCCAGGCTGGCCAGGTCTGTGTCGCTGTTGGAGGTCTGGAAGCGCAGCAGCTTAGCCAGACGGGTCCTGTTGGAGTGATCCTCAATGACACCCAGCTTGATGTTGGTTCCAAACTCCTTCCAGAACTTATCGTTGTACTGTTCCTCTGCAATCTTCTTGATCATGTCCAAAGTCTTGCGCACCAGCTTCTTGCGGATAACCTGAACAGAGAGAAGATGAGCATCAAGTCCTTTGTCACTTTTCCTTTACTTTAATACTTAGTCCTGAGCCTTTTTCTTCTTTTTCCATCTGGTAAAGCCCTTTCTGACTTGTGCCATTTAAATAAGGTAGCTTTTCTGCTTGCTTATCAATTATATCTTTTTGTTTCCATTTAAAGTCTTCATAGAACAGTCAATAAAGACCAGATACGTTACAATAAATGATGAATAAAATGTTCAAATTAAAAAAGCGTAAGATTTACAAATAAAGATAAAATAATAGGGCAAAATAAGATAATAAAATAACTGGTATTTAGATGGTGCAGTATTCATTTTAATGTGAAGCTCACCTTGAGCAATTTGTGCTGCTGCAGAGTCTCTCTGGACACATTCAGGGGAAGGTCATCGGAGTCAACCTAGCAACATAAATTTCCATTAATTACAATGCAGGTGCTTTCTGAGCAAAGGATGAACAACAAACATATTAGCACATGACTGTGCGAGTCCTAGAGTTAGGTAATCACTCACCACTCCCTTGACGAAGTTCAGATATTTGGGCATCATATCGTTGAAGTCGTCTGTGATGAAAACTCTCCTCACAAACAGCTGTGAGAGAAAGCAGTGTTAATTTAGAAATAGAGTTGATATCATTCTATAGGCATAATACAATCCCTTAAAATGGACACTGAATACTAGTGAGAGGCATACCTTGATGTAGTCATTCTTCTTGGAGCCATATTCGTCAAACAGGCCGCGGGGAGCTGAAGTGGGCACAAACAGGATGGACTTGAAAGTAACCTCACCCTCAGCCATGAAGTGGATGTGGGCCAAAGGGTCGTCGGTGTCCTGTTAGAGAGTGAATCATAGTTTGAATTGGTAAAATTAAAACTTGCTGAGGCAACAATCTACATGACTGTTTAATGAAGCACTACTGCTGAGGTGCCTACCTTAGAGAACGTCTTGTAGAAAGCCTTGTACTCATCCTCCTCAACCCCCTTAGCTGGTCGCTGCCAGATGGGCTTGATGTCATTCATCAGTTCCCAGTCCCACACAGTCTTCTCGACCTACAACAAACACGATACATTTTTAAAGAAATGTCAATTCAGTATATATATTTCCAATTATCAGATCAAATGATTTAGGTCTTAAAATGACCGAATGATCAACTTAAGTCTGGGGCATAGGCTTTCTACCAAAATCTTTCACAGTTTGAAATCTTTAATTCCTGAATATGTAATTTGAGGGGAAAAAAATGAATGAATACATTCAGAATTAAATCAAAATGAGTCAAATGTTTTATGTGATTATGAACAAACAAAATATATTGTAATATTTTAATAAGGTACATTTGATAGCCATCACAACATTCATTTTGTCCATATGGCCCACCTATGCTGGCCTATGCTCCCTAGAGGAGCAAAGGGCTTAAGTAAGTAAGTAATATGGCCCACCCCTTTATGAACTCCTACCTTCTTTGTCTTAGGCTTCTCTTTGTCCTCCTCCTCTTCCTCTACCTCGGCCTCTTCTTCAGCCTCCTTCTCCGGTTCCTCTGCTGCCTCAGCATCTTCCTCAATCGGCTCTTCAACCGTCTCAGTCTGATGAGGGGAAGAAATTATGCAACAGGCATTTTTAATTTTTATTGTACAGTTTCATAATCCAACTTGTGCAGGGATCAAGTCTGAGTCAAAGTGAGGAAGGAACTGTCTTAAGTAATCACCTTGCTGGCCCAAACGTATATCGGGAAGTTGATGAACTGAGAGTATTTCCTGACGAGGTTCTTGATGGTCTCCAGCTCCAGATAGTCTGAGGCCTCCTCTTTCAGGACCAATCTGAGGTTAGAAATATATGGGGAGGATTTAATTACAAAGGCAATACTATTCTAAAATTTCAGAGTATTAAAAGGAAAACAGCAATCAAGTTCCAAATGAGTAGGTGTTAAATGTTGCAGTAGAATGAGATGAGAGGTGTGAAGAGCAGTAAGACCAACAGCAGTTGACCAAATTGCTGTAGGTGATTTTTAAGTGAATTAAAAAAACATATTTAAAAAATTAAACTCACGTGATGGTGGTTCCTCTGCCCAGTGTGTCCCCGCGGGGGTCCTCAATGACAGAGAACTGATTTGAGTCAGACTCCCAGATGTGCTGAGTGTCATTGTTGTGTTTGGATGTCACGATGACTTTGTCAGCAACGAGGAAAGCGGAGTAGAAACCCACACCAAACTGGCCGATCAGCTCTGAGGTGGACTGTCCATCAGACTGCATCTCTGTCATCTTATTGAGGAACTCGCTGGTGCCAGATTTGGCAATGGTGCCCAAGTTCTTTACCAGCTCCTCTTTGGTCATTCCAACACCAGTGTCAGTGATGTGGAGCATGTTCTTCTCCTTATCAGACTGGGGGTTGGATCAATACAGTTAAGTTACCAACCAAGCAAGTACTATTAAACATAATCAATGAAGACTACAACATACAATAAATATATCCCACTCCTTTTCTAGTACATACTTTTATTTTGATGGTCAGCTCTTCATTGGAGGCCATTGCTTCCTCATTGGTCAGAGACAACAAGCGGATCTTATCCAGAGCGTCTGAGGAATTGGAAATCAGCTCCCTGAGGAAGATCTGAAACAGATAAACAGTCAATATATCATTAGTTCAGAGGTCTGCAAGCCATATCAAAGGTGGTGCCAGGGCTGGGCTTACAGAGCTTCAGCTTTGAATCATTACTGTTCATCGTGTGGGGCATTTTTGTACTAAACTCCAATCATAGCTACAGAGGAACCCATGTGTTTTTAACTGAATAGTCAGAACAGAACATAGCAACGTCCTCCAAGGCCAGGCTTTCAATAACAATAAAAATAAAATAATAATAATATAATTTGACAGCCACGTTTACTCTGAACTAAGTTGTAAAAGCTATAAAAAAATGTTCACTCCAGTTGGTAAGATAAGCATTGTAGTTTACAGTGCATTTAGTGTGCGTGTGCATTATGTGTCTATGTGAACGTACAGACTGATTTTAATGAAAACTATAAGAAAGCAAGTCCTTGACTGTAAACCTATCAGACATAACCTTGTCCTTGGTAATGATGATAATATTGATACTGAAGTGTTAAAGTTGTGTAGGCCAGAGTTTTCCTGCCCAGTGTGAGCCTAATCAGCACACCCACCGATTCATCCCCTACCCCAGCTCTCAAACAAATTCTGCTACATGATAATACATTATGTTTGTTCATTCATTGGCAGCTGATAATTACTAGAGCCCGACTGATATATTGGTTGGCCGATATGAGCCTTTCACAGACGTATCGGCATTATGTTTGCCGATATGAAAACTTTTATTTTACAGAATAAACAATGCAGAAAAACGCTTTGGCTGTTAGAGATGGTGTCATTACGTAGTTTGTCCAGCAGAGCGCGCTCCGACGGCATTGTTTACAATGCTCTCAGCACTCCCTGGGA
>JBBPCS010000917.1:13076589-13128202 GCA_037974645.1 Hollardia meadi | reverse complement strand
ATAATAATAATAATAATAATAATAATAATAATAATAATTAAGGCTACCTTTTGATAAAGCTTCTAACATGCTACTTTAGTTGATATTTTGTTTATTAAAATCTGTTGTAGATTGATGTATATTATTTTTTCAAACACTAATTCAGATATTTACATAATAGGATGACCACAATATATATAGAGCTGTAATATAATGCAATTCACAACCATTCAACCATTGAAGTCCAGTATTATCAGAGAAGAGTTGAATCAACTTGTGGTTTTGTAGTGCAATTAATTATTTACTAAGCCGTTCCTATTATTCTGACCACTCCCAATTCTATTGAACTGAGAAAGGTGTCAATACTTTTTAACCTGCAACCTCCATAATATGTAATAATTTCAATTTCAGGGTAGACATTACAAATTTGTAACATGAAGTTCTAATTTAATATCGTTGACAAAGGTTTTTACCTCCAATATCTGCTTAGCTCTGCTCAAATGTTTATGAGCAGAGGATTTTGGAGGACCACATGTTTTTCCCCACACGGCACCACATTTCTGCCTCCTCTCTAAAACAGGCATATTCTTGCTCATAATAAACTACACCATGAATACTTGAATAGTAAGTGGTGGTACTGAGAAATCGTGCAGGTTACTCAAAAATAACTTATCCACCACCTTCAATAAACTTCATGTTCAGATGTACTTCTGTCCTAAGATAGGCCTGTCTGTCATAGCAACATACAATATTCCCAAATGAAAGGAAACTGCAAAATAACCTCAGGTGTTTCTTTTCTCTTAGATCTGATCCCAGTCATTCCCAGCAACTCAGTCAACCCTGACACCATCTTTGCCAACAATGAGATGAGCCTGCGAGACATAGAGATCTACGGCTTCGACTACGACTACACCCTGGCCTTCTACTCCAGACACCTCCACACCCTCATCTTCGACATAGCACGGGATCTTCTCATCACGAACCACAGAGTGCGTGTGCAGCACTTCAAACATATTTTATCACTGTGCTGTCGAGTGAGGCATTTAAACCCCCAAACATATCCACTGGAGATGCTGAAATATTGGTTGTACTTAGTTGTAACTTATCTTAAAGTTGTGTTTATGACTGAATGAGTTGGAGAGTGATGATATATAGGTGGCATAATCACCTCACATTTAAGTTTTAAAGTGGGCTACAACTGTGTTGCAGCATCAGCATCATTTTCACCTGTATATACTCCATTGATGTTGCTCAGTTGTTTTAAGATTCAGTAGATCTGATGCCCTGTTTTATTGTCACAGAAAAAAATTAAAACCAATTTTTTATTCTCTTATTTTAGTATCCAGAGGGTCTGCGGAAGTATGAGTATATTCCTAATTTTGCTGTAAGAGGACTTCACTATGACGTTCAGAAGGTGAGATGGTCTTTACTTATATAATTCAAAGAGTGGCTGTTGTTTTACTATTGTACCGTAGGCTCAGTGTGAAGATGAACATTGTGGGAATTTTAAATGATTTGTGACAGGCACTGCTGATGAAGATCGATGCTTTTCACTACATCCAGTTGGGAACTGTCTACAGGTATCTAAGCACTCGTGTTACTTCTCACCCCAAGGTAGAGGGTATTAAATAATATGCTGATGACACGCACAACAATGTGTGAGTAGAACAGCATGTTTAAGAATCGGGCTAAAGATTTCGACAGTTAAGAAATGTTAAATATATTTGATCTTGTCATCTTTCAGGCTACACATCTTACAGATTCTCTGTGGCTTATCATCACTTTAAGGAGGTTGCACATGCTATGAATGACATGATATGAATAGTCTAAGGATTTGCGTCTCTTCTGCAGGGGTCTTCATCCAGTTCCTGATGAGGAAGTGATCGCCATGTACGAAGGTTCCCACGTGCCTTTAGAGATCATGAGCGACTTCTATGGCAAGGTGATGATCATTTCCCTCCTAATGTATGACAAGAGAGAGCACGGAAGTACAAACAGCGGAATATAATGTCGCTAATCTGTCCTGTAGAGTTCCCATGGCCACACCATGAAACAGTTCATGGACATATTCTCCCTGCCTGAGATGACCCTCCTGTCCTGTGTTAATGACTTCTTCATGAAGCACAACATCGACTATGAGCCAGTGCATCTCTACAAAGACGTAAAGGTTAACCATCTTCTTATTAATCTACCGTCTTTGATCAAAGTTTAGGAAACTCAGAACACAATATTTGCAACAATCTGACAAGGTGATTCAGTAGAACCTTTCCCTCGAGTATTAAATCCCTCCACATGTACATGAATGTTTTTACATGTTCTCAGTGCGCCGTGTGATACTCCAGCCATTCAATACCGTCTTAATTTTAGCTCTGAAAACCAGTGTCTAAATTTAGTCGAGCAGGCCCGCTTCCAGCCATCTGCGTCTGTCCTCTGGTGGCTCTGCTGCTTCAGAGGGAGAAGGACAAGAAATCAGCACTCTGTTCTCCCTTTGAGGGCAGCTGTCATCGTGGTCCTTTCTGTTCGGTGTGACACCTTAGCATTTTTGACAGATCGCTGTCATCAAAAGCCCTCACACGTGCTCTCTGTTCCACAAGTGCCTCTCATCTTTTCAAGGATGCCCCTCTCAATCTTTTTTTCCCCCTGCCAGGCCTAATCTATTATTCAGCTTAACCCTGCCGTTTTGCTTACTTTTCCTTTGACTTTTGCATACATCAGATAATCTGTGCATATGATAAACAACCCTTAAATGCACAACTCTGCAAGAGAGAGTCTGTTTACTCTTGTACTGATTAAAAAGGACAAGTTACACTGTTGAAAATGTTGTGGAAACTTTCTCACTGTGTCACCAAAGTAACTAAACTTCAGGGCCTGCGTTCTTGATATTTAATTTGTATTCAGAGATGCTCTTCTTTGTGCTTTCAAGTCAACCATTTGCTACTGGAGCTGAATGCTAACTTTGTGTCACTGAAGTCATGACTTCTTGGCTGAGGGCTGTTTACTTTTTCCTCCTCACAGGAAGCCATTAGAGATGTTCACGTCAAGGGCATTATGTACCGAACTGTGGAGGCAGATATTGGTAATGTTCTTTGATTTTTTTAATGTGTTTTTTAAAACTAATATAGGAGAAATTACATGGCCACATCTGAATTGTAGCCGAGACATAAAAAATAATTCAGTCGTAGTAAGACTGTGATATACCAATAAAAAGCAGTGCTTTGTTTGTGCAAATTGTATCAGTATCACCCACTCCTTCTCGCTTCCTCTGTTTTCTCATTTTTTAGAGAAATACATTTGTTATGGAGAGCAAAGCCACGCTGTGCTGAAGAAGCTGTCAGAGCATGGAAAAAAGATGTTCCTCATTACCAATAGCCCATTTGACTTTGTGTAAGTGTGAGCAGACAGCGTGCATGTGGTTGTTGGTATGATTGATGAGAAACATCATGCATCGGTGTACTAATGCTTAATTGGCGCTACTTGCATAATGTCCCAACCTTTATAGATGTGCAACCACACATCAAAGGGCTTTGCATCTGCAAGTGTTTGTATTTCATTGTAAGTCAGTGACTATGAGCCACTTTTGAAGTCAGGCTTGATTGCACAAAATGACCAGCAATGTGTATCCACCGTGAAAAGGCTTCCCAGAACCCAACAACATTAAACCATGCTTTATTTCAAAGTTTGTTACATTTAATCAAAAGTAAGGCAGTAAGCAAGTTCTCAAAGTTTTGATGCCTCCGCGCCGGCAATAGCCGTGACCGGAGGCATTATGTTTCCAGGTTGTCCGTCGGTCCGTCCCATTCTTGTGAATGCGATATCTCATGAACACCTTTCCAAATTTGCCGCAAACATTCACTTGGACTCGAGGATAAACTGATTACATTCTGTGGGCAAAGGTCAAGGCCACTGTGACCTGTCATACAAATCTTTAGTCATAACTCAAGAATTCATGCACTAATTGTGACAAAATTTCACACAAACTGTGCTGATTGTACAGATCTTCTGTGCTGCCGGGTTGAACATGTGTGTGAAGAATCCATGTCAGAAATTAGAGCCGAGTCTGGACAGACATGGATATAAACTGCAACTTCACTGGTGCGCGGAGGCGTACAACCCCAAGATGGTAATTCTAGTTACTGATGTTTCAACCTCGACATGTTCACACATGTTTACAATCTCTCTGTAATTTTGTCTGAGGGATCCCTCCTCTGTTGATCTTTCTTCCTCCTTCCATTAGTAAAACCTTGCAAAGTTCAATATATAGACAGCCTCTCCTACTTTGGTGCTGTTTTTATTCCTGCATCTGTACCCATACTGTAAGTAGATGGATGTGCAGACTATCCAACTTTATTGCAACAAACAAGGAACAGCCAGGTTGAAAGTACCATGGCAGTGTAATTTTAAGTCCAACTAACATATTCAAAGACGGACATGTTATTGCTGGTGTATCGCTGTTCACAAGTGTTTGTTTACCCTCATGATGAGCATTAAGATGTTGCTGACTCTGTGATCTTTTTTTCTTTCTCAGGGACAAAGGAATGAACTACATTGTGGGGAAGGACTGGAGGGACCTGTTTGACATTGTGATTGTTCAGGCTGACAAACCTGGTTTCTTCAATGACAGGAGAAAGTGAGTGTGCCTGCGTCTGTGGTACTTTGCTGTGCCTCTTTTCTTCCTCTAGGGGGCTCACTGACAACACTTAAAAGTAGAACTTTGTACACAGAATGTGCATATACTGTAGGGTGTTCTCTTTTTCTCTATCTCTTTATTATAAGAGGGTAAGATTTGCGTTTGTGTTTTTTTTTTCCGCAGACCTTTCAGGCGAGTGACAGACAAAGGCGCATTGCTGTGGGACAGGATTCACCGGTTAGAAAAGGGGAAGATTTACAAACAGGTGTTGTGCCAGCGAATTACTACCACATGCCAGTATACAGATTTCTTCAGGAATAAAATCTATGTTTGTTTGTTTGTTTTTTGTAACGTGTGTGATTGCGTGTGTTTGATCACTGTAGGGAAATCTTTATGAGTTCCTGAGACTCACCGGCTGGAGAGGATCCAAAGTGCTCTACTTCGGTGACCACATCTACAGTGACTTGGCAGTAAGCAGCAACTGGGCGTATTCACAAACAAAGGAGTCATTATGTCTACACAAAACACTGAAAGATTACGAGATGGTGAACAAAAAGGGGCGGACTTTGATCATGCTCCATTTAAGATGGGTGTGTTTCTGGGAGTTGCTCTTTCTATTAAACCACAGTTACTGTAGCTCTGCATTGGGTGTGGTTGACATGCACTTCAATCAGTGTCAGTGTGCCCTGATGTATCGCACCTACCACATCGACAGTAGCGTGTACCACTACACCTTATTTACCTTTCTATACCTGCAACCTAGCAACTTGCCAACAGCTGCCCCTCACCTACGCTAAACAAACTAACAGGCATCATTTTTTTTACTGCGTCAGAATGAGTTGGATATACGAGTGTGTGTGATCAGCCGCGAATGGTGATAATAAAAGACAGAGTTTACATCTTTGGCATAGTGCCTCGCGGGTGGCAGGCAGCCGACTGTCACACGTGTTCTCTTGCTTATTTAGGATGATGGAACATGGCGCGTGTGGTTTACAGCAACTGCAGCTTGCAGTCAGCCTGTGATGAGATTATTACTGCAAGTGGGCACAGAGCAGAAGCATCGCTAAATATCTAAGGAGTTACAGGGGAGGGAAGGATGGAGCTATAGTTTATTTCAGCGTTTGTATGCAGTTTTGTTAGAGAATAAAGATACAAAGAAGAATCCCTCCCAAAATGTTCTCACTTCCCTGAAACCCTTTCAGCAGGCTCAGTCTTTACTTGAGCTTTAAAGCTTGACGTCCTTTTTATTTCATCTCGTTTGTACAATTACATTGTGAATTTGAGCATGGAACTCTAGGCCTGATGAGACTGCACAGATCAAATGTGCCGCTGATGTGCTGTTTGCTAAATGGCTGGTATGTACAAGGTGTTTATGACATAAGTGTCTCATAAATATGAGTACGACACTGTGGTATAACAGCAGCAGTGCCCTCAAATTCAGGCGGCTGTTTATAGCACTCCCATTCATCTATTGCTCGATGAATCATGCTGTACACCGTTTGGTTTCAAGACTGGTCGTCTGGTCCTTTGTTCTGCAGGATCTGACGCTGAAACATGGCTGGAGGACGGGCGCCATCATCCCCGAGCTGAGGAAGGAGATCAAGATCATGAACACTGAGCAGTACATGCACATGATGGCCTGGTTACAGGCACTGACTGGACTTATTGAGCAGATGCAGGTGAGGGGGACTTTGTGTTTGTCTTTTGCTTTTTGCCTCCATTCTGAAAAGTTTTGGGCGTAACTTCTATGCACTTCTCTCAAACAGGTCCTCAGGGATCCAGCATCTCAGGCTGTCGTCGAGGAATGGATCAGAGAAAGAGAAGCCATGAGGTAATGGAGATAACTACTTTGGCGATCAAGAGCAGTTCTGATCATTTATCAAGATCTCGTAGAACCTCATCTTGATGGTATGAATGTGTGTTCCTGGCAGGTCACAGACAAAGGATATCTTCAACTGTCAGTTCGGGAGTCTCTTCCGGACGTACCACAACCCCACCTACTTCTCACGTCGTCTCTCACGCTTCGCTGACATCTACATGGCCTCCATCAGCTGCCTGCTCAACTACGACTTCCAGCACACCTTCTTCCCTCGCCGTACTCCCCTGCAGCACGAGTCCTCCGTCTGGCCCGAAAACAGTCCTTACGGCTCGACAGGACCAATTCCGATTAGAGAGTGAAGACTTCAAAAAAATAAAGGCGAGGGTTGAAAGACTGCTGACTCAAACTTAACTTTAAATTCTTTCTTTTTTCCCCCCAAGTTTTGAGACATGTCATTTAAGAAGATGCATGCCACATTTTAAGATGTGCACAACTGGTAACAGTCATTTAAAATGTTGATGTTTATTAAGCTTTAAACTAGTTAGTTATGTGCTTCATCTCAAATAATTCCTTAAGAAGGACAGATTTAGTGCTTTAAAAAGCCAAATGACATGCAACAGAATGAGTATTTTGACATTTTCTTTTAAAACACGGAGAGCTTGTAATTTACATTTTCATCACACAGATTTGAGACATTGAATGCACTGATTATTTTAGGTTTGCACATGTGTGTGTGTGTGTGCACATCTTTGTGCATATGAGAGAGTGGAGGGGTAGTGAGAGTATATAAATATGACAATAGGGGGCAGTCACACACCAAGCATACCATGGATCACTGCAGTATGAATTGTACACCCTGTCTATCTTTGCTTTTTTTCAATCCTTTGCATCTATAAAACTGAAAAAAAAGAAAAAAAGACTGCCATCGAAGTGGGAAGACTCGGATGTAACATTTGCATTGCAAACTTTGTTGCCTTAATCTCTCGTTCACATCACTGCAATGGATAGTAGCCTGATAAAAAGTATGCTAATCAAGCTTTTCAAATTGTACCAACCAGCATGTTAGTTCATTTCATTTTGAAATGTACATTGTGATACAAAGTGCATATTTATGTTCAGAGATCTTTGTATTTTTCCACACAACGCAGTTTGAATGTCTCATTTTAGCAGTTAGAAATGTTAATATTTGTCAGGAAAAAAATAGAGCATCATTGCTATATTTAGCACAAGCTGTTGCTGTTTGATCTGTGCAAGCAGCAGTGGGTTTAGTGGGTTTGACACTTTTCTTTTTTCAGGAAATGTGTGAAATGTTTTCACACGTGCTGGAATGAGGGCTTGAGAAGAATATATTTAATGTATAAGCTGGAATCTTAAGAGTTTTTAATCGTTTGAAAAAAGGGAATTTTTAAATGCGAGTGTTCACAACCAAAACCTCATGGTTTAGTGTTTCTTTATTTTAAAATATGTATTGATGCAGTGAATTTTTATTTCACAATTTATTAAAAATGGAACTGGCTTAATTGTCCTGCCAAGTGTTTATGTCTTGAATTTAAAGCAACTTGATATTGTTGGATAATTGTTGTATAATTCGATTTAATTAGCAGCTATATGTTCATTAAATGTGCAGTCCATTTGTGTGCTACAAGTCTCCCCTTTATTAGCTTTATAAACAACAAAAGGAAGAACTATTTCATAACTTGAAATTTAATCTTGGGGACTAATTCATCCCATCCTTAATATGCCTCGACTTTCCAATTAACAGCAGTGGGTTTATTGGGATTAATCCCTCCAAATCGTGTTACCGACCAATTCCATATTGCATCTGGGGCTTTCTCTATCAGACAGGTGCGCAATCTGACATCTTGGAAAATAAGATGTCAAGCCGAGTGGTTTAACGCGGATCAGAAATGATAAGATCGGTGACGCTGCTGTGGCTTGAGCTGAGCAGAGTGTCTGCCGATTCAGTTGTCTCATCAAAGCTGGACTTCATTTGGGCACCATGGACAGCAACAGCACGCCATGGAGCTCCAGCCCTCATCCATCCATCCACGGCGAGGTGGTGACTGTGGCGCCCACCATCTTCCCTCGAGTGGGCTACAGTATACTTTCTTTCCTCATGTTCATCAACACAGTGTTATCAGTTTTTAACAATGGTCTCGTCATAACCGTGATGCTGAGGAATCCGTCTCTCCTCCAGCCCATGAACACTTTTATCCTCAGCCTCGCTGTGTCTGACCTCATGATTGGCCTGTGCGGCTCTCTGGTCGTCACCATCACTAACTACCAAGGTTCTTTCTTTATTGGCCATGCAGCCTGTGTGTTTCAAGGATTTGCCGTCAATTATTTTGGTAAGTGGGAGAGCAGGTACTTTGGAGATCAATTTTTGTTTCTGTCTGTGCCTGGAGGTCTATTGTATTGTTATTGTACACAAAATTGGAAGGCTAAAATAATATCCAGCCTTGTTTCACTTCGCTCAATCTCAGACTCTGTTCTAGCTTTAAAATGTTTATGTTGTCGGCTTTTGTTTGCTGCATTTTGAAAATATCTCTCTCCTGTTATCTTGCACGTTCCTTTCTTGGGGCGGAAAAAAAAGTTCTTTGAAATTCAGTGATTCAAGGTGCACTTTAGCTTTATTCCAGAGCTTTCAAAAACACCTCATTGTTTTCACAGCGCATTGAGTTTGCTCAGTTGTCATAGAGAATTTTCGTAACAACTGAGCATCCGCAGAGAAAGACCATGAGATGTGGTTAAAATCTCCAGAAAAAGCTAGTGAGTGGACCTGGAGCTCAGATTCTGTTCCGATTCATTTCTCCTTCTCAGGTCTGGTGTCTCTCTGCACTCTGACCCTGCTCGCCTATGAGCGGTACAACGTGGTCTGTAAGCCAAGAGCTGGTCTGAAGTTGAGCAGGCGGAGAAGCATCATCGGGCTGCTATTCGTCTGGACCTTCTGCTTGTTTTGGGCTGTGGCTCCGTTATTCGGCTGGAGCTCCTACGGACCTGAGGGAGTCCAGACCTCCTGCTCTCTGGCCTGGGAGAAGAGGTCGTGGAACAACTACAGCTATCTCATCCTCTACACACTCCTCTGCTTCATTTTCCCTGTTACAGTCATCATCTACTGCTACTCCAAAGTGCTCACATCCATGAATAAGGTGGGCACACGATCGCTTCTGCATATTTATTACACTTTTACACCATTAGAACCAGATTTAAAATTCATAGCTTCACTCTCATCTTTTTGCAATTTACCACCTACAGACTGAACAAGACAAGTTATTAGCTTTTAAAGCGTGTCAAATTTGCTTTCTGCTCATAGCTGAACAGGAGTGTGGAGCTCCAGGGTGGGCGTTCCAGCCAGAAGGAGAAGGATCACGCTATTAGCATGGTTCTGGCCATGATAATAGCTTTTTTTGTTTGCTGGCTGCCTTACACAACATTGTCAGTGGTGGTAGTCGTGAATCCAGAGCTTTACATCCCTCCACTGCTTGCCACCATGCCCATGTACTTTGCCAAGACCAGTCCTGTCTATAACCCCATCATCTACTTCCTTTCCAACAAGCAGGTGAGCGGCTTAAGTGTATATCTGCTGGAAAAACAGATATCCAAAGGCTGAGTTTGCGCAAAGATAGGAAGCACAAGAAAAACATATCTGAATTGCATGTGATGCTCATATATTTCCTCACGGTGTTCATGTGTTTTTATGCCCAACAGTTCCGTGATGCCACCCTGGAGCTGCTGTCCTGCGGCCGCTACATTCCCCATGCACCCACCAGTGTCAGCATCAGCATACGCTCCTTAAACAGGAGGAGCCGGCTTACCTCTTTGAGCAGGAGCACGCACAGCAAGGTGTTACCTCTGTGACTTTCTCGGGCAAAAACAAGAAGCTGCCACGGTTGTCAGTGTTTATTGGTGCCTCATCAGTGACACAGACCTGCAAATCTACAGGCCCATGTCTCTCTATAATGGTTTCACTGTAGCCCAGTTGGAAAAGAATCGGCCCAGAGACTGACAGCTGATGTTCAGAAGGTGAACAAAATAAGTGGAAACTGACACACAGTAATGCAATCCAATACAAAACCACCAAAAAGTGCTTATTTTGTTCACTTTTGGTAAAGATCATGTAAGAGATGAGTTGATTAATCTCCGTTTGAGACTAGTTCGGCATTTTATTGAATTGCATTATATTGCAAGGTGTTCCTGTAGTTATTGTGTATAAGAGTATTCAGTAAGATGGTTTCATTTATGTGATTTGTTTAGATCAATAAACTACAAAAATGTTTTCATATTTGTGTGTGCAGGTGTGTACTTTTACTTCTACTTTATGCATGTGGGAAACTAGTCACAAAGCAAGGACAGAAAACTTGAATATTTTGTCACATATGTACAGTAGTTTCCATTTGTAAATTTCCATTTGCAAGTCATACAACTGGACTGTTTTCATGCAGTGTGAGAAGATACTTCCTCCTTTCTGAAAGTCACTTCGATGTTTAACATTTTCAGGGTCTCGGGTAATGCGTTCTGTGTGAAATATTGATTCATAAACAGTGGACTCTGAAAACCTTTTCATATTACAAGGCCTTTTTCTGCCTTTTTCTGAGCACAAATACTCAGAGATTTTATAGATTTTATGTAAGGTCCCGCATTGCACCTCTTCCCATGCGACATTTTTACGTAAATAAATAAAATCAATGTCATCATTAGCCAACTCCATCATCAACACTGACAGCTAGACCAAATAAATTGATTTATTGTGGATTATGCAATGCGTAAGTCCTGCCTTTTGCCACTACTCACATTTCCCAGAAGTCTGCTGCACAAAACATATATTAGATTGCTGCAGTGTTTACAGCCATAATTTTACTCATAAGCACCTTTGTGAAAACAGGATTTACACATTAGAGTTATTTATCAGTTGCAGGGAAATTGGATTTTGCTCAGATTGTGCTGCTGGCTGAATTAAAACATGATATATTTTAAAATAAGGTCTGCTTTCCCCACAAATTCTGAAACATGGTCAATTTGAGTACACCTTTGAAGCAACCTTGTACATTTAACAATGGGAACTCAGGCAGGCAGTAAAATACTTTCATTTTTCTTGGCTGTCCTGCTCTGTGGGATGTCAAATTTCTTATTTGTATTATGTTGTACAGTTTTTTTTGGGGTTTTTTTGTTGTTTTTAAAAAAAATCTCTATCAGACAGTCCAGAGGGGAATTAGACAGTTCAGAGAAGATGACATAATGACAAAGTCTCTAAGCCTGATTCAAACCCGGGACATTACGTGGCACACGTCTGAGCCCACACTGAGTAACCAGAAATGAAGATTAACATGCCTCCCTGAATAAAGGAGTCAGAATTCTTTAGCTGAAGTTTGATTAAATACACTGTTCAATATTTGGTGATTCGATCTAAGAGGGGTATTTATTGATTCACTTTACTTTAATTCCCTGATATTTGTTTTTAATCCGTTTATATGTTTGTTTTCAGGAGCAATGATTTAATTACATGTATTGATCCATAATTCAATTCAACAAGCTAACGCAAATTTTGTCTAATGTCTTATGAGTAAGTCAAAAGATTCATGGTCAATTGGCACTGTTTTTTCTGTTTGTGAGTCTCCCCCCAACAGATGTGTCGCTCATTGGACAGATTGGAATCCAGTGGTCCAATCTCCGACTATAAGATTCAACAGAGACTTCAGTCTCCCTTCGACTTTGTTCAGTGCTATGCTTTCTATAAAAAGTTTGGTGTTAGATAAATCTGTGTTTCAGACTTACAATTGGTTTTCCATTAACATTGTGCAAACTCTTGTGATTTCTATTGCTGTGTATGCACCAGGTTTGTGGTGGATACCTCTCCATTGGAATGTTTTTAAACGGTCCGTTTGTAAGTGTTTTTTTTTATTGGTTTGGGTTTGTTGGTTAAAAAAACAAAACAATCAGGGTGAATTTTAGTTTTATTGCTTATTTTTTCCTGTTCCCTCCCACTTGTTTGGCACGCTCCATGTAAATATTTGAAAAGGGAATCAGATTTTAAGTGTTTTTCATTTGCAACTACTCTTTTGTCTTTTGTATTTTAGGAAGTTGCTTATTATGCTGTCTCAGTTTATGGGGTCCTAAAGAAGTTACAGTTGATGATGCATTGTTTTGTGATTCACCGCAGTTTCTTTTCCAGAGCTTAAGTTTTTTCTATATGATTAAAAAAAATAAGAACCTAATATGTAGGATGGTAATGCCATGGAAATGTATTGTGTTGATCTAATCCCAGATTTGGTATAGTCCATGAACTTGCACATTTGAAGCAAAGAGCATTTCACACTTTATCTCCAAACAGGATTACACAATGTCATGCTGTAATCCAGCAGCATGGCTCCCTTTATTTCCTGAGCCAATTCAAGAACTCCCAAGTCATCCATCTGGTATGCTTACTGCAAAGGTTTTAACCTTTGTGAGGTACTGCATTAAATGAAATGGACAGCTGTTCACTTCACACACATACTGTGTGCATATCCTGTGCATCAATGCCATCATAATCATCATTATTGCATTTCAGATTTGAGCCCCTGGTTGGCTTTTCCACGTTTTGCATCAGGATTGAGACAATAGTGATGTAACCACCTTTCAATTAACAGCCATCTTTTCTCCAGTTGTCTTTGCTGTGAATACACAGCACAGTTTTTAATGAATGTGAGCAGCGAGGACTCCCAGGTGACCTGCTGCTGCTGTGGAGTGATAATGAAAAGGGCGGATACTTCGGCGTAATCTGTCCAAACTGCAGGTTCACTCGTTAATATCGTTCAGTCAGTGCAGAATCACTCGAGGACAAGCGTAGCAGGCTTACTGCATGTCAGCATCAAGAGAATGAAGAAACCGAACTTAAGATGCTGACTCCTTGAACCTGGAGATGAGAAGCGAGCCTGCACCTGCATGGGACTCTGGGAACGACACCATTTGGGAAGAATACACTGACATCGCCTTTGTGGTGGCAAATAGCTTGATCCTGTTGATCACGTCTGCTGTGGGGATCGCAGCAAATATTTTTGTCTTACTGGCAGTGTATCACCAAAAATCACTGCAAACCTGCAATAACGCACTGGTGGCGAATCTCGCAGTTATAGACATTCTGAGATGTGTAATTGACTGCCCCATTCTCTTAACCATCGTCATTGCTGTGTATCAAAGGGGACACGTGAACAAGTTGATCTGTGATACACAAGTGGCCTCTTTCTCTTTCAGCTGCTGCATCCAGCTGTTGACACTGGCCTGTATAAGTGCAGAGAGGTACCAGGCAATTGCACAACCCTTCAAGACCGTTCAAAGGCGAAGACGGATTATGGTACTGATTCCTGTCACATGGACATTGGCTATTATGGTGGCTGGTTTTTGTCTGATATTTGTGAAGGACTCACCCGTGCATGTAAGATGCAAAGGGCTGCGGGGAGAAATATCATCCTCCTATGATACTTTTGGACTTTACATGTTGTTCCCACTCTGGGCAGCTTGCTTTGGTGTTATCATTGGATTCTATACTCGCATATTTACCCTTGTGAGATCACACAATCGCAAAATATTTGACAAAGGTACTTTTCCTCTTTCAAAAAAAGACAAAACAGAAGATAAGCAGAAAAATGGAGAGTCCGTAGCTGTGGAAAATGGACAAGAAAAATCAGAACAAAACCAGACCTTGAGCAAAAGTGTTGTGCAGGTGGAACCAGGGACACAAGCTGAACCAAATTCATCCACAAAAGATTCTCCGGCTGCACTACTGACCTCAACAAAAGCTCTGCAATGTGTCTCCATTGGTTCAGACAATACAACAGAATTTAAAAAAACATTGAAGATAACCGACTTGGAAACAGAACAACCTCGCCCTCTTGCAATGCAGGTTACGGTGCAGGATGATGAGAGAGCTTTTAAAATAGAGCAGTCCAATCCCTCTGCCAAGAAAGTTGAAGCAAAACTATCAAATGGAGATGCTGTCGCTAGTGTTAAGAGCTCAACCACAAAGCCACAGAAGGTGTCAGGCAATTTTGACACAGAAAAGCAGTCCAAAGAGAGAGTGAAAATTGACAAAGCACCCTCTGAAATGAAAGAAAGCAGCCCACATGTTCCATCGTCTGCACCGACAGAAAATCCTGAATCCACTTCTCTTTTACTGATTGAACTAAAACAAGCAAAGAACAACAATTCAGGAGAAACACTGCCTGTTGCTACAGTAGCTCAGGGGTCCTCATCACCTCCAGTCTCAACTAATGTCCCAGAAACAGAAGCTACAAAACAAAACGTGGAGGTGGAAGGTCCTGTTTGCATGATGCCTTCAAAAGAAAGGAAAGAGAGAGCAAGCAAAAAGAAGGAAAGTAAAATGGCTAAGCGTGCAGGCTACATAATTATGACTTTCCTCTTATTCTGGCTGCCATTGATCACAACTATTCTGGTAAACTTTATCGCTCACAAGAACAAGAATACACAGGTAAGTAGCTGTAGAGGTAAGGATGCAACTTTAAGATAATATTTATGTTTGCTGTAGGTGTAGGTGCTCTTTTATTAGCGTAGAGCCTCTCAACTGCTTCTGGTGAGTTAGGTGAAAAATGTAATGACACCAGCAATTAGGAAATTGGGAAGATGTCAAAATGTAAAATTGTGTTTTGAAGATATACTGTATAAATCAAACAAATGTTCCTTTTGACCTTGTCTGCATATCACGTGGCTACATGTAGTGCTCTGAGGTTTAAAAACCTCTGCACAAGAAGTCTCTTTAATGTTTGCTAACACTTTTTAATTTCCTATTATTATATATTTTTTTCAGATAGCAATCATTCAGGACGTGGAGATCCTGTCAGTCTCTGTCGCCTGCATCACATCGCTGAGTGACCCAATCATATATGCTGCAGTGAACCCTCAGTTCCGGACAGAGTTTTATAGGCTTAAAAACAGGGTTGAATCCATATTCAGTAAGAAATGATGATGTTTCCACACTTCTGTTTATCTTTGAGTTGCACTAGACCAAATGACCATATTCAATATTCACCATGTAACTGAATAATAAAATGGTCAACATTTGTCTAGTCGCTGTTCAAAGATGAACTACATTAAATCAGACGTCAAAGTGTGATTTTTTTATTTGAATATAGGAGGCCCATTATTTTATATGCCGCTGCGTGGTTGTATTAGATTCGGCAGACGTCTCAGCGGTTACACACTGCGCACTGTGAGAAGCAGCCTGGACCGACGCAATCAGCTCAGCAGGAAGGCGCTGCTGAGTTTTCTGTCAAACAATCACTGAGGCTTGCTTGTCTGTCTCCAGAGATCCTGCAGTCAGGACCCACCACTGGGCCGGTCAGGTCCTCACATGTCCTCCAGCAGCACCTAATTATGATCTCATCTTGTCATTAGTGATTCTCTTTGAGTAATCAGGCAAAACATAAAATCTAAAAAACAAAGAAAGAAAAAAAAGACATGGGTCATTTAATGGATGTTACAGTAGAGCTACAGTATTTATTCTATCCACTGCACCAAATGCACAATGTGATTATTTGTCCCTTTTCCTTACCTCTTATATATGTACTCCATGACAATATTTGTATTTCATTAAAAGCAAAGTGCTGCAAAAAATTTACATCATAACATACCAGCCTCATTGTGTTACCTTCCATCAATCTATTTTTCACAAACGTCCAACGAGAAGCAGAGACATACTTTTAATAAAACAGAATTCTGCAATGACAGCATGCAAATCCTTAATTCAACCAGTTAACAGACAGAAATAGTAGGCCAACAACTGTCAACTAAATCTAGAAATAAGAGGAGTCAAATTCAAATGCAGTTCATAAAATTCTGAGATATTTACAATATGAAAAATGTACAAAATGGCCCTTTACACAGTGAAATCTACCAAGTCTCGCTTATGAATATAATTTAAGAGGAACTCAAGGGAATTGATCTTCTACACTCCTTCGTATGGTCTTCCAGCTCAATACTATGTGTCCACATTAGGGTTAGTATCAGTTTAGTGCTGTGGAGAACATTCACTTATATTTCTACCTTGTGACCTAACTAATATGTACCCTGTATAGTTCTCAATATCAGTTGTTAATTGATGACAGTGGCTTTCACATAGATCCATATCAGAATGTCAAATATAACATAAATTCAGTCATTTCAACTTTCACTTGCACAAACATGTCAGGATGCGTAGCATATTTTAATCATCAAGCGATGACACCAACCCATTAATGAGTCAGTTAATCAATATCCACAACAGTTATCCATTCCAGCAGATGTATGTTTTCTGAATTTACAACAGTGAGGGGACTATTAGAAACTAGTGAATTGAGGGGTTTTTAAACAATCTATTTGACTGGGTGGGGAGTGATGTGAATGTTTCTAATGTGTAAGTAGACTGATTGAATATTCACAAAGATGGCCCTCAGTTCATGAATATGTGTGCTTTGTCATCAGAGGCCATCAAGAGTGACCCTTTAACATCTGCCTTTCCTCCTTTAAATCAGAAGACAACAAATACAACCACATTACATATTCAAAAATAAACTTTTTTTCCTCAGTATTTTTAGGCAACAACGATAACCACACAATCCCAACACTTCCTTGCTCTGCTGTGCTTAATGGAGCAAAATCTGCCGGTTCGCTTTCCAAGGCAGCCGTCCATTCATCATTCTAATACCATGCAGAGTTTGACATCAGATGAGATCACTACTTTAAAAAAACCCAACTTCTGCTAGTCTTATAATCCCTCTCGAGTATGGCAGGTTGATGCTCGGTGGTCCCTCTCCTCAGCATCTGGTGCTTGACACCAGTGAACTGATCAGATAGGCATGACATCTACAAGGCAGATACTCGGACAATGTTGCTCTGAGAGTATGCGGTGGTGGCGGTGGAGCCGTGCCCGTCTGATGAGGTCACCACCGGGGCAGATAGGCTGACCATGGAGGGAGTGATGTAAGGTTCGTCACATTTCAAGGGCACGGTCTCATCGAGTTTGGCATTCAGGCTCGAGCGGCTATAAAAGAAAACACAGGATGAGAGAGAGTGAGAGGACTGACCTTGTGAATGTATTACAAAGCCTGTATCGCATGGAGTTCTTTTAGACATTCTTGACTGACTATACTGTATATCTTAAATAAAACTCATGTGCACATGTGCTCCATTTTTTACAAACACAAATTAAATGTGGGAGGTTTTTTTTTGAATATGTGTGAATACACACAATTTCTCATTGACTGTGTACAGTATATTGTTGAATGTGAAATGAAGTCTCACACAATAAATTTATGTTATTACACGTAATGGCAGACATGCTCATTAAAAAATGTTCCAATTTTTTTCAGCTATGTATGACATGACATGATGAATCAGTTCACGGGATTTATGAAATAAGTTTTCGTACTCACCCCCAAGAGGTACAGATAGTTTAGGTTTTACAGGGTTTTTTTTTGCAATGTTTTGAGATGCAATACAATAGAGGTGACTGGAATTTAATTTGTGCTGCTTACAACATCGATAAAATTACAGTCAAAAGCTCCGTCTACAGTGTATTTTTTAACTTCTTCATAATGGGTCATTGTCTAAATATCTGGATAATAAATTCATCATTTCATTTTCCAGTATGGAATCCATAAAGTTGATGATCAAGATCAAGATCAGCTGCTTGCATGCATACAGACAGACGGAAGAGCAGGACTGTGAGGCTACCTGTTGGGCACTGGCCTCTCTCTTATCTGTATGGTGCTGAGCTCCTGGTTGTTTGTGCTGGGCAAGCTGAAGCTGCTCTTCTTCCTGTGGCGCCGCGAGCAGCACGAGCTGAGTCCGTGCGGGGACGAGGACAGCGAGGACGTACGGGAGCCCGACTTGTTCATCACAGAGATCTCCATGCAGTTTGACTGGAACGTCTGCTCGTCCACAAACTCGTGATTCTGCAGAGGAAGACGGAGAGAATGTTGCTTATGAATCACTCTATTACATCATTGATTGGCTCTGCTAAACAGTGAGTGAAGACGTTTCGCAGTAAAGACTAAACAGACTGAACAGAATCCACAGCGAAATTGTTTAGTAATCGGAAAATGAATCATCAAGGGAATAGAAATATATTGGCCCAGATGTCTGTATTAAGTGCCATCTGTGAAAACATTCACAACTGTTATCCCTGTGACAAATGAGCAAGACTTGAAGGTCAGACTCCAAATGCGTCTCAGCATCTGCCAGCAGGGGGCAGAGTGACACCACGCAGGACCTGATGCCAGGACCTGCCTCATGCATCCTTTCTTACATGTTCCCTCTGTAGCTCTACGCTCTGCCATGTATAATGCACACAATGAGATGCCTGATGCAAACATGTGCGCTGCCGTTTGCATGGCATGAAGCCTTTATGGAGCTTTTCCAAGACGACTGGCACGCTTTTTACTGGGCGGGGGAACACTGATTTACTGCCTGTCCGTGTCTCTGAATGGGGTTTAGAGCTGCAAGTGTAAAACTCATGTCACAGCCAAGCATTAAAGAGGCTCTTACATCTCTAAATTATAGATAGAGTGAAATTAAGTATGCTGGTTTGTTTGAAAGGAATAATGTTACTGGCTGGCGGAGTCATGTTATCTTTAGCATGTTGCTGGAGAGGGGACTGAACATTTCCCATCCCCATTTACAGCTATTTTTAACTTGTGCTGCATATGAGACGATTTTGCAGTTTGTGCATGGATAAAAAAAACCTCAACTCACTTTGTTTCTATTTGTGACACTGTGTGACAGGCTGGCGCTACTGTAGATACAGCACAGACTACAGAAGTGATGCAATTTTACATAAAAGGAGCTATTTTTTACAGGGAGATATTTTAAACTGTACAATCTGTTACCAAGGTAGTCAAAATGAAAGATAACAAAGTGATTGTGTGTTTTCCAGTGGATGCAGCTTTTAGGTTTAAGGGAGGGGGGGGGGCGACTTTACCGTGGTCTTCTCCAGGCAGTGCAGCAGGTGGTGATGCTGGCTCTCAAAAGGAGGGTTGGGAGCCTTCTTCCCCACCAGGGCTTGTCCTGCCTCCTTGGCGGCCTTTGAACAGACGAAGTAAAAACATAAAACCAGTGTAGATGAGCAGGTTCAGTCTCGGCATGAGAACAGAGTTTCAGGCAACAGCTAGCTCGGCAATGTAGTGGAGAGTACGCAAAGCACTGAGGGTTGAAATGCTGATCTGTAGCGCGGCAGCCAATCTACTGAGAACCTAGTGAGATGGGAATGTTTTAGGGATGCATAGAGACAGTGGCTCATCACAACATGTTGATGTCACTGATAGAATTGGTTTAGCCATTCTTTTGCTGATTTGGTGAGGAAGACCAGGAAAGTCAAATTAGAACTGAGCTCATTTCAGTGCAACAGCAGTGGCACACCTAGACACAGATCGAACAGATTGCACCAAACACGGCACAGATTCTGGACCACGACAACACTACACACTTTGATGAAGCTCTGCACGGCTCTGGGATGGAAGGTATGTTGTGTTAGTCTGCAGTACAACCTGGATGCTCTAGAAATAACACACATAACACACAGCAGATCAAAAAACAGAGTTTAGAGGAGATGCAGGCTGAGCAGACAGCGTCCATAGGCGGCCTACTGTCCAGGAAGCCTCTGGTTCCCTTCCCCTTCCCCTCCAAACCCTGTTGGACAGACATGCAGAGCTCGGTCATGAGTCAGTGTGACTGTAATGGCTGTGCTCCACCAGAAGGCATGTTTGCCTGCCTGGCCCTCCTGCTGTATGGACAGAAAGAGAGAGAGAGAGTGTGTGTGTTGACGAAGCATGTCAATGCTGCAGCTTAGAGGTGTGATGTAAGAGAGACGATGGTCACACTGAAGCACTGGAATGACAGCAGTCCCTGTGTTACAGCATGAGAAGCCCCCCTGTTTTACAGCATGAGAACCGCCCCCCGCCCGCCCTATGTGTGGTGGCATGGCCCCCGAGCAGAGCGGCATGCAAGCGTCAGCGAGGCCCCGGTCAGTCGGCCCCCGAACCGCTGTTTGGTCCCGTTACCTCCTCCAGTGAGTCGATCAGGAGCCCATTTTGTTTGTAGCGCATATACGCATTAGTGCCTCGAATCTTCACAGCACGGATTCTAGCGAGCCGAGTTTTCTGTTTGAACAAACAGACCTCTGTTTTAGCCTCTGACGGTTTGTCTGTCACACTAATTGGCTATGTCTCTCTCTGGCAGCCACAGTATTTAGTAGGGAGAGGCCATGCTTAAATCTACCATTAGGACATTCTGCCTTAGCGAACACTTTTAGGAAGAAATGCACATATTGCTATTGAAAAGCTGCTGACACTATACTCTGAAGATCATTTGTTCAGTCATTGTCATACCCTCTCTTATTTCTTTCTCCCACTGAAATATACTCAAGCAAGTTTAGCCCACCCAATACACACATACACAGAAACACAATAAAAGATTAACATTCTGGAAGATAGTGTTTGCCCCGCCATTCTGTTACATGCGGATAAGACAAGGACAGAGGAAAAGAGGCAGATAGAAGCTAAACAAAGAGAGATAGAGAGAAAAAGGGGAGAGGGTGGGGGAGAGTCAGTACCCTTTGGGCTCGTCGTTTCTCTGCCCGCTGACTTTGGTGGTAGATACGGCTGAAGTTTGACACTATCACAGGGACAGGCAGGGCGATGACCAGCACCCCACTCAGAGAGCATATGGACCCAAACACCTTCCCCACGATTGTTTTTGGCACCATGTCACCGTACCTGAAAAACAGACAACAGACGACAGTGAGCGCAGGGGGTAGAAAAACAAGAAAAAAAACCCCTCTTGTTTTATCATGTTAAGTTTTTGTGTGTTTAATGTTATTTTTACTAGTCTTTAAATACCTACAGTGACCTTGGATTATTTCAAAACTTCAAATAAGAAGTCACACATTTGAAGTGGGTGAAGAATAAATAGGACTTTTCTGAAGTCTTCTTCGTGGCCTACTTTCTACGTGCCATCTCGATGTTCCTCTTTTGAAACCCTGTTTCATATATAATTACACACCTGCTGGCACGAGCTAATGCTTTCACGTCGTGACCAAATGCGCTACATATCCCTTGTGACCTCTGTTAGCCAAACAGCTTGTGAAAGATACAGGGAGTGGTATCACATCGAGTAAAAAAGCAAAAGGGGAAGGGAACAATGTGATGCTGCACCCTGGAGAAATCGTTCAAAGCTAGGGTGGGTAATTTATTTTAAAAGCATTTTTTGGTTATAGAAAATCCTGATCCTCCTGACAGCTATCAATACATCACATGCCTTGTCAAAACAAAAAGAAAAAAAAAATCTTGTGTCTGTGATATGAGCCCATCACACATGGCCCATCATTGCATTAAGGCTGAATGAAATGGTTGGATGGCCTGCCTATACTGTCTAACTATGTACCTGCCAATCTGCGGGCACTCTGCCTGTGTACTTTTTATTACGAAGATAGGCTTATTCTCCACAGCGGTGTTAAAACACAGTTTAGAAAAGTTGTTTAGAATAATAAATGCACTTTTGGCCCTGAGTGGTGAAGGGGATATTAAGGTGGTTTTAGCTGAACTTGACGAGAGACACTTTGCTCTCCGCACAGTGTACTGACAGGCTATACTCACAGGTGTACTAGTTTTGATTTTTACATGTACATATAGGATATATGGTAGAAATAAGGCTGTTTGTTGAGCAATAAATTCATTATTTGATGGAGTTTATTCAGTTTTTGGGGCATGGACATGGTGTTGTTTGTTAAATAGGCTATTGCTGCTCTCTTGCGTCTCCTTGTGTGCAATAGGCTTCAATTTACAATCCTCTCTTGCTTTTTTTTCCGAATAGGACTGCACTCATGAGGTTACTGCATCAAAGAATGCATATATATACACAGATGGTTACAGCGAATAACACTGATCATCTCACTACAGTGCAGTATTCTGCTGGGATCCTGGATCCTGACATTCATGTGGATGCCAGTTGACACACCCCCCATGGCACCGGCACACCCCGATGACATTGGTCCCCCAGCAGGACAATGTGTGCTGCCACACCATAAAAACTGCTCAGGAACAGCCGGAGGAACGTGACAAAGAGCTTAATGTCTCGACCTGGCCTCGAAATTCCCCAGATCCACATCTGATTGGGCTACATGGGACGTGCCGATCCATGGATACCATCGGGGAGGGCTGTTGGAACGAGGGGGTTTGTCTGAAACAATGTTTGGGAGGGTTTTATGGGTTAAAGAACATCCACATGAATACCAGGACCCATGGTTTTCCACCAGAACATTGCACTGTAGCCATAATCAGCCATGATCAGACCTAATGATGTGTGTGTGTGGGGGGGATGCGTTAGTGACTAGTGAGCAGCAGGGCCCGTCATAAAAAAATTAGATCATGCTTTGGCGCTGTGAATGCAGGACAGAGTAAAAGTGCGACTACAGCTTTAGCATTTTTTCACGTCTGAATAGATGGGAAGATACAGTATATTAACCATGTAGTTAAGATTCATTTTGCTAGAAACTGGTAGATTAATGATGAATGATTAGCTGACGTTTTCTTAGTATTCAGTTAGCATGGCTATCCCTAACTCTATCATTGACTTAAATTTAGTGATATATCGCTCCCTTGCCTCTGTCGAAAGCTTCTCTTGAAAGGGCATTTGTCTTCCATGCGTACTTTATATATTTCTGATCATTAACAATTGACAGATGACAAATGAGCAGTGACGGTGACAGATTAATGACAGCTGGCTGTTCTCCAACTATGGCGCCGCCCCAGAATGCTCTGCGGTTTCACATTCTCTCTAATGTTACAAACTCCAGCTCTAAGTAGGTGGGCCACTTGTGTATTTTGTTCTTTTTCCCACATCAAAATGGACCTTGAATATTGATTGATAATACGTAGTGAAACCACATTAAAACAACGTGCTAGAAGCAAAAAGCAGGTCTTTGCGCGCAATCATTTTCAACATTACATAGTCGTTGAACAGGCTACATTTATAAAGATATTAATGATTGTATACATGTCAGATGGGACTGAATCATCCCCATTAAAGAGATTAATGTGCCTGTCTTCTATCAGGTAGTATCACTTTGCTGATCTGAAGTGTTTCGTTCAATTCACTTCAAAGATTTGCAATCACTAATTATAGAGTTTGTTCTTTTTCTAAGTTAAACACTTCAGTGCACTTCAGCATGTACAGCAGTAAGTGAACAAATTCACTGTTTATACCGACGTAACATTAAGCAGTAAGTTCAGTATGTTGCTGATTCAAACTCCTACATTCAGTTCAGTATAAAACTACACAGAAACATTTTATATGGTTAATGGCTCAGCAGCCAACTATGTGAGACAAAGCTATCGCGTCATGATTGTTTCAGCCTTTGATTCTGAAACAACATGCTGACGATAGTGATTCAGTAAAGTCGGTTCAGTTTGAAGACTCTATGTTTGAGATTTCTTTGTACAAATACACCTCTACCACTTACCAAGAACAAACTAAACATATAGCTGCAAACTCAGTGACATTCTGTTGCCGCACAGAGGGATGATTTGATCATTCAACATCATAATTGGGGATTTCTCCCAGGCAATTAATAGCAGCAGACACCAACCTGCAAATTATACCAACAAATCAATTGAACATAACCTGCATGTTTACAAATAGCCCTCTGCAGACACTTTAGGCCACAAGCAGCACTGGGGTTTAATAAAAACGGGTCCAAATGAACGATTCAGAGCATGTATGTTTGTCTTTCTAAACATCTCTCTACGTGATGCGGAGGCCCAGAAGTCCACAGGATTGCAGGTGGGTGAGATGAATGATCGAGAACCTCGTGCGCAAATGACCTGAGTAGACCATTACCTCCTAAGAATAAGATGAATGCAGGTAGGAAAGGACATCAGCATTGCTCAGTGGCTGTGACAGCCGTGCGTCTCTCCAGTGAGGCAGGGTAATGTGAATGTATCGCTACATGGGAGGTTGACTATTTCATAAATGAAGTTGTCTAATGCCCACGGCCGTCTGCTTGAGTCATTAGCCTCCGGTTTCCATCAGGTTGGGCCCAACAGCCTGAGCTTTTATAGAGCTTGGGCAGAAAGATGTAAAAGTGGACATTTTAATATCACGCTTGATAGGTCTTCATGTACAACAGTTTGCTTTCAACTTGAGTAATCTCACACAGATGTCATTAGTTTTACAGTTCATTACAGGTCAAGTCATTTCCCTATGTAATCACAGACAAAGCCTGACAGCAGGTGTCAATTATACATTCCGGATGTACTGCTGAAAGCCTATTAAGAGATCCACATAAAAAATGCAGGACAGCATTCCCTCACATGAATGTGGCTGCTCACGTGTGTTTTATTCCAATGGGAGGAGTGTCAAAATGCTGCTGGATGGGAAAATAAGTCTGAACAGTCAACTGTGGAATACATTGTATTGCAGTGCTTTTCAGCGAGCATCGTCTTTTGAAGGCAAAGCATAGTAGTGAGCAGGTGAAAAAAAAGGAAAGGAGCAAGCACACTCTGGAGAACGGCACTAACAGTGATGGATTGTTCATAAGGGGGAAGCTGAGACACACAAAGCTCTGCCTCCTGGATGACGGCAGAGGTAGGAATTAACAGCTGCGAGAGATTAAAGTAATGTTGCTGCTTTGTTCTTGTTGTCTCTGACTACCAGGTACCCACGTTTGCTACCCCGAGCTGACACGGGTGAGACGCGAAGATGGATGGCCAGATCCTTATCCACCCTGCAGAGGAAGAAGAGGAGTGTCGGAATGACTGAGTATCAATTCCCCAGTTCCACCCACCTGAAACCACACTGTGCTCGCTCTCGCATCGGTCTTAAAAACAGCGCATTCTGTAGAATTGTCCCACAGTGAGATGACAGCATTGCAGATGAAGCCTGGCGTGGTGAGAGAAACTGAAACTGGAGGTTCGCCTCAGACGGTGTAGGAGAAATGTCAGACTAAAAGGAATATTTGAATTCCAGAAGCGGGGGATGAATGTCCCCGCCCGGCTTGGATAATAGACCAATCAAACATTCATGAGTCCCTGTATCAACCTGCGGGGCAGAGTTTGTGCGGTTGACCTTAAAAGCGGTGCGGTATTCCATCAGGGGGTGCTCTGAGACAGATTTCTGTACATGACCTCACCACCTCACAGCGAGCAATGACACCCAAAAACATGGACATGCCTTAGCACGCACAAACACAAGCAGTCACAAGACCGTACACTCTTATGTGTGTTCGTGCGTGTGTGTGTGTGTGTGTGTGTGTGAAAAGGCCTTTAATTTGACATCTAGTTAAACCAAACCCCCTTTCCTAAAAAAGCAATCTTGTTCCTTGATTGTCTTCCAGAACCCTGTGTCTGAAATCTGACTGCCATCTGGTTAGTGGGAAGCGAGAAAAAAAAAGCAAACAAGATATCTGGATGACTTTACAAACACGTCATTTGTTTATTTCTCTTCTCAGAGAGAGAGAAAAAAAAATCAAATTAAATCTTTTCAGGTAAAATTAGCCTAAATTGAAAACAACACTTACATAAAAACCTCTTGTGTGAGAACAAGCTCAGGTTTCTGATGTAATCATAGAAGTCTAAAGTAAGTCCTGCCAGTTGAGATCACCGCCAACAGCTTAGCGGTGCTGACAATTAGGATCCAAGAAGGATTGTGGCAGATCTTTCAGCTGAGAGGGCTCTCAGAGCAGCTTTAAAATCCAATCATCCACCGCCACCTCTGTCATGGTGTCTCAAGCTTCCACTTCCTTGGTTTTACTGTGAAACTAACTCACCTCCTGAAGGAGTGACTAGGTAAGTGCAATAATAAAAGCACTGATGTAAGCGTTCAAGGTCAAGGTGTTAAAATGATGGGGAAAAAAATCCTGTGACGAAGACACTGGAGTTGCTGGACTGTGTGGTCCCTTCCTATTGAATCTGTCATGGTAAAGACATTGAATCTCATCAAACTGCACTTTGATCTTCTCCACTTTGATATTTCAGTAAGAAGCAATGGAATGAAACTAATTTGATTAATACATTAAGTGTTTTGATTCGTCAGCTGATTAGAATCAAGATGAATTAAGCACCCTGTCCTATCTCATGCACCATCTATCCCTGTTGTTTCATGCCAATAATTACTGAGGGGCCTGCAATCTGATAATCTGAGTCTGAAATTAATTTCGGTCTCACCTTCTTCCATGAAAGTGTTTTAACTTCACATCCCACTTTTTTTGTTTGTCTCTTATTATGTGCGAGCAGGGGAAATTGTCATGAGACACACTGATTGGACTCCCTGGCTTCTGTTGTGTGTGTTCAATCACGGTTAACTTGCTCTTTGAGATGCTAAAACAAGACCTTCATGTGAAAAGAAAAAAAACCCCAAAACACTTCATTGAGGAAAGAAAATGTCAAGGCCAACCATTTTTAGTCTGACACAGAATTAGCATTTATTTTAAATCATTTAAAAAATAAATTGGTAAATTCCAAACCTGCTCTCTGCATCAGTCTGTCCTCAGCATGTCTTTCATAATTCTTTGAATGCATGGTTTTCCGTTTGACCTTCACCAACCATCCTATCACACATCCAGCTCCCTATCACTGCTTCCTGGGGTAATTCACTTGCTCAGTTTCACAGTTCAATGGTCTCTCCAGCACAGACAAGCCCTCCAAACCTGTGAGACTAAAACCTGTCAATTATCCTGAAACTCTGACACTGTCACTAACTGTACCAATCAAAAGTTGATAATGACAAGGAGAGGCATTAAAACTGTGCAGGGACAACGGGACGGTGGCAAGGTCGGCAAGTATTAGATATCCTTACAGTGGTGACAACCCCTGCGGGTGTGATGTGAAATGTAAAGCTACAGCAGAGGATCGGAAAGTGTCAAGAGTGGACACAACATTAAAATCTTATCTGAGAACATGAAACAGAGGTGATGAAGCCTTACACTGACCACCCGAGAGAGGCTCCATTTATTACGAGTCACGACATGGAGCAAATGGAGCAATGCTCCGCGACAATACGGTTCTCTGTACCTTCTCCACAAGGCTGAAAGAGCACAATATTCATCGTTGCTGACAGTTAAATAATAGATGTACCAAAAAAAAAGTAATTTTCCCCCTGAACTCCATCATGCTCATACAACTACGAGTTCAGAATCTCAAGAAAATGGATTATACTGCCTGCATGTCATAGAGGCATACTAACATGAGTGACACGAAGACATAAATTTTCTGGGGTGTATTTGTGAAGACCGTAAGATTTATAGAGTGCTGCAGGAGAGGTCTTGAGGGTGGTTATGTCAGAGCCCTCATAAAAAATTTAGTTCGTAAAAACAAGAAAGCAAAGGCTATATGATCGTTCTCTTCTGTGCCAATAGGCATCATGAATCTGAGCACCGAATAAGAGCAATGCAGCTAAGAGAGGTTGCTGCATTTACAGATAAACAAGTGTGAGTGAGCTAGTTGAACAAAAGAAAACTCTCTCTGCTTTACCATATATTTATATTATTAATGAACCAAATGCTAATGTGTTGTGTGTTTTGGTCAGCATATTAAAATATTAAGCACATTGTGTATATTATGAACAGACTGTGAAATTAAATCTCAGAGAAACTGACAGCATCACGGACAGCCTGCGAGGATTTTTCAGTGCTGTGGCACCGCTACAGTATAGAAGCACTGCAATGCAATCCTCGGGGGCGATACACCACGAGGCTTCAAGAATCAGAAGCACAATAAATGAACACGATCTCCAACATGATCCCTAAACACCACATATCATTCCTGATGTTCTGCACTGCATCTCTGGCTGCAGCCTGGGAGCACAACATCCACAACGCTGCCTCTCTTGGGTTTGGACACCAAAGACTGATGGGATTAAGAGTGTGTGGGCTGATAGGACTCTGCTCTGATGCTATCGCTCAGATATACATCATTATAGACGGGGGAATCCCGCAGGCGCTGGGATTAGCCCGTTAGGTTTTCACTGCAGGTGATAAGGGAGAGAAGAGGAGGCTGGCAGAACTACACAACATAATGGGGAGATGGGGAAGCAGAGATAGGAGGGAGCCAGAGGACTGCACTGCCTGGTGTAATGCGTGTGGTAGGAAAAACAGAGCACTCAAGTATGAGTAACTGTGAACAATAGCTACAGGGAAGGACAACTTTGAGATAGGTGAACATTGCAGACGCGGTGAGCAAATCTGCACAGACTACATTGTTGAACTGCAGTAAAATGAAGTGTGGAGCAGATGTGAGAGATTGTTTTGTATGCTTTCCACAATCCAGCTGAGATCCGGTCTCTGCAGATTTGTGAAAGGCGATGGGTAGACTGAGGGTTAGCATGTGAAGTTCAAGGAAACAACCATAGCATGCGTGGCTACATGCCAGTCGGTGTTAATGCATTGTAAATGAAGACTTTGTGATGCAGCAGTGTCAATGTGTCTTTGATCCTCCAGCCGAACGTTCACCCTCAAGTCTCAGGAACTACACACACCCAATAAAGGCCAGTGAAATTCCTCTCTTTTATCCATGCACACACAGATAAACCATATAGAATAATCCCACACGTATAGCTCTGGCAAAGGCACCTCGGCACTCTCTCTCGCTCACATATCAAACATGTATTCCCTCAGCCCTCCAAATCCCAGCTTAACCCTCACCCCGCAAAAACCAGGCAGCTAGTTATCACCGTGGCTTTGACATTAGCATGCACGCCCTCCCTCATTTGGGAGATCTTCTTAAGAGTCAGGGATGATAAAAGCTTTCCTCTCTACCGCTCTTCCATTCCTGACTTTGAGTCACCCTTCCTTTGCCTGGACCTGCCTGCCTCTAACCATGAGTTGGAGATGAAACGCTTCATTCTCTTTCCTTTTCTCCTCCTTTTCTATTATCATGCAGTGCTAGCAGAGCCCTGCTTGACATTTTTCTTTTCTTCTGCTCTTCTCCTGTTTCTCAGTGTACACTTGCTGACACTTGAGAAACAATTGCCGTCCTATGCAAAAAAAAAAAAATCACCCTTCTTTCACTGCTATTATATGCCAAGTCACCTCTACTTCTGCTCCTCATCGTCATGATTGCAACCAATTCCTTGTGGCAATTTTTTTTAATTACAAGATGAATAGCTGCTCTGTATTAATAGAAGTTTTCAAAAGGTTAAGTATCCATGTGGATTCATTAAGTAGCTTGCTCTCACACAAAACACAAAAATGTGAGGAAATAATTTGTGTGTGTGTGGATGATGCAAGTCTTTGATCAGCCAGGACATGATGAAACATAGGTGAACTGACTCAAACATTGCGTGAATTCCAATTCGTCATTCCATGTTTAGATATCTGACCATTACATTATTTCAGAAAGCCAGGGTCTAAAAATATATTCCCATAACGTCAGTATAATACTTTGATAATGCAATTACACTGCCTCGTGGCTGAATGGGGAGGGCAAAGGCACATGAAAGCGAGGTTGGAAGCACGAAGGGGCGCCATAGCTATGGATTATGAGAGAACGCGATAATAAAATGAAATCATAAGACACTCAAGAGATTATGGTAATGAACTCATTCCATATTCATCATAGGTTAATCAGCATGTGAGTGAGAGAGTGGTGGTATTTTCTTGAATACAGGAAGCGTTGATGGAGCAGGCAGTGAGTTACCTCACCTCTGGTGTATGAGGGCCTGAGTTTTGGTCAAAGGTGAAAAACGCTGAAATTTAGAGATGACCAATTGTGACGGGCCCCTGCTTAGTCTGCTTGTGTGTGTGCATACGTCATTGTCTATTGTGTCCACCTACGTATACTGATGGATCCTCATTGCAGTGTGCAGCCAGATCTGGAGCACCAGGGAGCACTGGGCCCTTCACGCTTCACAACACCTTACACTATTCTGTACACACACATCCACATTAACACGACGGATGTCACTGACTATCACAACTCACAACCGAATTTATACCTAATAGTTTATCTTCTTTATGACAATAAAAATCTTTTAGGCAATTAGTGTCTGGTCCCATGTTGGCCATGGCCCACGGTTAAGATACAGTGAAAATGAAAAGTAGTAAGAGTATAGTAGCATTAGTAATAGCACTATTAATAGTATTGGCTGTATTGTTATTTTATTGTATTCTGCAGTGTGAAATTCCTATTTCACGTGAAAAAACATCAGGATGCTGCTCACAAGGACACAACAGACCAAACTAACCTATTATTATTGGCACGTACTGTACATAAGTACCAATGACCCCTGTGACCTTTGTTGTGTGGCCAGGTGATGGGGAAGGGGAAAAACGTGAAAGGTCTTGCGGATTAGTGCCTCTGTGTTGGAAAGGGGAACTGGTCCAGGATCCTCATCACACTGACAGCAGATTAGTGCTCCGTGGTGCCAGAGCAGACGGTGCAAGATTAACTTTGATGTGCGATTCCACACAGAGCAGCCGCTGGATATCAGCTTCCTCCACCAAATGGCCCCTTAACTCTGAGTTTGCAGCATGTGCATTCATGAGCTGAAGTATCTAAAAATCTGCTTCTTTTTTTTTTTTAAAGGCAGACAATAGTGTCACCATATTTTGGACTCCAATCATAAAGAAACATTTAGATGCATTTTAATTTTTATATGCCAGTTTTAGCCAGTTAGACCTGATTTAAGGGCACTCCAAAAAACTCGCATAAAGATCAGTTTCCTCATCATGAGGTGTAATGCTCAGCTTATAAAAACATATGTATAATGTCTGCTGTGGCTCTGGAGTAGCTTTGCTAAGAAAATACCTCAGAATATCATTCCATCTACCGCACATCTGTGATTTCGGTGAGGTGAGATGCCTCACCGAAATCAGAGCCCAAAGGATCAACCAAGACACAGCCTGTTCACCCTTCTGCCTTCTGGCAAAAGATACAGAGGTTTCTGCTGCCATACCACCAGACTACAGAGCAGCTTTTTCCCCCCCTCAGGCCGTGAAACTCCTGAACTCATCCTCCACACTCCACATCTGAGGAGTTTATTTTTGTGATTGATGTGATTTTGTGATTATTTATCTATTAATTTACAGATGCAATGTTTTTGTCGTTTGTGCGTATCATAGGGAACTACACTGATCAGCCACGACATTAAAATCACTGACAGATGAAGTGAATGACAGTGATCATGGCTACAGTATAATGTTCTAGATGAAAACCCTGGGTCCTGATATTCATGTGGATGTTCTTTGACCCATAAAACCCACCCAATTATTGTTTCAGACAAAGTAAACCCCCACATGCCAACAGCACTCCCCGATGGCATCCATGGCTTGCCACGTCCCGTGTAGCTCAATCGGATTTGGATCTGGAGAATTTTGAGGCCAGGTGGATGCCTCAAGCTCTTTGTCACGTTCCTCGGGCTGTTCCTGAGCAGTTTTTGTGGTGTTGCAGCACACATTGTCCTGCTGGGGGACCAATGTCATCGGCGTGTACCTGTGCTGTGGGGGGTGTTTGCTTGGTCTGCAAGGGTGTTTGGTCGGATGGTTTGTGTCAAGTTGCATCCACATGAATGCCAGGATCCAGGGTTTCCCAGCAGAATATTGCACTGTAGCGAGAAGATCAATCTTGTGTTGTACGTATAATGACAATTAAATTAATCTTGAATCTTGAATTATGTCTTAATGGTGTTATCGGGGTTATCTGTGCTTGGGCTTGGAAGCTTCAAATTCATAACATAAAGCCTGAGTTATAAACCAGAAGTGTGGAGTTTGAAAGAAGTGAGTGGGGAGGGTTTAATAAAAGATGCTTTTGAGTTTTGGGGCTTGGCAGTATACCCAAAGGCTACTAGGGACTAAAACTCAAAATATCTGCCTCTGCTGTTTCAGTTGACAATTTCTCTTTATTTGTCTCTCACAACTTTATGGGAATCCAATGATACATCGCTGAAGTATGTAATGTAAACATGAAAAAATAATTGAAAATGCCCATCACCATTTATAAGACCTGAAGTCTAATGACAACAGTTCAAAACCAAGAGGTTATTTAATTTCCAATTACAGAAGACAATGAAAAGCAGCACTGTACCAGTGTTTTAATATCAAAATGACAGATCCATCTCACTGACAACTACGTAAACTCCATCCACTGGTGATGTAAAAGCTAGTCATATGATCTTATATTGGGATTGTTTAGTCAGACTAGTATTTTCAAGGTCAAGAATGAACTTTCATTGACTAATTGTTAAGGCCTCATCCTGCAATCTCTGGGCAGGTCGATGTTATAACAAAAGCTTAAAAATTCATATTTTTAGAAATTGTAGGAAAGGAGAAGGTCTCAAGATAATACATGTTAGGAGAGAATCGATTTTCCTCACGCTCGACACCACAAAACTTCCAGATTCTGTTTGAGGTGCAACTTTAAATTGTCTATATCGGCTTTTTACACCAAACAACTGCAGTCAAGTTCATCTTCAAGTTTGCTCCCTGTTCAAACAAAAGACTCACATGCAGTATCGTTAATGTCTCATATGGGAAACTGTAAGTAGATACAGAACTCAATAGAGAAATGGCTTCAAATTATTTCTCATAGCAGTGAAGGAAATCTTTAAAAATCCTCAGAGATTGCTTTGAAACAAACATCAAGGTACAAATTCCAGTCATTTAAAAAAAAAAAACACAGCTGCAAGTTCAAATAAACACTTCAAAATCTCACAGTGAAACTGAGGGGAATAGCAGAGGTTGGGATGAGACAGAAAGCGTGGTGAAGCGTAAAAATGTACTGAGCGCTCTCTCAGAGAGTGTGGACAGCAGCCAGACTGGCGACAGCAGTGAGCCCAGATAACAGCGGGTACCAGGAACCAGCGAGAACCTGTGGGGAAGTATTGGGAAGAGCTACATCTCTTCTAACAGCTGCTGACTGGCCCCTGGGGCAGAGTAGAGCTGCTGGCTGCAGCCATATCCACCATCTCCACACCTGCACCACGCTCCTTCACGCACATTGGGGACGTCATTACTTTTTCCATTTCACTCCACGATACTTCTCCTGTCAAATCAAAAAATGACACGAAAAAAATAATAACTCAGGGGCATGGGCGGAACAGCAACAACACAGCCGAAAGGTCATTTTGCCAATGAAAATTGGTCTTGCGTCCACACAATCTATCAGTCATCAACGGGGTTATTGCTATGTCTGCTTTTACAGCAAGGGGGGCTGAAGCCTGAATTAACCTGAGCCTAGGCCAGTGGGAGAAAGCATGTGTATTTAAAGACACAACTCCCATAATTTAGAACTTCAACATCTTTGTCAGTGCAGAGGACAAGTCTGATGAATAATGATGTTAACACTCTGGAGGCAGGTGAAGTAAAGGCACAACTTTGGCTCCACCACAGACGGCACATTCGAATAGAACTGTTAACAATCGTGAGTGAATGAAGGTTATTCATTTTAATCACACTACAGCACGCCTTCCCTCTCACTATCCCAGGGGGTTGCTATATTTAAGCACTTTTTCATTTCTTCTCCTTTTTTTGGTCTTGGCTGATGGCAAGGCAATTGCTTTGTGGGACGTCTGCCCTTGAAGAATCAGACAACAGAAGGAGATATTTATACATACTAGATGTGGAGTGAGAGCAAGCTGTATCAAATTCAACGCTTTCCTCTTTGACTGTGAAGTGTTAAGAAATCAAATCACAGGCGCGTTTTCTTTGCCTGCTTTCTAGCTTTTTCTTTTTTCTTTAGTTTCCCCTCCAAAACAGAAGTGATGATGGTTTTGTACCTGTACTCTAAGATTAGCTGTCTGTCCTGGGGGAGAGAGAAAGAGTTGGAACATTTGTCTCCTATTTCTCCCATTCATTCGCCCGCTTTCTAATTGGACTTCTCCATCTGTTGGGGTCTACAAATTGTCTTCTGGGGATAGCTACAGCTAAAACATCCTATCAAACACACAAATGCATCCAGGACAGGCTTCTTGGAGAGCTGCCATGCCAGGCGCTGAAAGAGTAGTCTGTACATATGTGTTTGCCTCTGTGGTGTATAATCATAAGTCCAGCAGCCTGGAGATAGATATCCAGCATACACTGAACTCTGAATTGAAGCTGGCAGGGTTGGCTGTACTTGGAAAAATAATCTATCTCCCACACAGCATATCTGTCGGTAGCAAGTGACATACTTTAATAAGAATTATTTCACAAGATGACAATGTTGATGGGTGGCTGACACACTGTATCAGTAGTATTGACTGTATGTCTCATGCACTTCTGATAAATGTTTTACCTATGCAGTCCCTAAAGATGTTGAGCAAAAATGGCAAAGTTTTTTGGATTGTCTTCCAATTCTCACTTAGAGTCGTTAATGACATGGGAAATTGTGCTCCTCATGCTTGTCACTCTTTACATCCCATTGACTGGGAGTTGAATACTCAGGAGCGAGCAGTGGGACGTGTGGCAGTGTATTTGTGGTGATGATTACAGCCCATTAACTTTGATGGATGCCATTTCATAGAAAAGACGATGGGAGTTGGAATGACGGCGACACAGCCTGTTTTCTGTCACCAACACGTGTAAACAAAATTGTGGAGAAGACCCTGCAGGAGTAAACTGTAGAAATGTCCATACAAAACTGATTTTTGGATCCGAATCAGACCACTTCACCTTTGGAGGTAATTGAATGTCACATGAGAGAGGCTAATGCAGGATCTGTCCCCTAGGATGCTCCTGCATGATTCCCCTGTGACCTCCAGAGGACAGCAAGGACCAGAGGATTCAATATCACCCAAGCAGATACTTTAGGAATGCTCATGGTGTGTGTGTGTGTGTGTGTGTGCGAGTGTGTGTGTGTGTCATGTGTGTTCCATGCATGTGAGCGGGAGTCTGTATGTGCAAGTAAATGAGACGAAGTTGGACCTGAAATTGTTTGTAGTGTCCGGCTTTAATAATGCTAAATGTATGGGTGGCTTTCTTTTCTCCGCCTTTTGGCCCAAATGTGTGGCTTAGTCAAAAAGAGAAACGCTCCATTTGTTTGTGGCCATTATGTAAAGATAAGGCCATCCATGCCAGAAATCTAACTCCTAAGCTCCTCCACGAGGATTATGGACAATTGGCTAAGAAGGGGAAATACAAATAATAATCAACTGTTTACGGTTTTCCACTAATACCTTGAAAAAGAAGCGAAAATCCCCACATGGAAATGCAATCTTTAAGCAGCTGAGATACTCCTGTGTAGGATTGGTGCAGAGAGACACGCAGGCAGGAAATCCTCTAGGTGGGAGCTGAACCCACATTTTTAAAAAGAAAAAACACCTAGACAAACATATGAATCTGCAGGAGCTATCTACCGTTGCAATTTTTAAGTCAATCGACAGTATTGAAATTTTTTTTTTACTTTCAATTTTAATATGCTTACCTGGGGTGACCTTGTTAGTTGTTAGCCTACCCCCTGGAGAGTGTACTCACTGCCTGCATGTAGGCTTTAAAAAAAATACCTAAACTGTGTATGTATACAACAAAAGTGTTCTGGAATTTTTACATTTTCACAACCACAGCTTGGGAAGATCTGGCCAGTGATGAATAAAGTACTCTTTTCTAAAGTTTTATATTAAAATTCTTGCTTAAGTACACGTACAGAAGAATGATCAGCATAATGTGCTTTAAAGTATCAAAGTAAGTATTCTTCATTTAAAATTGCGATTTTATATTATAGGTCCAAGAACCTGAAATAGTCGTATCTAGTTACTTTCCACCACAAGATACTGCTCCTAATGTGAGGTACAACACAATTACAGCAAACTGTGCAGAATTCTGAGCTTGTGGAGGTTAAGTTAGAGCAAGAATTAGCAGCTCTTAAAATTTCTAGACAAGTCATACAGTTACTTTAACACATGGAAGTTACATCTGACAGTAGTTAAAACTTTTGGTCCATGAGGCTGCACTAAGACACAATGGTGCTTTGAGCTGAATGATAATGTCAGTATGCTAACAAACTGAGAATGCTAAAATGCTGATTCTTAGCAGGTATAATGTTTGCCATATTCGTCATCTTTTTAACATCATCAAGTTTAACATGTCAGTGTTTAGACTACTTATAAGACCTAAACACAGAGTACAGCTGAGGCTGATGGAAAGGTCATTGGTTTTGCAGGTATTTGGTCAAACAATGGTGAATTGGACAAATTGAAATTTTGACCTGATGATGGCACTAGAGAAAAAGTTATTTATTCCACGAAAAAGTTATTTGAACTCATTCTGCAGGAACAATGAATGTCTGTACCAAATTAATTTCACTTTGAGTCACCGTCAATGTCAATCTCATGGTGGCGCAACAGGAAAAGTCAGGGGATCACCAAAATCAGTAGGACTCATCCACTACGGACTACGAAAATCTGTACAAAATTTAATGGAAATCCATCAAATAATTGTTGAGATATTTCAGTGTGGACAGTGCCGCATTGCTAGTTTGACTAAAAAAAAACTGACTGACTAACTGACTGTTTATGCATAAACCTGAAAAATACTATGGTTTAGCACTACGGGATAGTAAATTACACTGAAATACAGACAAAACACAGACACTGATATCTGCCTTCAACCTGTCATGTGACTGGTCTGAATTTACAGGGGGTGGGCACAATAAAAACATCATCACCATTTCCCTTTGTGAAGATTTAATGCTCAATCCTTGCTGAGACTGTGGCAGTGTTGATTTAACACTGTGATAATTCTTTAAGACCATAGTTTGTGCTAATCCAGTTGCATCATATTATTATATGTGATTAAAATTTTAACTACCTGCCATTAGCCAACATCTTTTCGACACACACACGGACACATGGACGCATGCATGCACACACACAGACAAAATTACACAAAAATGACTGGCAGTAATCTTTAAATCTATCCACACAGCAGTGTTGATAGATAGCAGAATAACAAATATATTTGTAGTTTTTTCTTTAACAGATCTATTGCACTTGCATTAGATCAGCAGAAAGGATTAGTTAAAGGTGTCTAGAGGTCTGAATTTGACAGAAAATAATGGCACTTTACGTGATCACCACTTAATATGCCATCAATCCATCTGAGACCACATGGGGACAGTTAAAGAAGATGGAAATATTAAGACTGTGGTGGTGACACTGATACACCTGTACATGAGAAATTAGTTTAAGGTGAAAGAGAAATATATACCCCCAGAGCATATGCCCTGTTTAGTTTCTGTTTGACCAAATGGCCTACATTAGGTGATATATTTAGCTATTTATAGAAGCTGGGGCAGGCAGGAAACAGCTGCCATGCGTCAGGGTGACAGGCTGACATCCCTCATCTCAGCAGGACCTCCCTGCCAGGCAGACAAGAGGAAGCTCTTTATACCTAAACTGAAATGGGACATAGCCTCTTATCATTCATACTGCATACAGAAACTAATAATCTATGGACCCTGTGGCAAAGACTCAACAATGAAACTGGGTGAACAGTGGCTAGGATGGGCAGCTCCATTTGAAGCTGTACTTTGTGCGTTTTACAGAGATCTGTGTCCTGCCTTTGAAGCAAACGCTGTGGATTTCATTAAAGTGGGATCAGTATTGATCATGAGGAGCTTTTATTGTGGTATCCTGGTGCTGTAAACTGGCACAAGATTCCTCAAGTCTGACAAAAATGAGACGGTTCATGAACGGTGAAGCAGAGCTTTAAGCTGACAAACGGGCTGAATCAAGATTCATGACTTTTCCATGAAGCTTCTCATGTTCAGGCGTTATGAATGGGCTGTAAACCAAGTTTCAATGAATGAGTGAGCATCAAAAATGACAAACTATGGCTTCTGTTTATCTCTGGTACATGAAAGTCTATATAAACGGCATGAAAACAGCATAACTTTCTCAGTGACATGCATATCATTCTTAAGACGAGGTATCATTACATTACATCACCCTTTGAATTCTTTTCTGTTTTGTTCAAGAGACTGATGATTGCTGTTAGCTATAATCTCTGAAGCTTTGCTGATCACAGATGTTGGCTTGTTGGCTGAGGGGCATTTTTGATAAAGAGACTAATGTCAGGGGAAGGGATACTCACACCCTGACATTATAAACGCTGGCACCATTTCAAGATATTGTGTTTGCTGTGCTGTCCCATGCGCCCAAGAGGGGGGGAAAATGGTGCAAAGAGCAATACGCCCCTCCTGAACTCCTCTCAATGACAGGTGGGACTATCATCACCTTCCTCTCAACTTTTTGTTCCTACATCTAGCTGCAAAGATGGATTTTGAGGTCAGAAAGGGAGAAAGGATGCTTGGGGTCTGGGAAATGCAGCATAATGAAGGCTAGGTCAAAGTTTACCATAGTGACAGTGGCGTCTAAAAATAAAAGAACAACTGTTTCTCCCTCAACCAGCACTCATTACATGCAGATTCGTGGAGTGGTGTGACATTCAGACATGTTACAGCTCCCCATAAAAGCTAGCTCAAGTGTTACACAATAGTAACAAGTGCAAGGCCAGTGACTTGCCTATGTTTAACTCTACAATTTATTACAGTGTCACAAAACCAATGTGACCATGAGGGAATCAGTTCTCTCCACTGATGTTTCAACACTGTGTTGGGGTGATAATTAGTTTTCTGACCTTACAGTGAAACCCTGAGCATGAAAATTTAAACAAGTGAGTGGTAGTGACTGTGTCTCTACCAGGCAACTTTTAGTGAGTGTTCTTGAACTTATAAAAGGGGTTTCTGCAGTATGTAAACATGTTGGATTGAAAGTTAGATCCGACTAAAATGGAAATTTATAAATTTACACAATGGAATATAGAAAAATCTTCACAATACTGTTAACATCCTTTCACAATACATTGTCTAACAGAACACAAAGAACATCAGCTTAAAGGAACAGTTCAACATTTTGGGCTTACTGGTAGCAATGCATTTTAGGTTTTCCAGAGCAGAAGAGGGGAGCGGGCTCTGAGTAGGCTTCAGTATGGGCTACAGGCTAGAGCAACTAGAAGTATGTCGGAGCCTATGGTGTCATAAACACACGTTGAAAAGAGGGAGACAGAAGTACTTCACTGCACGTTTGATGTCACCTGATTTACTCTTTTGTTTCTGTCATAGTTACTATTCATGCTAGAGGGATTTGTCACTTGAACGTAAACATGTTGTTTTGAGGAACTTGCTGAAACGACTGATGCTGTCCATCATTCTGAGAAGACAGTCTGAAATGTCTGTACCATACATATGAAGCCACAGCCAGCAGCTGGTTAGCTTAGCTAAGCATAAGACTGGAAACAGTCTGACACTCTGTCCAGAGGTAATACAGTCTAATTAACACATTATATCTTGTTTGTTAATCCATACAAAAAACACAGTATTTGTACACTGTCAGTACTAGGCAAGGATGCCCACTCTCCCCATCTTTCTTCGCCATCTTCATTGAACCACTTGCAGCAGCCATCCGTCAAAAGATAAACATCACAGGAATCCAAACAAAAGATACACACCATAAGATCAGCCCTTATGCAGATGACATTCTACTTTACCTGCAAATTCCTTCCTCCTCATTACTTGAAACCATACATCTCATTAACACTTTCTCTAAAATCTCAGACTACACTATCAACTGGTCTAAATCCACCATTCTCCCACTGAGCTTAAATAGCTGGGATGTGGCAGCCCAAACACCACCTCTTTCTCTGCACACTGATAATATCACTTAGGAATCAATATTTCCCCTAGGCTGTCAGAGTTAGTCAATCTCAACTTCAATCGGCTCCTCAAAACAGTAGACGACAACCTTCAGTGTTGGATGAATCTACCCATATCCCTTATGGGTTTTACAGGGTTTCTTGGCTGGACACAGTGACAACAGGAATCCAGGAAGCAAAACACAATCAAATATAAAATAACAACAAAATAACAACACAAACATGGCATTAGGGGAAAAAAGAAAGGAAGAAAAACATGATTAATCAAAAAACTCAATCACCAACTTGACAAAGAAGTGACACAAAGAAACACAGAGCAAGTAGAGAAACAATAGCAAATACAGGGATGTATGCAGCACAATGTACGTTACCAGGGGACACTACATGACTGCATGATATTGTTGTACATTACTGCCTGTAAAAATAAAAGGTCTCAGATCAATACTTGTAATTGTGGCCCTGGTTTTATTAGGTATTGGATCAAAACCAAATTTTGTGGTGTTGTTCATCCCTCTTGCGAACAACTAAAATGTTATGCACCTTTGTCAATCAGAAATCTTGTAAATATATTTTTTTGTAGAACACATCTATTGTGATCCCAACATGATAATTGCATAGATCTAATACTACGAGATTCCACTTTGAATGGGCTATTGTTGTACAAACAACAAAGTGATGAGGAAGCATTATCTGCATACCAATCTCCATGACCAGACAAGCCATTTTCATCTGTATGTAAATGTTGAGTATGTAAATAGGCCATGCAGCACTAGAGGAGGAGATAGCTGTTGGGCTTGGGTTTATCATTTGAACACCATTTGCTCCAGTGATCTGGCGTACACTACATCCGATATCTTTATATCAACTTTCAAGATATGACAATAGTCAGATAATAGGAAATATTTGCCCATTTCATTCATTCACTCAAGCTAGGTCGGGGCTTCTGGACTGTGATCTGATTGGATGAAAGTGGAGCCAGGCAGAGCAAATGCTTTCTAACAATATTGAAATTGAGGTGATGTGTTTTCTCACATATCTCCTTATTTCCTAATGCAGTGATGCTGCATTCATTCGTTGTAACTTTAATCTTGTTCTGGAAAATTCCATTAATCTTTGACGTTGCTTTCAATACAGAGAAGGTAAAAAATGCTGAGCGGTGTAAAAAACACTGATGCCATATTTTATGTCCTCACACTACGCTACCCAGGCCCAAGTGCAGAACATGCTAGTCTATTTCCCTGCTTAATGCAGCACATTCAAAGTGAATTAATGAAAACCCCCCACATGGAATGAGTGTTATTGCTGCTGCCTCGAAGACGGGTTGTCAAAGAAATCGAATCAAATGGAGGGACAGCCATTTTGTCCTTGCCATATAGATTATTTATCAATCTGACCATCCGCAGTGACGCATGCCTGCTTTTAGAGTCAGTTCACACACACAGTATCCTCACATCAACCTACCAGCTGGCCACAATCTGTTTTTCAGTTCAGGGTTGACTGACCACAAATTCTTTTTGACATTGTTTTTTTCAATAAAAATCAATCTAAACTATCATTAATATGGAGTGTGCAAAGTCTTTGAAGTTTCTATCTATTAAAGTACATAAATATGATGTAATAAATCAGTAAAATATGAATGCTTTTAATACGTTAATCAATCATTCAACTCACATCACCACAATACTCTTTTAAATCTCTAGCTGCCAGTGTGAAACTCTTTCAGTGTGATGAAAACAATAAAAAAAAAAAAAAATGCAGGGGCTTGCATATTTTCAGTTTAGCAGGAAAAAGGCATCTAGGTTTTTTTTTTTCACTGATTCTGTCTTTCACAATGATCTTAATCTCCAATGAAGAAGGCTGCCTGTTTCCGGTCCCTCACTCTCACTCCTCCATTTCACAATCATTTGCATGGGCAGAATGGAGCTCACATACAACACATTTCAGTGCCAGGTTCCCCTCATTAAGTCACCTGTCACTTCAGGACTATTATACCAGCCTCATATTAGCATCACCTCTCCTCCCCAATAAAGCACCTGGAGAGGTACTGTGAGCTTACAGGCTAATGGCAACCTATACATCTCCCATCAGCCACTTCTGCTTTACACACTAATACATCACATTGCTCATAATGGATTGCTGATTTTCATAATGCGCATAACCTACAAAATGCCAAATGGTGTAATGTATTCTACTGAACACAAAATTACACCCATTGCAGTACATAATCAAACACACCAAATGTTCTCACTGAGTGTCGTGTTCAGTCGAGAAAAAAAAAGAAAAAAAGAGTGAAAATCCTCTGCATTGCCTGCCAGGGGCATGGTAACTTATCCAACCACATGAGTTCTATATCATCAAGAATGCATTTGTTATCTCTCGGGTACAGATACAGGAAAAGGCCCTCCAGATTGTTCCTGTACATTTAAATTACATTTGACATGCAGTGAAGGGCTTGGACTTCAAAAAGCTTTGCTCTGCACCACACTGAACCACAAAGTTAATACTTTGCATTGTAGGCTTTGATCGCCATGGGGTTGAGGTGTCAACACAGGCAAGCATGATAATGGTTATACTTCTGGTGGTTTATGAGCCCTACAGTGACCCCTGTGTCTGTTAACCTTCCCTTCTCTGTCTCATAAATCCTATTCAGAGAGGTTTATATGGCTCACTTGTCAAGCCTTTCCAGTCATATTTGGTGGGTGGAGCTGTAGTACAGACAAACGACATGGTGATAAATTCTGCATTTGTTGAGTAACTACAGTGTACGCATTTGTTGCACCATAAGACAATGCACATAGTAAATGTCACAACAGATCAGTAATTAGAACGATCATTCCTTTCAGCATTATCCTGAGGCAGGGGCTGAAAGAAGGATATTGACATGAGGATTCGGAGAGAAAAGTGTGTGTGATTGAAAAAACTGTTTGTGTTGGAAACCAAGGCCCGTTTTGTCTATCAAAGGTAATGTCTGTTTGTGTCCAAAGGTAAATGTCTGCCAGAATAAACCCTGTCCTCCCCACTCTTCTTCCCTTGTGGGTTGCGCTTCACTTCCACCGTTTTCACAGCTGCTCTCAGCAGTGCACTCCATTACACCTTAAATCACTTAAAAGATCTGAAGCACCAAAAACCCCCTCTGCAGCTAATTCACCCTGACTATGGCGATCATGAAAAAAAAGAGAGCAAGAAATCACTGTAACATCAGATTCCAGACTAATAAAGTACGATTCTATCTTTATATTGGAAGTCTATAGCTGCCTTAAACGGACAATATTGAATCAAGTAACAACATTATAATCTCAGACAATAGTGCATTTTTCAAAGATATTGCGAAACACAACACCACAGATAAAAATCTCATATCTTACACCCAGTCACGCAATTCTTGAAGATCTTGGCGGGAACATTCTGACAGAGGCAGATTCTTCTTTGTCGGTTATCCGTAAGCAGCCACAGAGATTAGGCTCAATAAATAAGGAGGGATAAGTGGGTCTTGTCCTGTGTTTGGTGGCACCTAGTTGTAGACACGCAGAGGTGTGACACGCAGCTGCACAGTGCTATTGATTCTCCGCCGGTCTCCAGGCACCCTTCCCTTTCATTCAGGCTGCCTGCCAAGTGGCTCTGAACAGGAGCCCCTGCTCTCCCAATGTCTGCACGTCTGCTTAAGCACAATCAATGGGCCATCAGCAGGGGATAGAACGCATGCCACTGTCCTTCCTTCCACACGGTGTGAGTCAGGGAAATTGAAAATATATGTAGTGGAAAGGCATCATGATAGCATGCAGGCATAAAGCATCATTGACTATCAGAATGAAATCAAATGCTTTAAGTGGAGGTTCCAGCCAGTGACGCCCCCAGCTAGTCTTTAAAGACCTTCTTTGCAACCGAATAAAAAAAAGACTACCCCATTCATGAAGTAATAAAATAACTCTTTGTTGGGCATGGATCGATTTTTCTGTATGCAGAGATGTGAAACCAACCATTAGAATACCTCATTTCCCCTGATCAGATAAGCATTTGAAGGTTACTGGAGGAGAGCACAACAACAGATATTTTCCTCACTTCTATGACAAGTACAATTCAGCCCCACTGTAGGGCTGTATGAGGTTTTAAAAGCACACCTCAAGACAACAATGGATCATGAGAAGGAGTCGATTTAGTCAGTGATGGGCATTTAGCCTCTCCATCGGTGGTCCACTATGCAGCATTCTGCACCACTGCAAGAATTCAGTTCAGGTTGCAAATCTGTCAGCCGGGCTGTCATGGTTCACAATGGAGTGACAGAAATGTCTCCATTATCAAGGACATTTCAGTTTTGTTCTCACACGGGCAGAACATCTTTTCCAAATTCGTCTTAAGCAACACAAAGGGGATTCCAAGCTGAATGCAGCAATATTGTTGTTGCTCCCCAAAGATAAATAATGTACCCTCTTAGACAACCCGTCTTTCATCTGCGCTTTGGATCTGAATGGAAAGCATGACCAATGCAGCATCACGATTGTGGAGGCAGCTTCAATCGCCATATCATGCATATCACCAATTTATGGTCATTTCAAGGGTGAGCGGTAGTTCGACTGGTATTGAATGAGCGCAGGGGGAAGCTCTGTATGTCATTAATAAGACAGAAAATCCACTAACTCCATGTCATCCGCAGCCTGACGGTAGATAGTGGGAGGTTGGTGTAGTGACAATGATTACAATAATAGTAATTATAACATGTTGCCTGCAGAGCGTAAGGGTAACCAGGTGCAGAGTGGCTGCATCAATGCAGATATGAGAGAAGACAAAAACAAGAAGGATCCATATCAAACACATGAAAAGTCAAGGATACAATTCAGTTTCTTTGTATGAAGCATGAAAATTCCTGCATCATTAAACTGAAAAATGATACAGAAAAGTGCACAACAAAACTTTATATTCACAGAATTATGCCACATCTCAAGCACACACACATATACACCTGCTGACACACCGGCGGACACGCAAGTTTACATACAGCCTGTGGCAATTTGTTTTGCGATGTTTGATCAGTGATGTTATGACTTTGAAATAAAAAGGACAATATTATTTCAACTGGAGCTCATTTCTGTGTCAGCAGTGAGGGCGTGAGGACTAACATTGGCTGAGTGGCTGCTCAACCTCAGAGGTGCAGTGACTGAGTGAGTGAAGCAGCCTGGATATTTTTACACACAAATTAGAAACGGTCTAATTATCATTTCCTTCTGAAGGCCTAACTTGTAAAGTAAATTGTTTTTTTTCATTTGAACAGACATCACAGATATTTGAACAAGAATCAAATGGCAGTCAATCGGCTCATTGACACACAACTTCTTAGCATGTGAAAAAAGGCACCTGCCCCAGAATGCTGAGCTGGAGCGAATAGTGGTTATAATAACAAGAATAATAATAATAACACATGCCGAGCAGCTAAGCGGTTGAGTGCGCTCATCAATACAAATTAATTTGCTGTAATCGTCTTAAGCGGTTTAATTATATTATGCTACATCAGCACATAGTACAGCTGACGTTGCTCATGAGCATGAAATTATCATCAAAATATTTACTGTACCTCGTGAAAGGAAGAGAGAGAGAAGCTGAGAGAGAGAGAGAGAGAGTGGAGGCAGTGTGTGTGTGTGTGTGTGTGTGTGTGTGTGTCTATACATTTTGTAAACTACTTTTCCTTTAATGTAATCACCTGCGCTTCAGTTTGGCCTGTACATGCGGTATATCCGATCTTGGCCAGAGATTTTTTTTTTTTTTTTACTTTGGTCCTAAGAGCTCTCCTAGTGGAATTTTTTTTTTTTTTTTTTTTTAAGACCCCATCACCGTCTACTGATTGGCCACAACGTTTGTGTCCATTGCGGTAACCTTTCCAAAAGAGAGAACCAATGAAGGCCCTTAAAAAAACAGGCAGGAAAGAGGTCTAACCTTTGTATAAGCGCTGCTCGTGAGGTGCAAGCTCATTGATAGGCACTGAATGGTGCACAGGCGCCTCTATAAATCAGATCGTTCCTGCCCTCATATTGGCTGAGCAGCGCTCGAGGCCGTTAATATGCCCAATAAATGCACACCTGTGACCGCACGACAATTAGTTCAAACAGGGGCCGAACATTTGTGCTAATTAGGCTCTGTGAAGCTAACTTAACTACTCCCCATGAATAAGAAACATATAGACTAATTTATATAGTATATCCAATTCAGCAATTGAGAATGTTTTTGTCCGTGTTTCGCCAGAAACATAGCTGTTTAACAAAGGCAGTTAGCCAGCTGAAACGATGATTAATGATGAGTTACAAAAGCTTAGAAGGTTTTATGGACTTATATGCAGCCACCTACCCAAGTGTTGTCATGGTGACAATGGTGTACCAAAACGCTGCGGGGATACTGGTGAACTTGCTGGCTGTGGAGCCTTTTTCCGCATAAAACATGACCGTTGCAAAGATAATGATGGCCATGGTGAGGGAGAACAGTAGGAAGCCCAGTTCGGAGGCGCAACTCTTCAAGGTGTAGCCCAGGATGCGCAGCCCCGCGGAGTGCCGGGAGAACTTGAAAATCCGAAAGACCCGGAAGACTCGCAGCGTGACGAAAGCACCGCTCACCTGGTCATTGTCGGTCATGACCAGGCCGATGTAGTAAGGCATGATGGCGACCACGTCAATGACGCTCATCACACTTTTCATGAACTTGTACCTACTGGGAGCTGCGATTAAACGGAGGAGATACTCAACTGTGAATATCATGACGCACGCGGTGTCCAAACAAAAGAAAGCCAGTGCGTAACGGTCTCCACAGGAAATCTCCTTTGACCTGTTGGGCGAAGTCCCGCACGGAACCGTCTCCACCACATTGGCCATCACCGATATGGCAATGAAGAAGCCTGTGACATAGTAGAAGACCAGAGCTAAGGTGCTGGTGTGAGGGTTTTCAAAAGCCCGCCACAGGTACTCCCGGTGAGTCAGGTTCACCGGCGTGACGTCATTGTTCATGTCCATCTCCTCGTCATCTTGAAGCCTCTCTGCATTTTCGCGCCTCCGGTCCTTGTACTCCTCATAGCAGCAGTCCCCAATAATCTCAGGGATTATACCAAAGAAAGCGAGCTCCTCGTCGTACGCAGATATGCACTCTTGGCGCGGATAGTGTAGTTTCCCCGTGCGGTAAAAATTGAGGATATGTCTAAAGATGTCAGGGTCACGGTCGAAAAAGTACTCATTTGTCTCCTCGTGGAAAAAGAAGTCTCTCTCCGTGCTCCCCAGCAAAGTGTCCGGGTACCTTTCCAAAGTGGTTCGCCACGTCTGAAACTTGGTCCCACTCACGTTGAGGATGATGAGTCCGTCCTGACCTTTATTCTTGTGTTGGGGAGGGATGGGCATCGGGGTGCTCGCCACGGGCATCCATCCTATGGCCGCCGCTCGGGCGAATGGGAGCCATGCCGCTACACCTGCTGCCATGCTGACCTATAGTGTTTAATACAACCCTGCTCCAGTTATCACAGTGCTATGGTTTAGAGATGAATTGCATCTGCAGGAAGAACAGCAAACAGAGACACTGATGGTTAGGGCTGTGAAGCACCCAGGGTGAACGGAATGTGACAAAAAAAAACAAAAAAACAACAGGAACCCTTTTACTTATACTGATACTGCGCATACCACTGTTGAGTATCACTCTCAAGCCTTTTCCTCATTGTAATTGTTCATTTATGGAAGCCTACTTTGCGGCAGAATATGAAATGATTTTTTGAAAACGTCACCCATCAATAAGCAGGAATAGATTCTTTTTATTTGAAAATCTGAGTAAAGGAAAACCACCTACCTTAGGTAAGGCTGCTCTTTAAACTGCATCCACGGCGAGTTCAATAAAACACCTATCATCGGAAGAGAATACTTGCGATCCCGCCACCCATTTATCTGTGACTGCAGCCAGACGATAGAGGAAAAAACAGTAGAATAACGTCGCATCAACAAGTTAAACAATTCAAGCGGCAGTTTCTCAGCAAAGTGGTCATTCGTCCGAGCGCAATCGTTTCTTTTTCTCTCTCTTCTTGTCATCCGCGAGGCAACGGTGCTCAGTTGCTTGCGTTTTTTCCTCCCGTTGCAGCTACTCCTCAATAAACTCCTGTTCCTCTCGTCGACTGCAAGACCACCCTCCCCCTCCTCGGCACCGAGCCCCGACTGTGGAGAGAGGAGAGAAAATCATATGCAGAGAGAGGAGTGGTCCTCTCTGCACCCAGAAATTCCTCTGCTGCTTCACTCTGGGGGCACTAATCAATGCGTAGTCTAAGTAGGCGGCATCTCCAAAAACCTCAAGTTAACGCTTCTGTTTGTGTGTTTTATCCTGCTGCATACCGTGAACCCTCATAATTTTTACTTACCCCAAGTGTATAATATCGTATACAATGAATGTCATAAAATGTCTTAAATAAGGCGGTTTATTTTATGTGGAGGTCGTAGTAAATCCGGGCTTTATCCAACCACATTAATGCGGACCTTTCAAGTTTTCTTCATTTTTTTCTCTTTCGGAAAATCCCTAATACAGAGATTAAGAATAATAATTCTAATACCACTCTGTTTGGCGAGTTTAGAACTGTTTTGTGTATTAAAACTCTTCCAGGACACCATGCGCTCGGTTCTTGGCAAAACGTATCGACTGCTTATCGGGGTTTTTCCTTAAGATAAACACAATAGCCTACGGGTGTCAGATCTGCAACAAATCGTGATCAATAATGTTTCCTGGATTGCATCGTGCTGTGATGCTTTCCAGCGCAGTTACACGGCTTTAAAGGTCAACATCATTGGGCTCCACTGCTCCACTGACATTTTCCAAAATAAGCATAATCAATGAAATGTCTCTTGTGTTCCATAACACAACGCTGACATCTGCGAGTGGATTCGAGACACATACGTCCACTATGAAGCATGTGCTGCGGCGTGGACCAGCTTCAGATCCACGTATTCGGAGTTAAAAGAGCACGTTCCCGCTCAGCCTTGAACGAATGTCGGTCACGTTTTAACCATTTTTGTTTTTCAGAACCATGGACAGCGCCAGAGCTTTCAACGTCTCTGCAGGCGTCACGTTTTCTCCCCCGGCTTGTTTTACTGTATTCAGTCAGCTGTAGATCTTCACCAGCGTCAGCTAAGCACGCAGGGGTTCAAAGTCATGCTTAAGTACACACAGCTGCTGAGCTTCTAGAAAATGGACGGTCTCTCTTTGACCATTAACCCAGACTCCCAGCTCCAGCTGAAATGAGGTGGATTCATTCCCTTTAGAAAATGTACGCAGCTGTTGCTCTTATCCAAAGTACTGTACTGTAATTTGCAACAAGTGAAAAGGAAGTGGCTCAGTGTCTTGCTCAATAAGTGACAGCTAATGACACATTTGATGTGGACCAGTCAAACCTATGCCCTTTTGTTTTCAGCGCTACATCTGCACTGCATTCACACTCAGCCTCTGGTCCCCTCTGGCACATTGCTGAGTTTTTTTGAAGGATGAATGCACAGGACTGTCAGAAGTCCCATTAGTATATGCTGAGCATGTCAGAGCACACTCAGTGTTCAGTTTGAGCAGTCAGGCCCAGGGGCTATGTATTCATCAGGGCATTTAAATATTCCAGCGGTTGCCAAATGGCACCAAACACAGGCGTCCTAGCTGAGCTGCATGCCAGACTAGCTGCAAGCTTGTCAGAGCACAGATAGCCACTGTGTTTTAATTTAAAAAGGTAGTCAAAGTGGTTATTTTTCATTTACATATCCTGTAATTTAAGCAAAGTGAGGGGAATTTGTCAAAAATGTTCTGAATTTATGCTAATTCTAGCGCGCCGTGGTATGTGCTTTATAAAAGGAGTATGGGCGTGTGACAAAGTGAAAAGCATGTCAGGTTTTATCTTTTGTACCTCACATATCCATTTGCCTTTGGTTTGTACATTCTTTAAATCATAATAAGACATTTCAGCAAGTGAAATCACAGTTTATCCCTTTTTTTAAAAAGTGTATCACAGTGTACCAACAGATGCACTGTATAGGACTAGTCATTTAGCATGGTGGTGGTGTGTGGTGTGGTGGGATGGTTGTTATGATATCATGCAAGGTGCTGACACACTTTATGAACACTCTCCATCCCAAGAAGTTCCAAGGGCATTTCAGATGATTGGTGTTGACACAGAGCTGTGCAGATGATTTAATTACATCGTCTGTGTGTTTATGGGTTTACTCTTTGGATCAAATAATTAGCATGTGTCCTTAACAAGGTTGAACGACTCATTCAGCATTTTTGTGGTATTTCTTTTCTCTTTTTTTTTGCGTGACCAGCGGTTGAAAGGTGGAAACCACTGATCTGGCTGTACAATAAATGTGTAATTCTCTCAAAAAAAAACCCCCCAAAAAACATGCAGACATTATGTTTAGCAGTGGCTTCCAGTCATAATAATACATAATCAGGCTCTTATCATGTCGTGCTAGACAGAGCCTGCTGACGTTTTGAACTTTTACCACTGACGTGATGCTGGAGCCTTTGGGATTAGGTTGTGTAACAGGATACATTTTGTAAACAGGTCCTTAAGTGTGTTCAGTGTTGTAAACGCAAAGGCATGAACCCAAAACAAACACACTCACACTGACGGTCCCTTAGACATTCATGTCGGCTCACACACACACAAAGCCATCTTTTTGCATTTGATCCACTGAAAGCAACAGTCGGTCCTCTGTAGTGCACTAGTGCAGCTCACACTGCGGCCTGTTTCCTGTATTCTATATTTAGTCGGGTCCAGCTCAGTGATTGGGATGATTAAACAAATGAGACCCCTTCACTGGAGACGTGCCAGGGCTTGTTAAGGAAGAAGCGAAGGGCCAGCCGCCATTTGATTCAGGTAATCAATCGAGAATCTCTAAATATTTGAAACGATTGAAGAGATCTCATGTGTTCAGGCCAGAAATAACATGAGAGCAGAATTAATCACCTAGGACAAATATTTGCTTCAATGCCTACAATGCATTTAAAGACAATCATATATGCTCAGTGTTCTGAACTGGGTTGGTAGTGGGACGGAGGTCTAGTTTAACCTCATAATAAACTTTATTTTTATGGAGCGTTTCAAGGAGATGCAAAGTTCATGACAAAGGATAAAAGGGTAATAAATTAAAAGCCAATAGGATGAGCAGTAAAAATCCCAGAAAGGGAGAAAAAGGTTAGAGAAGAATAAAGCAGGCATGTAGTACCCTATTTCAGGCCTGGAAACACCCTGGCATGTTTTATGACATGCTGCTAATGAAGCCATGAATCGTCCTCATGACCTCTGGGCACAATGACATGCTGATATCCTCAGGTGAACAGCCCACAGCCGCACAGCCCATCTCCAACCACGTCATCTCCCTCAGCTGCCTCCGCCTTTCCTCGCCTCTAATGAGTTATTGACCCCCTGCGGATGTGTAAAATAGAGTAGGTCTTCTTGTTTCTTTATTGCATATGGCAGCTGGTGTGGTTGTGTCTGCCGCTCTCTGTCCATGTGTGTACATATGGAAGCACTCATGTGTGAAGCTATATGTGTATTTGTGTGTGTGTG
>JBBPCS010000917.1:13047226-13063115 GCA_037974645.1 Hollardia meadi | reverse complement strand
CCCCCCCCCTCCTCTGTGCTTGCTTGATCGCTGCTGTCTGCGTAGCGAGGCGCTGCGTCTTCCACGCGGTTGTGATTCACTTGGCAGCCTCCTCCAGATAAACACGTTGTGGTGGACAGACGCCTGGGTTCCCAGTCCGGGGGAGCAGGACGGGGACAACAGACTGACGTGGGTGGGCCCCGGTCCCAACGTGAGTATGGACGGCAGCGGCAGCGGCAGCGGGCAGCGCCAGCCACTTGGCCAGATGGTCCGGAGTCGAGTTATCGCCACTGTTCATCAAATGCGCCCGCTCGCTCTATCTTGCCTCGCCATGGCCCCCCGGCATCATGTCACAGTGGAACCAGAGAAAATTAGCACCTAATTATAGGCTCCTCTGTGTGAAGAATGGTACTGGTGCTGCTGGTGCGTGTCAGCGTGTGGAGGATGGGTGGTTGACTCACTGTGGGACCGAGGCCTGCAGACCACGCAGAGGACATGCAGAACACGCACAGAGGCCACGGAGGAGACACGCTCCGCGATTATACACACATAAGCATGGGAACACACACACAAGCAAAAGGCTGAACGTCCCTTCTTTCTGGGTGATTTGTGCCTCAGCAGGGTCTGCCCCCTCCCCCATGTGGATGCCAAAACAGAAACCACTTGTGTTCAATCTCTGATCCAACAGGATTAATTACACACACACACAATGGAGGCTGATGCCTCTGGTTTCTACGCTCCGCAGGCTCCCTCGTGTAAAGGATGGTGTAGTTAATCTTCACTGGGAACAATGGAGATCTGGTTCTGGTATATCTGGTTGAGATATAGCCATAGAGGAGAGCTTGACTATGCTGCCATCTTGTGATTGCATCTGGACAAGTACAGGGTGTAAACTGGAAGAATATCCTGGACTGCAACGCTAATAAGTATGATGAAATGAGTTTTAGATACTACAAGATCAGATACCATCAGCTGAGAGCCTCTGTGATCAAGAGGAAATATCCTGAATGCTGCTCAGACAGATGAAGGAATGGTCTGAAAGTAGCTCCATTATGAAACTACAAAAAAATCTAAAAAGTAAGAAATCCCTCCTGCTGAATTAGCAAAGGCTCCACCGTGGCTGCGAGAAATCAAATAAATTCAATCACTTTTTGTCTGGAAAGTTAGCCATTAAATCTTTATTAGGTCTGCAAAGACTTACCAAAAATAGGTTAATATAACAAACAAAAACAAAAAAAAAATCAATTTCTCATCCTTAAACCATACAAAACCATACTGCATCACACTCATCACACAAATACTGATGATTACTCCAACATCTCTTAATATTCATATATTATGCCATTTGTTTACAACACAACAGAACAGAGAGAGGGAATTTTATGGACCGAGCAAAAACATTTAACCAACGTAACTCAAGGACTCGCAAACCATGCTGTTGCCTTTTCCTCACTCTGAATGTGAATGCATACTTGCAAGTGTAACTTCCGGACTTAACACAAAACTTTGGCACGATAGATGTTCTGTCATAAAGAAAACTGGAGGCAAATGTCCTTGCGGGTTTTAAGTTGAGTATCGTAATATGCTGAAAGGCGAAGGGTAGCGGTGGAAAAGAAATACTGGGGAGTTTGACTGATGCGTGCACATTACGAGAAAAAGGGCGATGGGTCTGCGGAGGAGAGGGGACGTGGGGATCGGTGCAGTTTATTTTAGGGTGCGACCACTTTGTAAGGGCTCCCGGGGATGTTGTCGTCGCCCCATTTGACGATGATCGTGTAGCTGCCCTTGTCCTTGACGGCGTAGGTGACGTTATAAAGCTTGTTTCCCGTGTGCTTGACATACACCTCCTCGCAGGGAGCATGGGGTCCATGCACGCCCACCATCAGCATGTTGGTACCTGGACAGAGCAGTAAGAGATGATGTGAATGATCGTGGTGTACAGGTCTGTAGGTGGTTGTGTAGGCTTAAAGCTGCACTATTATCACCCAATTCTGCAGTTCACCTCAGCTCTACCCCAGTGTTTTAGTGTCTTTCAGCTTTGTGTTTTGGTTTTAAGGGCCGTAACTCTAATGTTTGTGTCTACTCTCACTAAATAACCGCTTCATTAAACATAAGCAGGCAGCTGTTTCAGTGTCTGATAAATTCACGCCACCTGCCCCAATCTTAGACGGACAAAGTAAGTGAGTAGTTCTTGAACATAGTGGAGCATTTAGCCGCTAAAGAGCCAGATATTTCCCTCAGGAGTTAGCGTAAGAGCCATTTATACAATGGAAAAGTAGTTGGCAATAACAGAGAGTTTATACTGGACTTGGCCGGTTTGCCTGAAACACCACTACAAATAAATGCTAATTTTGTTCCATGTTTGCTGGATGTGTAAACTTGCCATTGTTTGCTAACACGGTGATAACATGTCAGTGTTTAGTTAACAGCTTGTCCCTTTTCCCACAAGTGGCCAAAAAGTCAAAATTGCTTTTGCCTGTAGTGTTTGTACAAACTATGAGTGTTTGATTTGTGTTTTCACTGTATGAACAGAAAGTCTGTCTGTGTTTTTTTTTAAATAAATGTCGATCATCTCACCTGCTTTGCTACAGTCGACTGTAAAATTGTTTTTCTGTCCGACCAAAGCCTTGGACAGCCCTGTTCCACGGCAAACCACTTTGCTGGCATCTGATGTCAGTTTTGTTGAGGAGGTGGAGGAGGAGGAGCTGTAGGCACCACCCACTTTAGAGGTCTTGGTAACTGTTTCGACCAAGACTGAGGAGGTCTCGTGGAGGCTGTGTCCCCCTGACAGCCGTACGCCTGTAGAAGAGACAGAGGGAGAGAGTGATTATCTCATGATACTTCAGTCCAGACATTATACAATACACATGCTGCTGCTCGTCAAGAGAGTTTTCCTCCACAAAAGAAGAGTAATGTCTGAGCTCCGATATGAAAATATATCATACCACAGTATTATGTTAAATAATTTCTAAAAAGGAGTTTGCATGTACTAAGTAGTGGCAGGCATACATCTGTGTAGCGCCGGAGAAAGAGTTTTTATGTAAGATGTACACTGAGCAGCATGAACGATGATGACATAACATTTTCTTGACTTCCACACATTTTTCAGAGGAACATTTGCTTCATAACCGAGACAGCTGACATCCACAGATCAGATGGGAGAATGACTGTGAAGCAGACCTGTGATTTTGGCTTTGAAAGGGCTGCCCACTATGTGCTGTGGCCCTCCATATTTAATAGCGATGAGATAGTTGCCAGGTGCCATGGGTGTGTAGGTGATCTTGTAGCCCTCAGGACACTCCCGACAGTCCATCTTGACCTTGGATGGCCCGTCGATGTTGACCGATAGAGTGGCAGAGCCTGCTTTACAGGTGTTGACCACAAACTCTGAGGGTACACCTGGAGGAAAGAGGGCAGTGGAGAAAGCAGATTAAAAGACTGCTCGAATAATAAAAATAGGAGGAAACTTTGCTAAATTATCAGCATATATATGTAGTGGTGGTGTTGATATCTACCTGTGCTTCCTCCCTGCAGTCCAGGGCCGTGTGCTGTCACCATGCCAGGGTCTCCAATCAGCCCTGGGTCTCCCACTCGCACGTTAAAGGGGCTTCCAGGAATGTGGCACCCATTGAATTTGACATCTATGGAGTGGACTCCGTTCTCCCGTGGAATGAAGCGGATTGCATTCTTGTCTGAACACAACACAAGTGGGGATGTTACTGATCTGTTCCTCATAAATGATGCTCACAGATAAAAAAAAATTCTCTGCCTCCTGAAGACTACTTTGCACGATGAAGTGAGGTTCATGCGTACCGCTGTCAAGCTCAGTGACATAGCACTCCTCTGAAGAGCCGGAGGGGGTGTGAACTTTGGCGTCAACCACACCTCGAGCCCCGTTGCGCTGCACCATGAAGGAAGCCTCTTGGTTTACCTTCAAGTCCTTCTCCTGGAAAAGAATATAATCAGAATATAATGTGTGTGTATGTGTATGTGCGTATCTGTGCCCGCACCTCGAGGGACACTAAGTGTGTGACTCATGCCTGAACGAGAATAGATTGAGCGGTTGGGAGTGAGAGGCAGAAAAGGTCAGAGTTGACAGCGAGGCGTTTAGTGTTTTTTGCCCCACAGGCGGACGAGCAGTGCTACCAATCATAAGAGGTACCATGACATTTTAAACGTTGGCACTTCACCTGGCTTCTTGTGATAGAAAAGCGCTCTGGAGTGGCATTTGAATTAACTAAAAAATACATGTTTTTAGCATTGTTGGCAGTTGTAATGGAAACCGTGAAAGCAAATAAAACAAGCGTCTGTGAAGTGAGGAGACCAATATTGTGAGCTGTCACCTGTGTCTTCAATAGAGTCTTTATCTTCTGCTCACTCTATTCCTGCTTCTTTTCCTCTCAGACAGAAACACAATCACATAGACGAGCTGACTGCCCACACATAGCACAGCTTGTGTTGCCCCACATTAGCAAGGGACATATAATCCAGTCCTTCATCACCGGCCAGCATCACAGTATTATAGTCGTGGATAAAGCTCCAACACTGGCATTCAATTACCCTTGAAGGGCAAAGTGCTATTAGACAGAAATATCTACAACTGTTCAGATTGCATATTACATGCAATCTGTTATTCAGGTCTGATTTTTTGTGACACTTGTGCTTGTATCTGATTTGTGGCTGATTTGCATATCAAATTCACATGGATTTTGTAAAATCTTGTGTGTGTGTGTGTGTAATCTTACCTGAAGGCTTGTGACAGTGAGCCTACGGGCCTCGTCTGACAGTGTAGCAATTGGAACGATGAATGGGCTGTCAGGGATGTGCTCGTTGTTGAACTTGATTGACACCTCATAGTCACCTGGGGAAGCAGACAGGTTATTTACTTTCACCATCACATGAACTGGAGGAAATACAGAATTCTACACTCAAAAACGTTCTACCTGGTTCTTTTACTATATAGGAGACGCCGCAAGAACCATCCTTCCTGTCTTCAAAGGAGATTTCAGCTTTGCTGGGGCCCTCCACAGCAATCGATAGGCCGCCAGCACCTGCCTCTCTGGTCCAGATACTAAATTCAGCTGGGCGAAACAAATCAATAAAAATAAATAAAAAGGTTCATCTTAAGTTTCATGAAACTAGCATGAAAATAAGTTGCATGTCCACAGAGTGAACCTACATGGTGCTCCAGCCACGCCTCTCTCGAGGCCAGGTCCTCCTGCGCGGACCTTGTGTGCTCCTCCCTCACCCATGGGCCCCACAGTAAACTGGAAGGGGCTACCAGGGACATGTTGGCCTCTGTACTTGACATTGACAGTGTGGGGTCCAATTTCCTGGGGGATGAAGCGCACACTGTAGGTGCTGCTCCCTCCATCCACAATGTCAGCATCCACTGTTTTCCCACTGGGGCTGGTCACCTGAGCCGTCATGGCCTGAGAGCCACTCTCAACTGGATGAAGGACAGCAGCACAGAGGGTGTGTTTAGACACAACCAAGACATTAGCACAGATAACAGATATTCTTGGTTTAAAATTTGGTCTTTTTTTTTACATTTCAAAAGCAGGTTTTAAATTTGGACTCTCACCCTCAGGTCTGGCAGTGATGCCGGCGAAGCTGCTGAGGCTCTCTCTGCCCAGAAAGTCTCCAAACACATCTCTGAAGGGGCTTCCTCCTCCACCCACCTGGGTGCTCTCCTCCACTCGCACCTCCCTCTTGGTCTCCCCACCGCGGGTTTTGCTGATCTCTGTGCGCTCAGTGCGGGTGTAGGTGTGGCTGCTGCGGGTGAACGTCCTCGTCAGCCTCTCCTGAGCTGAAACCATCTGGAACCAGTTTCCTACAGTGAGGAGAGAGCGGTGGGAATACAAATGTGAGTGCACAGCAGGTTCATTTATTTTACCGTGGTTGACCGCTGCCCTCTAACCAATTCTGACTTGGCTTCTGTACTCACCTGGGATTTTGAGGTTAAGGCCACATGTGCTGCCCACTGAGGCAATAGAAGATGCCTGACTCTTTCTAGTAATACTCTCCTTGATCCTTCCCTCTCCGGTCACCTTCACTGTAAAAGGACTTCCTGGACGGCACAAATACATATACAGTAAAGTAAATAAGATATATACAGATTTCTTTAATGTTTCTGTATTTGTATATTTTCTTTTCTAACCTGGGATGTGCTTTTCAGCAAACTTGATGTTAACAGTGTAACTCCCAGGTTCTGTTGGACAGTAGGTCACTCTGCACGTCCCATCCTCCACATCTTCACAGTTGATATCCACTTTGCTCGGACCCTCAATTGACAACGCTAGACCTCCATAACCTAAAGGAAGAAGAGAGAATAAAGGAAAAAGCAGTTGCTGCCTTTGTATTTTCTCCAACTGTGCTCGCCGTAAAGGTGAAACATACTGTCTCTAAAGGTTTACCTGCATTCCTTGTATCCACAAAGAATTCAGCCATTTCAAAAGTGTGCGCCTCAACCAGGCCTTTACCGAAGGCCTTCACTCTGCTGGCCTCGCCGATCTCTGACTGGCCAACCATGATTTTAAAAGGGCTGTTGGCCACGTGCATGCCATTCTTCCTCACGCTCACTTCATGCTCACCAACCTCCTTAGGGGTGAAAGAGATACCTGTGAACGTAGAAAAGGGTAGATAGGGAAACAATTTAATTAAGTCAAAATGCACTGAACAAATCCATCAGTGTCTTATCTGTGCCCTACTCTTCTTGTTATTGGGATATCTGGCAAGTAGATATCTCACCAAGGTGTCTGTTGGGTAGTTTCTTGAGCAGGCAGGGCTCCTCATTGCCTGATGGTGCTCTGATACTGGCAGTCAGAGAGCTCAGATCAGTCTCTGCGATCTTTAGGGAGACATCAGCCGCTGTGCCGATGTTCAGCTGGGATGTTCTGGTTATGGCGTCATCCCCTTGACATAAAAAAGGTGGTTTAGACGTATGTCAACCGCTATAACCTGATTTATAATATAAGCATCCTCTTTAAATATACATCAAAAGTATAAAAAAGTCAGCCTGTGGGACAAATAATTTATTTCCTCACCAGTGATCTTAGCAGTAAACGGACTGCCAGGAATGTGCTTGTTGTCAAACTTGACAATGATGTTGTAGTCTCCAGGAGCTGTGGGCATGTAGGACACAGTGCAGGTGCCGTCTTTGTTGTCCTTACAGGTGATCTCAGCTTTAGAGGGACCTTCCACTGCCAGTGACAGACCGCCTGAGAGGGAGATATAAATGCCCAGATTCTTACTTTCCTGCATTTCGGTGTTGACAACAGTATTACCACAAATACCACTGTGCAACAGCAAGTATCACTGGAAAAGTGAGGTATGGTACCTTCTCCTGCATTTTTGGTGACCACAGTGAAGGTGGCAGCCTTGTTGACCATGCCGTAACTCAGACCTGGACCATAAGCAGTCACCACTCCACTGTTCACAGCATCCACAAAGAACTGCAGAGGGCTTCCTATGGGAGATAATAACGGCAGTGACAGCAATGAGACTCAGAACTGTGTATACTATTGTCCCAGAGTGAGGCGTCTATTGTATTGTGCTTAGAAAAATAAGATTTAAAATTTTTTTTTTTTTTTAAATCGTTTATTCATTTATTTGTAAAGAAGACATTCTGACCTGGAATGTGGTTCCCCTCGTACTTGATGTCCATCTCGTGCAGGCCTCTCTCTGTCGGCTGGTACTTGATTGTGATGGTGCCATCTTTGTTATCAGTGATATGCGGGCGGGCAGTCTTGCCTGAAGGCATCCGCACCTCACCTAGAAACGACAGCCGTTTGATGAAATGTCAGTGACCTAAAAAAAAAAAGATGTTTTGTGGCGTGTGTGTTGTTTCTGTGTTAGTGGCGTTCGTCACACCTGTGATTTCTCCTTGCTGCGGCATGAAGGGGACGAGGAAATTAACAGGACGGAAGAGAGGGTCCACAGTATCGCGGGGAACAACTGGCTCATTTGAGGCCTGTCAATACAGAGAGAGACGAGAAAATAGTTTGTCTCATACAGCTAAATGCCAGAACAATAGTGTGCACCTTGCACACAACTGCAGCAGCTGTTTAAATACTCCTTTACTCACCACCACGTGGAAGGGGCTTTTAGGGATGTTCTGTCCCCCAAAACGGATGGTAATAACATATTTCCCAGGTTCAGGGGCTGTGTAGTAAATGTCAAAGGTCCCATCATGATTCTCCACCACATCCATGTCCAGCTCCATCCCTTGTGGCGTCTGCACCTTACAGGTCACCTTGCCTTTCCCAGCAGCCTTGGCATCCACTGTGATAACTGTATCCTCTGAGGTCTGCAGCTTCTGAAGGTTTGCTGTTAAGGACAGAGAGGGAATGAGGATGAAGTGTTGCATAATTTTTTTTTTTTACCAATGTAGCACAGAAATAAAATTAAAGCCTTGGTTACTCACATACGCCATGTCCTCCAATAGAAACTGAAAAGAAAGAAAAAAACATATACATTTTTAATATAAATATGAAAATGCTAGTACGTATAATACATTTTTATTTATCAGAATAATTATGGATCCACAGTGGGGGTTTGTTTGTTTTTTGTTTTTTTACCTGTGAGGAGACATTTGCTGGCATCTCCTGTGGGCAGGGACTGGATGCGGTATGGAGAGTAAGGAATCTCATCCCCTCCATATTTAATGGTGATAGTGTAAGGGCCTGTAGAGTCAGGCAGATAGGAGACAGTGTAGGTGCCGTCCCTGTTGTCCTGGATGGTTGCATTCTTTGGCTTGCCCTCTGGGTCCTAACAACAGACAATATCAAGTTATTTTAGATGGTGGCTTATGGGTCTGAAATTGGTGTGTGGAAGGTAGCTGAACTCACCAGAATCTGCACAGTGAGCAGTCCTTCTCCAGCATCACGGGCATCAATGGTGAACTCAACAGGCAGACTCGCAGACACACCTTTTTTGTCTAGACCAGGGCCACTTGCACGCACTTTACTGGCGTCATGTCCAGGCTGAGACATTACCTTGAATGGACTGTGGAAGAAGGAGAAAATGTCAAGTGTGATTACTAAACCCAGTCCTACAAAAGACAGAAATGGGAAAAGAATTTGATGAACTACACTTTTCTCTTTTAAATCCAGCCAGGCAGAGAAGAACATAAATTAAGACATATCTGCACATGCCGCCTGGCCATGTGGGTTTTTTTTTTTTTTAATTCATACTGTACCTGTGTGGGACTTCCTGATCTGCATATTTGACAGCTACAGTGTAAGGGCCATCCTGAGCTGGGGTGTAGTGAACTGTGTGGGTGCCGTCACCGTTGTTCTTCACACCAACTGGCTCTGCAGTACCTGGAAATCAGACATTATTAGACATTATTCAGCTTACAGTAGGAAAGGTTTATTGGTTTTCAGAGTTAAGCAGCGTGTCCTCACCTGAGGGGCCATAGAGTTTGACATCCAGTGGGGCCTGTCCAGCCTGGGTACAGTCTGCTGTGAAAGTCTGAGGAACATGGGCTCTCACTCCTGTGCCCAAACCTGGACCTGAGCACTTCACCTTGCTGGGGTCCACAGGGTCCCTCACTGGTACACGGAATGGACTCCCAGGGATCGGGTGACCTCCGTAGTTAATGTTGACGTCATAGTCTCCAGGAGTGAAGGGGATGTACTCAACGCTGCAGCTGCCATCTTTATTGTCCTTGCAGGATATTTTTGCCTCTGAGGCTCCCTCGATGGTCAGGCCCAGGCCTCCTGTACCAGCACCCCTGAAAGAGAAGACCACATTTTTATTTCATTGTGCATGTTTGAGTTAACTTCCCACAAATGTATCCTTCAAATGTGATCCAACAGTACCTGGTCTCCACAGTGAAGCAGTTGGGCTTGTTCGTAATTCCTCCCTCCAGACCTGGTCCATAGGCACGGACACGGGTCGGATCACATCCCTCCACCACAGACACTCTGAAGGGACTCTTCGGCACAGGCACATCGTCATACAGCACCTCAATAAGATGCATTCCTGCACACGAACAGATATATACGTTTGATGTCTGATGTTGTAACTCCCCGCCTGAGTGCTCTCAAAGCAAGCAATCATTTTCTGTGATTGTCACTTGCTTTTAATTATGGGCCAGACAAATTCCCTTTTAGGGAGATAAACATCTGTTTATTTATAAAAGATGGCATCAAGAGTGCAGATGCTCTGTTTAACGTACAAGACGTTACATCTGTTCCCAATTCATTATTCTGTTGCAACGTTTTTCTGACAGAGCCCCTCTCAGTAGGCCTATATTCCCGATTCCCAGCCACTCTGCTACGATATTAGAGCATGTCAGGTGGTAGAGAAGTGCTCTGTGATCTCTTTGCTTTGTGTTATAGGTCTCTATTAATATCCCCTGTCATTCCCTTGCTGTATAGCTGTGTGCAGGCAGCCTTCAGCACACATACCTGCCTGGTTAAGAGCTTCTGTTCCCGAGCACACTATTTATAAAACAGAGCCTGTCTGCCTCCCTGCTCTCTGCCCCTCACATCATTGCTCCACTGCATCATTCTGTATTTATACCCCCCCCCCCCTCTCTCTCTCGCTGTTTCTTTTCCCACTCTCCTGCTTTATTCCCAAATGGCGCCAAAATAAGCACCTGTTAACGATTTCTCCGTCTGTCTGTTTGCACTCATTCAGACAGCCTACGTAAAATCCTCTATCTGTCTGCAGCAGGTTAGGTTTGTTAATGTTAATCTCAACATTTTAAGATCTTAATTGTTGATCAATACCATATGATTCTTTAAGTGGGTGAATAAACACCTTTAAAAGAAATAAAGCAATATTTTTCTCCTACCATCCTCGAATGCTGTGTACTCCACTCTGTAGGTGCCGTCTCCTTTGTCAGTGATGTAGGTGTCTGTGTTGGTGCCGGAGGGGTTGATAATGTGAACCTTTATGTGACTTCCTCCAACCTTGTTGAGGGCGCGGGCATCAACGATGAAGTGGGTTGTGACATCTCTGAGGACCCCTAGATACAGGAAAGCCCCTTCAGGTGATTTGTTACCAAAACCAGACCGAGTAGGCTCAGTCATGTTAAGACTTGGAAATATACAGTTTTATGACAGATTCATGAGGATTATATGAACTGCAACTCATAATTTAATAATTCTATTACCGATTAATCTGTGGGTTATTTTTCTCTTTAATCACTTGGTATTTTAGTCTTCATCAGAAATACTTTTTCTCATTCCCATTAAAACCTTCCAGAACCCAAGGTGACATTTCATAATAGCTTGCGTTTTCTGACTGACGGTCGAAAACCAAAATATATTGAAATAACAATGATATAAAACAGAAAAAAAGAAAGAAATCACACACATTTGACAAGGACGAACCACAAAATGTTGGGCATTCTGCTTGATAAATGACTTCAATCACTTCTCTTACAATTAACTAATCAATAAACAGACTAATTCTTTTAGCACTGGTACAAACCCCAAGCTTATTTAAAATCTACATTAAGTGCTTACTTGTTTAAAGCCCAAGTTATTGGTCTCATTACCTCTGGGCTCCACTCCTGGCCCATAGACATGCACTCCGCTGGTGTCCACGGAGGGCTCGACCTGCAGGACCTTGGGAAACTGGGGAATCATATGGCCACCGTACTTGATGGTGATGGTGTGTGTGCCATGGAAAGGTGGGATGTATGTAACAGAGAAGATCCCCTCTGCAGTTTTCTGGATGTGCACCTCAGCTTTAGCCCCGGTCTCTGACACAATCTCAATGGTGAGCTCAGCATCGCCTGCCCGGGTGCAGTCCACAGTAAAGGTGGCTGGTTCACCTGCCTTGGCCCTCTCCAGACCCGGCCCACTAGCTGTCACCTTGCTGGGGTCCAAAGCCGAGCGCACTGCAGCCTTGAAGGGAGAGCCGGGGATGTGCTGATCCGCGAACAGGATGTTGATGGCGTACTCCCCAGGCTCAGTGGGCAGGTAGTACACTGAGCATGTGCCGTCACCGTTGTCCTGGCACTCAATCTTTGCTTCGCAGGGACCTTCCACAGTCAGGCCCAGCCCACCTGCACCAGCTCCCTTTGTGTCAATGGTAAATGGAGCTGGTTTACCCACAATGCCTCCCTGCAGGCCTGGACCAAAGGCTCGCACCTGTGATGTTTTTGAGATGTGGTATTACAAGCTTGTAATCAAAAACATCAAAATTGTCACCTTTCATGAGTGTCAAGTATGGCCAAAGTGAAGAACTACATACAGCTTTCATGAACTTTTACCTTTGAAGGATCAGCGGGCATCACTGCTTCAACCCCAAAGGGGCTTCCCATCACCGGGTTGCCATCATAGCTGACATCAACCTTGTACTGCCCCTCTTCTGGGGGAATATATTTCACACTGTGAGTGCCATTGGCTTTGTCTGATTCCAGCTTGCATGGGATTGGACGGCCGGAGGGTGAGGTCATTTTCACACCTACATTGCCCTGCCCTCCAGCGCCCTTTGTGTTAACTGTGAACTCCTGATCCTTTCCGACCTCCACTTCTGCAAGAAAGATTATCATAAAACCCTTGCAATAATTTTACACAGTAAACACAAGAGTTAAGTATTGAGTGTCTGAAACTTACTGTTGTCTAATCCCTCCACTTTCACCTTTCCGATATCCAGAGGTGGTGCCACTGTTATGTGGAAGGGGCTCTTGGGAATGGGATCTCCTCCATAAGTGACTGAAATCGCCATGTTACCCTGAAAAGACACGAGAGGAAGAATGAATATTGCTTGATTTGAGGCATTATTGTGAATAATCTGCGCATCAAGTCAATGGGCTTCAAACAGGTCTACTGTACCTGTTGAAGAGCTGTGTACTTGACAGTGTAGGAGTAATCGTGGTTATCGATGATCTCAAAGTCACGAACCGCCTCTCCTGGGCTCGAGGCTGAGAAATGCACCTCAGGCTTGGCCTTGCCAGCTCCCTTTGTGTAGATGGTGAAGTGGGTTGGAGTGCCCACCTCCACTCCTGAAACACACACACACGTGTGTTCTCAGTGCTATCAATCCTAGTCTTATCAAATGTTGTATTATAGTGGGTGGGTGTTGCAAGTGAAAATACCTATCAATTTAGTTTGCTTGGTTATTATACTAATTCTTGCTGTTGGTGTCAGTGGATCTCACCTGTCTTGTTGAGTCCGGGTCCCTCCGCTCTCACCTTGCCAGCATCATGGGATGGATCCACTTTGACTTTGAATGGACTGATGGGAATTTCCTGTCAACGCCGATATTAAAAATAATCTTAAGAGATCACTCAAGACTAAATAAAAATCCAAAAATCATTCTTCCAAACAGTCCCTCTTGTGCTGAAAACTGTATTTCTACCTGTTCCGCAAACAGAACCATGATGGTATATCGGCCTGGACCGGGGGGAGTGTACTTGACAGTGAAGGTGTCATTGTCATTCTTGATGATGTCAAAGTCGATGTCTGCCTCAGCAGGGCCAACCACCCCTGGGGCGCACTTGATTCCAATGCTGATGTCCCCTAATGGTGCATAGCAATGAGCAGAGTTCACTAAGGTCATTGAAAAGTAGACGATCTGAATAAATAGAAGCAGTCGCTCCACTGTCTTGTTTTTTTTTTGTAAGTATGATTAAACAATTTCAAATAAATCAGCTTTGTCGGCCATACTGCACGGATATACTTATACTGTTGATTCTGTGCTTTATTCTTTTCATTTATTTGATTAAGAGCCAACTTAACTCAAGTGTTTCTGTAACCACCCACACCATCACCTCATACATGCTCACCTTGACCAGCCTCACTGCAGTCCACGGTGAAGTACGTTGGCTCGTTAGCCTTGAGTCCCGTCTTCTCCACTCCAGGCCCATAGACCTTGACTCTGTCTGGATGAGAACCCTCTCCAACCAGCACCTAATGAATTCACAGTGTACTTGAGGCAGACGCAATTGCTTCAAGTGCAACCGCTGCAGTCCTCTTACTTTGTAAAGTAAGAGGAGTACTCTGCATTCGGTGGAGTATCGTTATATTAAACTGACTGAATTTGTTTAAGTGCAGCAGTTATGTGTGTCTGTGTGTGTACATCGTCATTTGTCTTACTCTGAAGGGGCTGTTGGGCACGTTGACCTCTCCCCAGGTGATGATGATGGTGTGTTTAATGGGCTTAACCGGAGTGTACACACAGAGAAATGTGCCATCTCCTTTGTCAGTGATCGTGATGTTGATAGTGCAGCCTTCAGCGTCCTTCGCGAATACAAAAGCATGTCAGCACTAGAGCCATATGCAATATGAATGAGGTGTTCTTATAAATAAATGATGAAGGTTTCACAAACTAGAGCTCTCCATACCTGTGCATAGATCTTGAGGTGACCCTTCCCTGCCATGCGGGCATCAATGGTGAATTCAGTTGGTTTGTTCACAATGACGCCACTTGGCTTCAGGCCTGGACCATAGGCTTTCACCTAAAACATTTTTTAAAATTTTAATACATTTTGTTTTGAATATGAACAAAACAGGTCACCGTGCGTATTGCATAATTCAGTGAGTGGGAATGACCTTTTCAGGGAAGATGTCGTTGGCCGCAGGAAGGATGTGGGCGATGAAGGGGCTGTCTTTGATGTCCTCGTCGTCACAAATGACATGGACAGCATAGTCACCGGGCTCAGTGGGCCAATAGCGCACATCACAGGAGCCATCACCCTTATCATCACATTCAATTCTAGCCTGTGATGGGCCTTCAATAGAGAAGCCTGTGTAGCAAAATAATAAACATATTCAGATTTCACATTTAGAATTCATTAAAAATACCAGTTTCTTCTATAAGAGCTCATATCACTTGCTCACGGCTCACCAAGAGTTCCAACATCGGTGCCGATGGCCTCGACCACAAAGTCAGCAGATTTTCCCACCATGCCAGTCTTCAGACCAGGACCCCAGGCCCTCACCTTCTGAAAACCTGCCTCCTCACCCACCTCCACTTCGAAGGGGCTGCGCCACACAAAAATACACAATTTTACCTGGCATACTAAATGTGAATGTGCATTGTTAATGAATACCTAAAGGCAGCTAACCTACCTGCGTGGGATGGGCTGGCCTCCCCAGGTGATGCTGATTGTGTATTTACCAGGCTTAAGGGGGTAATATTCACATTCATAGACACCGTTTCCTGCATCTCGCACTTTAACTTGTTCCTCTGCTCCGGCTGAGGATGAATAATACAGTAAATATACATATATATAAAGGATATAGAGTTATGGAGACATTGTATGCACTTTGTTTAGAGCTTTAGCATATGCCTTGTCAATGCTACTTTTCAGACAAAAACCCAAACAAAGAAACAATTCTAAAAATGTACAAGGAGGGCTGGGGAGTGATGCAGAGAAGAGAGAGCTATCTGACTCACTTGGTCCTTTGACTGAGACGTTCAGCTCGCCGCTGCCAGCTCCCTTGGTGAAAACTTTGAAGTCTGCAACCTCCTTTACTCTCACGCCTTTTGGCTGAAGGCCTCTGCCTGTAGCTCTGCAGGCATTTGGGTTCACGGCTGAAAGGAATAACAACAAGTGTGAAAGAAAAATATTTAGCAAAGCAAAGGCAACTGAGAGTAGCCAGCAGTTGGCAGCAATGTTAGTAGCAAAGACATTAAAATACCCAATTCATGTGGGATTTGACACATGACTGACAGAGCCTGTAAATGAGAATGATGCACATATAACACAAGAGCAGAATGTTGAATGGGATATTGACCGAACGATTGAGAGCATCAAGAGAGCATCTGACAACATTTCAGTCACAGCGAAATGTTGACTGCAGGCTTAAACTGACATGTCAAAACAACAAACAAACATGTCAACGGCAACAAGCAAAGATATTTAACAGAGAAGAGAAGAGAAGAGAAGAGAAGAGAAGAGAAGAGAAGAGAAGAGAAGAGAAGAGAAGAGAAGAGAAGAGAA
>JBBPCS010000917.1:13028913-13047126 GCA_037974645.1 Hollardia meadi | reverse complement strand
AGAGAAGAGAAGAGAAGAGAAGAGAAGAGAAGAGAAGAGAAGAGAAGAGAAGAGAAGAGAAGAGAAGAGAAGAAATGCAGAGTGGGACAATCTGTAGACTATTTCACTGCATTTCATATCTCCCATGACTAAACATCAAGCTGCAAGATGCAAGAAGATGGAGCAGACGACCAAGCACGGCATTGAGCCGCAACACCCTAATCTTAGAGAAAGCACAGAAGGGCATCTGCAGGGCAAGACATAGAGAAAGGTTTGGGGGGATCTGGCTGAGCAATGGGCACAGGCTCCTCCCAGCAGACCATACTAACTTGGACGGCCAGGTTTTGGGGGGGGTACCCCCCTTCCACCCTTCGCTCCAGGAGGGGTGCGCACTGACTGAGGGACTATCTGCAGTGGAGCTCCCATGAGAGGAGCAACGGATGGAGCTAGAAATGACAGATAGGAAGGGTTATGGTCTGCACTGGGTGGTTTTTTTTCCCAGGGAAAATAAAGATGGCTGCAGATTGTGATGGATAGATCGCCCTGACACTAACAGCACGCTAAGAAATCAGATCTGTCTGAGTGATTTACAACACGGACAGATGGCTCACCCTCTGCGATGTTGACAATGAATGGGCTCTTGGGGATCTCCTGGCCTGCAAACAGGATGTGGATGGTGTGAGGCCCTTCCAGCACAGGACGATACGTGCAACGGAAAACACTGTCGCCCTTATTCTCCAGGATGAGCTCCACGGTGTCCTTTTTGCCCTGAGGATCAATGATGACCACACTGATGTCACCATTACCAGCACCTGAGTAGGACAGGAAACTAATTAGTTATCACAGGCCAAAAATATAGATGCTGTAATTAGTTTCTCAGAGAAAATTCCAGTGAATTCTTCTTACATCCCTGTTGTCTGCATGTCAGTATGTAAAGTGGGTGAATTTTTCATACTAACCAGCAGTGTAGATGTCAAAGTAGGTGGGCTTGTTAGCCACATTGCCTGTGGGCTCCAAACCTGGTCCCCTGGCATGCACTTTGCTGGGGTCACCCATCACCTTAGCCACATTCACTGTGTAGGGACTCTTGTCAATGTCCTGACCAGCAAACAGCACTTTAACCTAAGAAGAAAGACAAATTTGAGACACCTTTAAATACAGTGGTTTCTCCATGTTGTGCTGAGTGATGTTTGGATGTAATATTCATCATAAAAACTTGCAGCTTGGTCTTACCTTGTGAACACCCTCAACTTTAGGAAGATAGGTGACTGTGTAGGTTCTGTTTTTATCATTGTTGGGTTTGACCTTAGCCTGGAGAATAAGAAGACAAAGGAGGGTTAGATTAAAGATTAAAGTTGGCTAGCAGGATATATACTAAGATTCCTTGTCTATCGGGTATAACTTGCCTCCTCTTTGTGTCCCTCAGGATCCTCCACATAGACCAGGACCTCACCACTGCCAGCTTCCAGAGTTTCCACAGTGAACACAGCTGGTTGCATCACCTTGTTGCCATGAGGCTCAATACCTGTAATGACACAGGGTGTGGTCATATATTGTGCAAGGTTTGGGGCACTGCAACATTCTTCGCAACAAGCAATGAAAAAGTGTTTAAAATTACACAAAAATAAAAAAGAGAGTCAGATGCTTGTACTATGTACTAGTATGTACTACAATGTTAATTATACATTTATACTGTTCGTATGAACTCTGCAGGTGTTCATGGCTACTGTTGGGCTACCCACCAGGTCCATAGGCTTTGGCCTTGTTTGGGAAAAGCTGTTTGGGCCTGATAGGAGCTCCAGGCTTCAGCTTTGCCTTGGGGAACTGAGACAGGTACGTCATCACTGAGTGCTCATCCACATTTGGATCCACAATCTCCTCAGGGGCAATCACCTAGAGCACAAAAACACAATCAGCACAACATGGGTTAATGTGCATGTGTGAATAACTGGTTGGGTCTGGTTTGATATGACTATAGTCGACAAAAAGGTTACAGTTCACTTTTAATGCAACCTAATGCCACAACAACATGGCCTTATTTATGTTTTAATTGACTGTATTATCATTGTATGATGTATTACCATACAGAAGGGTATGATTGACTCCTTTTTAGAGCTTTCCTTATTAAGCATAGTGCAATTGGATTTAATAAGGATTTAACATATCCCCCCCCCTCCCACCTCAACTCCTCTCTCCCTTCCAGCACTTGTTTGCCTGTCTATCACACAGTGGCACAAAGCCTCGCTCCATGCTGGTTATATTTAACCCCAGGACAGCAGGGTGAAGGATTGTTGCCCTCAATAAGCCGGCCAGGGGGATTTATCCTGAGCCAGACCTCTCCCACATCTCATAACACCACCACACTGGAATCCAGCCCCCAGGCCTGCAGAGCCATGACATACACCCCACGGCTATCTCGCCAATGCTAAGCCTCATGGAGAATAACGAATCCTGTGTCTTAGACAAACAACAGTAAACAACCTGCATAGTGAACATCACAATACAGAGACTCAGAGTCTTACAAATGGGACAAGAAATATTGTACTCTGTTCACATCGTTATTCCGATGAGCGCAGGCATATTTACACCTCTGTTTCAGTGGCTAGCTGAAAGAAATCTCACACCTCCACAAATTCACAAATCTACTAAATAAAACTCTCACTGGCTGAGAGCAACAATACAGTAAATGGAAATATTAGAAGTGAGCTGGGTAATAAATGTTTCATGAACCCCCTCCAGCATGATCTTGCTGGGAAACACTAGGTTCCATATCATGCACAGTACAGCCTTTTTTTTCAGCTCAGTGCACAGTACTGCATTTTTTACAACTCAGTAGTGCCTCACAGGTGTATGCACATGTGTTGAGGCATGTTTGCATTTCAAATGTGTCATGGTACTTGCTTTAAACTGCATGGAAACACTTGGTGCATGGCCAATCATTAAACAGCTTTTCTTGTTGTCATGCCCTACGAGATCCACCCCACCCATCTGACACCCAGATGAGATAAAGCAAACTAAAAAGCACTTTGCGACTGACACCTCTCACACGTCTTACCTGAGGCACACCCAACCAGTCGTCGGCTTGTTGCATGGCTTCTCTGGCATTCTGCACGGGCTGGTTTGGGTCCCACTCGGCCCAATCAGGACACAAACCTGACAGGATGGTAACAGGATAATTAGACAATTCTGCACAGACGCTGTCATGCACTGTGGTTGCTTTAATAAGGTCACACGGGCAGCCACTACTATCTGTCTAACGCCTCCAACTACAACATCGCATGACCTTACCCACACTGCTCTGCTCCTTCGAATTCAATGAAGGTCTCTCTCGATTGCTCAAAATTAACAACCTTGCGACGCTCTGGCACTTTCACTGTGGCTAAAGCTAGCCTCCACCATGCTAATGCCTAAATTGGATTAGTGTTAGCAATGGAGTGGCCACTCACTCAAAAAGCCCATACAGGCACACGGCAGAATACTACCATCCAATTAATAGAGACACACAAGCACAGTATTAACATGGCATCTGCAAGGAAGGAGTTTGCTGTGACAGTACAGGGAAAAAAAAGAAGTTGTATAGCCATGTTGGTCATTATGCAGCATCACTGCAATGCCAAGGGAGGCAGACATATGCTATAGTTGTATAAGGTCATACTGGATACTAAAATAAATTGGAGTTATCTGCCTGTCAAATATTGGTTTGCTTCTAGATAGAACAACTTGTTTTGCACATCTGTATCTGAATAAAAAAGAGCCTCTGTATTTCAGAGTGGAGCTCGGTTTTCTAGCCAGTCACCCTGCTGTTTGGTATTAGCTGAGGAAAAAACAGAACCTTGTATGGTCGGAATTGCAGCAGTGTTTGAAAGACGCGTCTCCTCAGATCAATGGCTCGCATAAACACAGTTAAACACGGGTCTGTACTCCTCTTGCTACTCCTCCACCTTTCCCTCTGTGAAGCATAGCTAGGAGAGGATTCTCTAATGTTCAGTGTTGGAAGCAGAACTCTAAACTGGCAGCGACTCAAATTGTGGCCTTGTGGTCCATGGATCTGTGGCTTAGGCACCTCCCTGTGACAGATCACTTTGCATTTTGATGCAGAGCCAAGCATCCCCCCCTTGATAGAAGATAAGGAATGGTGCCCAAATTTGGGGGTGTTGTGTAGCAGCAAGGCTATAAACACTCAAGCCGGGCTTGGGCCTGAGGGCCTGAAACTGTGAGAGTGAAAGCTTCAGTCACTGTGGGACAGCTGGCAGGGACGTCCTCCGGCCATCAGCAACCCACTGACACTACCTGGTCCCCAGAAACAGATTTACACTGGCATTGACATCTGATTCTGAATCTGGATGTGTGTGTTTGTGTGTGCGCTCCAGAATGTGTGAGAGATCTACAGCCCTCATTTCTAGATGATGACCAAAGGACACAAATTCTCATGAGAGGGTGATACTGTTTCAGATACACTGACTGACACATGCTTGACCCCAGCCTCTATAGCAACCAAGGAAAACCACCACAACAGTCACTGCATGCATTCTGACTCAGCACTTACTCCACCAGGCCTGAACACTCAGCTCATGCCGCACACATCTTACCGGGGGCACAGTTGTCTACCAGAGCTCCCAGGGCTTTGCCATCCTGCCAGTCACGGTGGAAGTTGTTGATGGGCAGCTGGGGCACCTTGTTCTGTATCCAGCCCAACAAGCGCTGTTTGGGGGTCAGCTTCTTGGTCTCCTCGTCATCCTCGTCGTCCCACATGGGCATGGAGATAGAGTAATGGAGGATGAGAGTCCAGATAAGACCCAGGATCAGCTTTAGATTCCCATCCACAATGGCTTTGCTATCTGTAGTTGGACAGTAGGGACAACAGTGTTCATGAGGATTTATAACTTCAAAAGTTCACATAATGCAGCATGTCCTATTTGTATATGTACAGCGTGGTACACTAGTTAACTGCATCATCCAGCTGTATTTTTTTTTATTGTTGATTGTTTTTGGGCCCTACAGGGAGATTTGTGCAACCTACTAGCAAATTGGATTATATTCTGTATATTGTTATCACCATTCAGGGCAGCCCACAGATAAACCATAAAAAAAATAAGACCTAAGATCTGGACATAATTGTATCAAAACAGGATTTCCTTGCTGTTCTGCAGAGTTGACCAGGCTATTCTGAGTAGAAATATAAACAATGATGATTGACTGCTGAGGAGACAAGAATCTAATACTGCTTGCTGCTTCCCCCGAGCCCCTTTCTCGCAGACAGCTGTCTGGCTGAGGACCCCTGACAATCTGTCATCTAGTCACAATGTTACTCTGAAGGCAGTGACAGCTGAGGATATGTGGAAGTAGATCCCTCTCTGCATAAATGCCACCAGGATTCCAATTACGCCGCGAAACTTGTAGCGCCCGCGTGTGATAAATCAAATGCATGGAGATTAGATTCATTGACAGTGAGCAGGCAGCTCGTTTCCTGAAGTTCTCCGAGGAAAAGTTTGTCAAATAAGCCATTTTAAATCCACTCTCATTTAGAAATCCGGCCATTTAAGCCGAAGAACCTCTGAGGGAGTGCTTGAATATTTCATCGACTAATCTTGCATAATACACTCCGGTTAATTCAGTAAGACCTTAATGACGGAGGGACTTTGATGCCAGTGGTTTATCGTGGGACTGTTTTATTGAGACTATTCATCTTTTCATAGTTCAGTGCCTCCGATCAGAGGGTAATGTTTGATGTGTCACCGTTTGACTGGCACATGCAGGTGGCACGATGTGGCACAGTGTGGGTTTTAAAGCCGCTGTGTCCGCCTTTAAGGGCAACTGTGCGGTCAAAGAAAGATCCATCAAATTGTATCTAGTGACACACTGTGACAAATGTGCAACTCAGCCTGTGGTGATTTTTTTTAGGGTCTCTGGGTCACTGGAATGAGACTGAGACATTATCTTATGAGGGCTGCACTTACTCACCACAGCTGCATGGAGGGGGAGCGTGCTGTAAGGTAAATGGCAGGACTTCTATTATCACGCCCCATTTCTGTCCAGTCAGACCTAGTGTGCGTCTGTACAGCTGGGAAACTAATGTTCCTAAACAAACTGCCCCAGACACACACTCTGCAGACTTTGAGGCAATAGCTGTGATTGTGACCTCTGCCCTCCTGTGATCACCAGGAGATTTGAGCTTCCTCCATACCGTCACACACACTCGATCTAACACACTGAGCATCCTGGTGGACACACTTAGGCCTTCACAGTCTGCCGGCCAAAGCCTCAGCCATCCTGGGAATTTCACTCAAGTGTGTGGCAGGTCCATTAGTCACCAAAACAGAAAAATACTCTGTCAAAATTTTAATAACTTTCCTCCTGGATGAATTGTGTGATTGTCTACAGGTGTATAATTCAGCTATAACTCTCTGTGTTATAATATCTGTGCCTTTCATATACGGCTGCTAGTTTCTCCTCAGTTATTCAATATTTCTAAGAGGTGGCATTCTGCTCAGTCTGGTGGAGTCTTCTTCTGGTGACTCTGTGGATGTGTCACATATCCACAACAATTTATTGTGCATTCAGCGATCTCTACCAGATCCCCAAATCCCACTTGATTTGATCCTCGACCCCCCCGTAGCTTCTGATGGCTCTGGCTGTCAACAAAGAGCCCCAGTGATGCGTTCTGACCCCTGACCTGACCAGCAATTAGTGTGTCTGCTTGTGTTTGTGTATAGAGGGGTGTGTGTGTGTGTGTGTGCATATATAAATTGTGTTATTCTCATTAGCACAGTCCTAGTGAATTTCCAGCCCATAGTTTACCACCCTGCTGCAGCAGCAGGAGTATACTATGGAGCCACTATAGGCCTTGGCCTTGACACGGGTTAATAACCTCACTGGCACCTCTGCAGTATTTTCCAATAAGCTGTTGACCCCATTTCAGTGCAGCTTTCCAGAGGCATGTGAAGCCCCTGCCTCACTGCTGGCCGACACCTGGGCTGATAACATACCAACAGAGCAATGTGGATGTGTTTGTGAAGATTTGACAGACTTGCTTGACAACACCGCATCGTATTAGGATCTAGGCACACACTAACTAGCACAAGTTATTTTTGTTACTTCTTCCTGTAATAATTTTACAACTGATTTGTTTCCATCTAAGACAATTCTAAGTTTAACTTACCTATTGAGACCAGTTTGATATGCTCTCTGTCCAGGAACTCCAGCGCCACAGAAACATTTTCCAGTTTCATCTGACGGAAGTTGGGTCTGATATGGTACTTTCTGTACATTTTCTTCTGGCTTAAAACTTCCAGGAGTGAAATTAGCTTCAGCCCATCAGTGAATTCCCTCTGCAGGTCGGCGATGGTCTTGTTGACGCACTTGAGGTGCTCGTTGCACCACCTGGTAAAGGTGTTCTGCTGGATTTTCTTCCATGGCGCGTCCTCGGCCAGGTCTTTCTCTGTGGCCGGCATCTCGTCCTCCTCCTCTTCCCCGAAGTCAGTGGCCTGGTAGTACTGTGGAGGCAGCTGGTCGTCGCTGTAGGTATTGCTCATCATGGTGGCTTTTTCCGTGTCCACTTTTATACCTCGGTGACACTTGCTGGGCAGCGCAGAAAAACTTTAGCAGGTCGATGGCAAGCGCGCGCTCGCGGAGGAAAGTTCAAGCTTGGAGGCGTTTAAAAAGCAGCCTAGAGATTTTTCGGACGTACTTGCGAAGAAAACACTTATGTCACAACAGTGATGGATTGAATGATCCGATTTACAAGGTGCAAGGCAGCTGGTCGGCGCTTTTTCTTTTTTTTTTTAATTGACACCCGCTCGACAAGTCGTTCCTTTCTAATATGTCCCCGAGAATAAGATCGCTTTTTGAAAAGTGAAGTTTCGTGTCAGGTGAGCTGGAGCAGCACTGCTGGAGTTGACTCTGTTTAACTTCACTGTCGAGAGAGGGAAGAGATGGGTATATAAAGGACCCGAGGTCACGTCACTCAGCCTCTGCGATCATACTCTATTTGCTAATCCATAAAGAAAACGGGAGTCGGGGTCGGTTTACGGGGAGGATGGGGCACTGATTGGTCAGACTCCGGGAAGCGCAACAGCTCCTTATTTTTAGGCGCTCCTATTTGGGCGGCTGGGGGGCTGGGGCTTAACGATTGTTGCGAATGTGTGCCATGTTCAGGGTCCAAGTGGGGGAACAATTGAACTAAGAAAAGAAAGTGAGAAATGTAGTGAGTCCCTCTGTCTCAATAAGATGGTTTTTTTTTTTTACAGAGGATAATTGTAAAAGGGCAAAAAAAAAAAGTGGGTATTTGCACTGAGAAACAATTTTAAGGATGAGGTCACCCTGATAAAGATGCAGCAATGGCACCACGTGTGTTTCACAGCTATCTGCCACCGCTGAGTGAAAAGCATTTCTATGTAGACAAGCAAAGGTCAATCCAAGCTCAGAGAAAGTTATGGGGACTTGGGATAATGCTTGATATAAAAGAAAACCACTTTATTTTTGATATACAGGAAATAAAGTTCCCCTCCAGTCAAAAACATGCTTTTCTTCTTGTTCATACAGTTGAATGTTTGAGCTTCACCGTGTAAAATGCAGAGTTTGACACTATAAAGCTGTTTTCACATTCATTGCTGAAAGTGTAAATTTTATCTGTGCCCATTGAAAATCTGATTTGAGCCTAAGAGCATGATTTGTGACATCACAATTGGAAGCCAATCCTGGTTCAATATTCAGTGTGAGAACATCTTGTGTTCAGCAGTTAAGCATGTGAAATGAAAAATATTTGCATATTCTTATATTCTGGAATTCTTTAAGAGTTTAATTTGTTTTCCTGCAAATCCATGTCAGACGCACATTAAAGAATTTTGTGTATGCCTTAATACATGTGTGGAGGGGATCTTCCACAATTCCTGCACCATCAAGCAAAACCATAGGAATTGAATCTATTGTGGAAAGTGGGTTCAGTTATTACCTTTGAACTCACTAAATTCAATATTTACAGCCCAATTCACACGTATAAAATGTTGGATTTTTTTGACAAAACAGGAACAAACTTTTTAAATTGACTGAAAGAAAATTAGAGTCATCTTTAATCAGCGACAACATGACAGCATTCATTGACCGAAGATGAGGCTGGGTATTGAAATACACTGGGACAGTTGTCAGTGTGTGCACATATAGTCAAATTGATCATCTGTATACAAAATGAGTCAGTTCCAATAAATACTGTGTTTGCTGCAGATTCCTGGACTGTCGTGGTGTTATGACTCAGCAGTCAGTGACATGACAGTGACACCAGATGCCAGTACCATCCTTGATGAGGTAGTGGGAGGTAATAATAACAGTGACACATGCAGAAGGCATTCTCAGGATTCTCAGTCTGGACTCAGACCCAGGGGTCCCCATGTGGATCTCCCACAATGTAAGAAGATGTTCTAAAGACTTTTTGTTTGTTCTTCAACCATTTTTCGCAATTTCCAGAACAATTCCACATATGAATCACATAAAACAATCTGTAGGACTGTGGCAGAATATTTTACAATAATAATAAAAGTAGGGAATTAAATAAATACCGGTATTTAAATCATGTTGTTATCTCAACGTGTTGTGACGCAGTTGCCAATAATACCATTAATAATCTCATTAATCTTAAGAAAATTGTATTGTTACAAAACATGTACAGTATGGTTAAAAATACAAACTCCTGCATCATACATTTAACATAAGTACAAGCAGCAAAATATATTTGAAGAATCAAAAGCAAAATTATATGTCCTTTTACTTTTGATACTTGTCAGTATCAGTAATATTTTTATAATAGTAGATTATTATTACTGATATATTACTGTGTATGCAGCGTTTTATGTTGCAGGCGAGGTAAAGCAAATTTATACTATTGCACATTCTGCTTGGTAGATTCATTTATAATAATGCATCATACTCTATGAGCTCATCATACATTAACACGACTACTTTACCACTACAGTGAAATGTTGTAAAATTATTGTTCATAAAGTAGCATAATATGGAAATACTCAAGTACAAGAGCCTCAGAAATATACTTAAATTAAGTACTTGAGTAAATCACACAAGTCACAGCCTGAGATCTACATGAAATCTAAATATCCCACCCTGGATAGGAAGTATAAAGTAGGTGTGACAAAAACCAAAAACCAAATCACAGAGATCTGTTGACACTGTTCACGTAACATTACTTCCCCAGTGACTTCCCATGGCTGCTCTCACAGTCGGCTTGGCACCTTTTTAATGAGGTTTTTCCCTGTTTGTTTGTCTGTCAGTTCAATATATTAAATATTCAAGGAGAGATTTGGGTTGAATTTGCTGGACTGATAGGCACGAGGCCAAGGCCCAGCCTATTGGGTATTACAGGTTATCTTGATCTGACATTTTGAGCGTTAAGACACTTCTTGTTTCATTAGCCCCAACTCTGACACAGTCTCACAATGTTTTGGGAATATTTGCAGAATCTGGGAATTAATTAAACTTAAACCTAAAGTGGCAGAAGGTTGTTCAGTGAGGGTTTACTCTAACTGTGCCCCATGACTAGGTCTGCACATCCCGGCTACTTTTAGATCATTAGACACACTTGAACCCAGCAAACTATGAGTCGTGGCAAGAGAGTAATGAGTGTAGTTCAGGGACCCTCATCAACAACGTTGACACGCTAGTTTCTGCCTTCTGTAAAGAATACGTGTCTGCAAGCTTATGTCACGTCTCTAGAGTGAAGGTTATTAATATCCATACAACCCATGTAATGTGATGCCAGCAGTGAGATGGTTCTCACTCATGTTCACCGCTGGTGATTTCATGAATGGGATTCTTAACGCCTGCAACCCTGATTGCCAGTGAGGCCACCCCCGCACCCCACCCCCAAGAACATAAAGCTCTCAGACGTCATATGGGGTGAGTATATTTATTTCCTTAAGTCATTTACAGTACAAAATAGACCTCCAGGTAACAAAATAGCCACAACTATATTGAAAACAACGACGCAATCGATATATAAAGCAACAAGCTGAAACACGGTGCTATATAGAAGCTTGTGAAACTATGATTAAGTTAATGAAACAAGCTCAGATATAATCAAAAAATAATGTTCTGACAACATTCTGGCAACATTAATTTACAATTGCAGTCAGTCGGAATTTAACTTCTATTGCAAACCTCTATTGATTTTTTAAATAGACAGCGACAACATTTGCAGTCCAGTGGCACATTACTACCTTAGTGTATATGCAGAAATAACATTGGTCAGGCATTGCTTATCAAGGTTCTGTTTAATTGACAAATGTTTCAGAAAAAGGTTTCAACACATTTCTGAAATTTAGCCGACTGGAAAAAACCAGGAGTCATATTGCTCTTTCTGGCAACACGGGTCCAATGCGATCTAAATGCATGCGATGATTACACCACCTTTGAACAAAGAGGTACTGAATATGGTTAGCAAGGCTAGCAGTTCTGAGTAACGTCACCATAAATAAACATTTACACAGCATATAATTTGGCTATCAAATATACAAGGCTCTTTCAAAATAGAATAAACTTTCTACAAAGCTAGTACAAATGGATTTAAGAAACAACTCTTCCATAGTACTATGTGACATCTATTTACATGAAATACAAAGTAACAGGAACAACATAAATTCTATATTGTGCTTCTATATGTTTTCTAGCATGCTTTTCAGTCCTAAAATATTTTCACAAAAAAAAAAAAAAAACATTTCACAGATGTAAACAATAATCCTTCCACATTTACATATATTTATTGTAATTGATGCTTGAACAAACTACATGTTTCTGAAACCTTCCAATTTACATATTTCGGAACCGTATGAATTTCTAAAATGCCCTCACAGCTAACTCCAGCTAACTCAGTCGCACCAGTGGTTTAGGTGTGACCGATTGGCACACCTAAATTGCGATCTAGGTCCACCCACCATAAATCTAAATAACAATACGCTTGGAAAAACCAAGCCGTTTATATCCAAATCAAAACTGAGTTGAAATGTTAGAAAACATAACAATATAGCTCGATCATCCTAGAATTTGCTCCCAAACTTGCTGAGTGTCTTTGCTGGGACATAACAAGTACAACTAGAGCACACATGTTGCAGTGCAGCTGTGGGTGTAGGATTTCAGATTTTCAAAGTGGCCTGTGAACAGGTAGAATGAATCAAAAATACTGTCTTTCTGGCATCTAGCTTAACTGGTAGTTAAAGGGGAAAGTGGGAGTTGTCTGATTTCAGAGTCAGACCAAAAACAGTTGTGAGGTATGTGGAAGTGACAGAGCCTGAAGCAAAGCACATAACTGAAAAACACTGTGAAGAAGAGCTGGTTTCAGCCATGAGGGGTTTCAGTGGGTTCAACACCAGCCATGTACACTCAGCTTACATTGAAATATGCTAAGTTAGCCACACCTATTCTCCTTGTAATAACATTTATTTGATATTTGAAAGCTGAAATATAGTGGCAGGATAGATGGAACGGTACACTGACATTAATTAATGGAGATATTGTGGCATTTAATCCAGTTTTGCAATCTTAAAGCATTTATTGCATCTAGCATTTCAGGGAAAGCTACAATTAATATAATAATTAACAGTGAAATACAAACTGGTCTTTTTTGTTTGTTTGTTTTATTTTAAGGGTACATGTACCTTTCAGGGATTTCAGTGCATTAAATGTCCAGACTCCATGTTCTTCATTACAAACATAACAAAAAATAAATAAATAAAGGTTAAATAAATTGAAATCTAGTCGGTGCACATTAATAATCAAAACCTTCATTTTTATCACATTGTTAGCTAAAGGAGAAAAAAAATAACACGAACACACAGGAGGATTGACATACGCATACATTGAGATCATGCCCTTATTTGGGCTTTCTTGCTGGTTAACTCATCATTATAGCCATCTTCAATCTCAAGTGAGACTGAGCGCTTCATTCTCAGTATATGTACCTTCTCATTATAGACAATTTTTTTCCCCATACATTTTCTACCACACAGTTGTCAGCTCTATCACATTTAGAGAACTCCAGTTCAGTCTATAGACATGGCAGGAGAGAACGAGGGCTGGTCTGAAGCAGACGTCTGTCCCTGTGCAGTGGTTGCCCATCCAGTCAACAGCGGACGAGAGCTCTCAACAAGCTAGTCATCATTAGAAGCACTGCTGTGGCTGCAGTGATAGTCAAAATGGAGTTCCAACCTACCTCACTCTCCTGAGGGAAGGCAGGAAAAGAGTGGTGTCAAGAGTCAGTCGAGGCTATCAATCAGCCATGAATAAACTATTTTGGAAATACGCTAACTTGCTTTCTCACAGAAAGCGAGATGAGAGGATTGTTACCACCCTCATGTCTGTACATTAAGTATGGAGCTGGAACCAGAAGGTGATACGTTTAGCTTAGCATAAAGCCTGAAGCAAGGGGAAACAGCTAGCTAAGCTCTGTCCAAAATTCAAAAATACATGTACTCCTGCAAGCACAAAGTTCACTAATTAACATGTTGATTGTTTTGTTTAATCTGCACACAAATAGAAACATAAAAATTGTGGCTTTAGGGTTATGTTACTATTGTTATTGTATGTTACTGTTGTTATGTGCTGTTACTATTTCTTACAGCTAATCTGTCCGTCCAGCACGTAAATGCTTGCTGCTGTCTCTGAGAAATTGCAGTGCCAACAATTAGCTTTCAACTCTTACAAAGACCACAAATTGTTGTATTTACATTTGTGTGAAGATTAAGCAAACCTTTTGAATTTTTAAAAAGTGGACAGAGCCAGGCTAACGATTTCCCTGTGTTCCCAGTCTTTACGCTCAGCTAGGCTAACTGTCTCTGCATTGACATAAATAAAAATGGACGATGTGTCTCCACTTTCTCCCATAGTACAAAAATTAAGCCAAAATATCCCGGATACGCAGTGGAGTGGCAGCCCGCCCAATGGCAAGCAGAGTTCAGCTGTCAATCATGGCGTTTCACCCCATTTTTATAGCATTAAATAACTAATTAAAACCAAACTGATCAGAAAACACCTGAACTTACATCAGCGTGCTAAGAACTACCTTAAATGACAGAAACCATATTTGGGAAACATTTACTTAAGGTGTACTTTGAGTTTTTAGTTTGGCCCATATCCTACTTGATATTATTGAGGGGGGAGGGGTTTATGACCTATACTGCAGCCGACCACCAGGGGGCGATTGAGATGTTTTGGCTCATGTCATCCATCTTTAAATACAGTCAATCTGTCTGTAGCTTCATATTTATCGCACAGAAACAAAAGTGGTTTCAGTCCTCTCGTCCAACTCTGGCAAGAAAGCAAACAAGCATATTTCCCAAAATGTTGAGCTATTGCTGTAAATGACTTATTCAGTGCCATTCAACATATTTTGTTATAATTTGCCAAACTGCCCACCCGCCCCATGTCCACCTTCCATAAATGCTTAATATAATTATCCACCTTTATTCACAGGAGATTTTTCCAATGAGTTTAGACCCACCCATAACAACCACCACTCTAAATGAATCCTGAGCTATGATTCACTGTATGTTAGTATGTATGTCAGTTTACCCAAATAACACAAAAACAACTCACCTAACTTTTGCGTTAGCGAGTCAGATACATCATCTATCACCCAAAAACAACGGAGGTGAATTTAAAAGAAAATCCAGCAACACATGACATCAGAAACAGTGTCGTGATGATTCTGGATAATCCACAGAATACATTGTCTACAGTTGTCATTGAACTACTTTCATTATGAAAACACACTGTCAACAGATTATGTGAATTATCCAGAATAATCTGGAAAAGATTAAAATTCTTTTCACCTACTGTATCGGGGTAAGACAGAATTCCCATAAAAACAGGAGCTAATGAATCTATCTGCATCTGAATGTGAGAAATCCTGTTTTTATGATATTTGCGTGAACTGACTCTTTAATATGTGTCTAAGAACCACACACTACGCATCAGATAGAGATAAACTCCTCCCATACCTTGCCCTCTGGGACGCCAGCTCCGACAACCAGCACCAGACCACAGCCACTATTACAATCATTCCTATGAAGGGGATGGAGAGAACAGGGTGCTCAGACGGATGGATGAATCTCTGAGGAGGGAATCAAAACAAACACAAGGACCATGGGAATGAAGGGAATGAATGAATGGATGGAGTAAGGAATCAAAATAATAAACACACAGATAAAAACAACCCAACACAAATGGACAACAAATCACTAAATTAAAAGTGTGACATGGTCTATGGCTGTGACATAAAGGGGGAAGGGTTGTGATGGAGGGATTTACAATTCCCGTTAAACAAACAGTGCATAACTTTATGGTGACATACACATCAACTCAATGCGAGTATGTGTGAGCAGTCCTGCGTGACATTCACTGGCTGCGTGTGATGTTATGGCGACAAAAAAAGAAAGATGCGCAGCATGAGTGTTGTGACTTGTATATGGTGGTACGTTTGTCTCTCTATCCTCAATAAATAGATTGTTTATTTTTATGCTTCGCTAAATTTGTCATCATACAAGGCTGAGGGGTCATGGACATTCAGAGAACAAGGACAGCGTCAGAGACAGGCACGGGTAGACAGTTTGACACAATGCAGAGACATCTCATCACGGCTGTTGCAGACAAAACACACTTTTAGTCCCGTTTGTTTCTACGGAAAACTTTAAGGACCATATTAGTGTTCACACGCATGCAGTACTCCAACCAATTTCCAAAACATAGTATAGTTTTTGTCTTTTTGTTTGTTTTGGTGCATATTTTCTTTGAATAAAAATTAACTTGCAAAATATTGAGTCCATCTTGGTACATTTAAAACCACAGATTGTCCCCAGGTTGGTGCATTTAAGTGCCACACTATGTTATGTTCACAAGCTGTTGTCAAAAAGTCAAACCTAGAGGACAAGCAATTGGAAAATAATGATGTCATGAACAGGACAATAAATTGAATACTGTAGTTTCTTACTGCTACTTGATGGTTGAATGCATTTGTGCGGATTTTGTGTTTTTGTCCAACAACAGCATTAAAAAGCATCGCTGTCACAGAGAAGTCAGAACACAGACACGGTGGGGGGAAAAAGGTTCCCCAGCCCAAAGCACACAATAAATATTGATATGGGCTGACAGGCCAGGTCAGTTCATATCAAAACATATATCACCATAGTATGAGGCACATGAAAAGTGGGCTCAACACACACAGGATACAGTAGGTGTGATGTGAGGTGTGTCATATGTTAGGTGACAGTGTGGGTGCAAAGAAAAAAGTGTTATATCTCTTTAATCATGGCTGGATGTTCTCAAACAGAATCTACAGAATCTACAGCCAAGAATGCGAAGCTAACCACACAACTTAGAGGTCCAGTGTGAATGATTCAGGTGGATTTAGGGGCAGGAATTGAACCTAATATTGTCAGGAATTATGTTTTTATTTGTTGTATAATCACCTGAGACCTGAGAATCGTGTTTTCTTGACCTTAACCTGTTTCTACAGTAGCCTAGAACGGACAAACCAAACTCTGCCTCTAGAGACAGACTATGTGCATTTTTTGCATTTTTAGCGGAAATCTGCTAAATCCTGCACACTGGGCCTTTAAACGTCCTAAAGATTGTTATCATTAATCACTTAAAGTTGAATAAAATTTTAAAAAGTTTCCCTACTTCTTATACCAGCTGTTTACCACTCTGTTATTCATGGCTGTCCCTCACCTGAGCCCCCCCTGACAGCTTCTCCAGCTCTGCCTTGCAGCGCTGCAGCTCCTCCTCCAGCTCTGCTCTCTCCCTCTGACTGCTGTCATACAGTACCTGCAGCTCCTGCAGTTCCACCTTCAGACCGTCACACTGGAGGACACAGAGGTCAAAATCTCAGTCTTTTTTCCTTACAGTAGTGGATTTACAGAAACCGATGTTTTATTCATATTTGTAATCATCTCCCAAGGCATTGCTTAAACCAGTGATCCCCAACCAAGGGCACTTCTGCGTCTTCCAGGGGGTAGTGAAAGATTGTGGAGTAGCTCATCTAATTTGAATTTGACATTGAATTGGATAAATCATTGAAAAATTGTCTAAAAGTTATGGATGATTCGCCGAAATAGATCTCTAAAAGTAAAGGTGAAATCAAGTTTTTGTCTTGTGGTTGTAGTACGAATGCAAACATGACCAAACCAAAAAGAGTTAAATTGTCTGACATAACATAACAAAACATCCACTGTTATATCCACTTTTATATGATTCATAGATAAAATAACATCCAGCTTGAAGTTAATTCAAATGAGCACATTTGAAACATAAGTAGTGGTGTTCATTAAGGATGCTTGAGTACAACAAAGGTTGGGAACCACCGGCTTCAACACTACGTCCTCATACCTCTCTCTGAACCTGTGAGGCCTTCTCCTCTGCCTGTTTGAGCTGGTCCCTCAGGGAGAAGATCTCCCCGATGCCTCCATTCCAGCCGCTCGGTGTCATGGGCTTCCCATCAAATGAAATATTCTTCTGGATGGAGGCGTCCACCAGGCGACAGTTTTCAGACTGGGCCATGGTCATGTAGCTCTCTGTCATGACCTCATCTGAGCCGCTCTCCATCTCCTTCCCCTCTGTGCCCTCTCCTGCGTCTTCCTCCTTCAGTGACAGGTAGACACTGGAGCTGGACGAAAAAGGAGTAATGGCAAAGAATACGATTTACTTTACATATCTGAAAGCTCAGAAAATGAGCTCCGAATGGGCTAAAAATTTCCATGATCAAAGGCTGGAAATGGTTGCTATGCCAGTTCATGTGATAATCAGAGGGCTACTTCGCATTTCTCTGCTTTGAGCTGTCACATTCAGGGAGCAGAGATTTCATTATGGTGTCCACAAAGTTTGTGTTTATTCTGCAGACATGCCGACATGTCTGTCTAACCAGCCTTGTAATAAGACTGAAACAAAGGATTATTTTCATTATCATCTAATCCATTTTTTTTATTATCAGTAATTGTACTTGTTTAGTCTATAAAATGTCAGAAGAAATGAAAAAAAAAACCCATCACAGTTTCTCATTTGCTTGTTCCGTCTGACCAACAGTCCAAAACCAACAATTAATGTTTTAAATTAAATTCAGAACGATGCAAAACAGAGAAAGGCGGCAAATTACATTTAGGAAGCTGGAACTAGAGGGTGTTTGGCTTTTTAGGGGGGGGGGGGGGGGTAAATTCAGTTTGATTAATATCTTTTTTTTAATCC
>JBBPCS010000917.1:12998896-13028813 GCA_037974645.1 Hollardia meadi | reverse complement strand
CCCCCCCCCCCCCCAAAAGTCAGTTTGATTAATATCTTTTTTTTAATCCCATAACAAGGTCCATTAGTAGCTGTTCATCATGCTTATGCTGTTGTCATTTCTCGACTCTAAAACCTCAAAGTTTCACAGACACCAAATCAGTGCACATCTTTAAAAACAAATATATCTTAAGACTCATTTGGTTTATTTGTTTGTTTTTTTGTGATTTTACAAGTACTTTCTCCCTGTTGTCTTCAAAAGCACTGTGTAACCTCTGTTTCGAGTAGCGCTATAAATAAAGTTTGCTTTTGCCTTCGATGCATCACGAGATCTTCCTCAGCAGATGGAACGTGCCCAGTTCCATCTGCTGAGGAAGAGCGCTTGATGCATTAAAAAATTTCAGAACAGCTACTAAATAGATCTTGTTTGGAGATTGTTATCAAGGTCAGGAATTCACTTTCAGTCCAAGCCACACTTGTATAATCACTTGTATGATATTAAAGCCTAACTGCAGTGATTAAACAGGTGGTCCTTTCTAAACGAGACATGATGTGAGTGACTGTGACAAGGGGCTAGTGTTCCAGAGGGTCTCCCTTCCAGCTGATACAGGAGGCACAGCTGATGAGTGAGCAGTCATTGACCTCTCACCATGTCCTCTGTCTCTGCAGCAGCTGCAGCCTCTCAGAGAGACGTCTGTTGTCCTCCTTCAGGGTTTGACACTCCTCCTTCAGCACACGACACTCCTCCTTCAGCAGGTCCACGTCACCTGGCAGAGCAAGTGGAGCACTAATCATTAATCTTATTGCCAGAGGCTTTAACATCTTGATGGCAATAGTAATAATACATTTTCTTCATGTCTTCATGAAAGAGCACAACAATGAGTGATATGAACTCCCCTCCCACAGTCCCAACCCAGGCTCAGCTGCAGAGCCCAGAGATGACATCATGTGTGAGAGGTGTGTGTCTCTCCCCCTTATGACTTCATAATCCTGGTATCCTAAATGCACACACACGCACACACACGCTCACACACGCACACACTGCTCCCCGTGCAACATTCAGCAGTCACATTTGTCATTTGTAATATTTATTAAACCCCACAAATGATTTATGTGCCTGACTGTGGGATGCTAACATGATGTGAGCACAGAACAAGAACATCCATAACATCATGCTTTTTTCTTTTTTTTTCAGAATCAGCCACCGAGACTCATCATGGGCTATTTGTGCAAGCTGTAAGTTGGATAAGTTCCATACTACAACCAGAGACAGTGGGGGTTGTGTTTTTTTAGTGTGTCCTCCTCACTGATTGCTGTTTTACACAAGGTGTGGAGAGGAGGTGTAAAACCAAGGCGGATTGTATTTTAACTTTGATGTCGTAAAATAAAGCTGTAAAGGAGGAGAAGGTATGTGCACAAACTACCAAAACCAGCTCCACTCTTTGTCTTTCATTTTAATTTATTTTCTTATATCGATCTCAGTTGTTATTGCTCCTCGCCCCTCACCCTCTCTCCTCTCGGCCTCCCTGCGCTGGCTCTTCATGCTGATCTCGGCTCTCAGCGTGGTGATCTCCAGCTCGTACTCCTGGGTCTCCTCACTGAGGCGCTGCAGCTCGGCCCGCCGGCGACACAGCTCCTCCTGCAGCGAGGCGATATCATTTTCCCTCTCTGCCGCTGCGTCCTCCGCGGCCTGTTGGAGTAGGAGCACCTCCTCCTGAGCGACACGCAGCTCCTCCTGGGCCTCAGCCAGCTCGCTCTCCTTCTCCTCCTCCAGGCTGTCCATTTCCTCCTGCACAGAATGCAGCTGTGCTGTGGGGAGAGGAGGAGGAGGCGAATGTTAGGTGTGTGTGTGTGGGAAGAGTAACTGATGTAACTGATGTAACTGATGGTAACAGACATTTTCAGGGTCAGATTCAGATTATTATTTTAGTATTTTCAGGAAAGCAAAATGTTCTCCACCTCTCACAATAAAGCATTAAAGCTTTTTCCTCTTTCTTCTTTCTTCTCCTTCCTGTACTCAGAGCCATTATCCTTGTTTTTTTTGGATGAGTTGTACTGTGTTGGTTCTCAGATGTGTTTTATTCACCGCTCATGACATTTAGGCTTTTTTGAAGAATAACTAAGTCTGTATGAATTATTTCTTGATTTATTTATATGTTTACCAAAATGTTAAAAAAAAAATGTAAAAAAACAAAAAAAATAAATAAATAAAGATAGATGAAGACAAATACTGATAAATTAATACCCCAAAATCAATAAATTAAAATAATTTCAAGCATTCAACATGTTCTAGTCAATTACATCCCATTTACGATGTATCACAAGAGTAACTGAGAAATAATTAAGTAAATATAAATTGATCGATTGATAGAACAGAGCTTAATTGCTAAGTGTTTTTATCATCTTGATACCTTGTAGATTCTGAATCTGGCGTGTGAAGGCTTCTGCCTGATGGGCACTGGCCAGACGCTCATCCTCCAACAGACCTGGAGGAGAGGAGAGGAGAGGAGAGGAGAGGAGAGGAGAGGAGAGGAGAGGAGAGGAGAGGAGAGGAGAGAGATAAGGGGAAAATGTCACTTCAGCAGGCAAATTGAAAGATGACAACCGGATAAGCTCTCCAACCTTGACGCGTGACTGAATGAAACAAGCAGTTCCTTGTCTGATTTGTAAGTATTACTTATTTATTAATGTAATGTATTAACACTTTATTAGATAGTCTTCTCTGCAGAAAATAAATATTTTAGCTGCTATTTTCACTTTTTGTTATTTTTGACTTTACATTTGTCACAATTTCTGCAGCCTACTTTGGGCGCATTCACAAGTGGTTTTAATACAACAACAGCTGCTCGTTAAACTTTGGTGTTTCCGAGTTTTTTCTTCTAGTGTCATCACCAGGTCGAATGGTCAAACTTATGTAACTAATATTAACTTTATATATTAATTTGTTTTATCACCAAATAACTGCAAAACTAAATTTACATTACATTCACGTTAGCCGAAGCTGCAGTTACAGTAAGTAGCAAATACTAGCTTGCTAGTATGTTAACATGAACAGGATTATACCTGCCTAACATCAGCATGTTAGCAATATCATTGTGATCATATTAGCAAGCTGACATTAGCATTTAGCCCGCGTACAGCCTCACAGAGCTATAGGCTTTTAGTCTTGTTTATGTTAACATTTAAAACTCACTAATGACAATTGTCATGGGGATTATTGAGAAAATACGAGACATGCTTTTGAGCTTTTTGAATATAATTTTTCAATGCTGTAAGCATCATAACTTCATTTCCATTTTATCTCCATCATAATGGTGTAGAGGCAGAAATCTCAAACCAAAAGTACAGATTCTGCATGGCTTGATACCACCAGAGATAACTGAGAAAATATGGTTTGAAAATATAGTGGGATATTAGTGTGTTTTAATTCGCCTGAACCAACCAAAAACATCCTGTTTCAGATCCTTACTGCTGGCAATAATGTCATTCCCACTGAGTATTACTCACTTCCCGTCTTCAGATTATTCCAGACTTTTCCAGCTGGTTAGTCACACTCCCCTGTTCCCTGCTTGTGCCACATTACAAGCAGTATATAGCTGGTGAGTGTTGCGTGATTGGCAGCATGTATTACTAATCACTTATAGTCATAGATACCCTTGATCTGTACCTCCACCCAACCTTACGTCATTCTCTGACCATGTGCACTCAGGACCCCCACCACCTCCACTGCCTCACCCCTCCAACAGCTGCCAGCAGCCTGAGCAGCTGACTGTTCTCAGTGGGAGTTGACCAATAGTGATTTCTGGATGTGGTGTCGGACTCCCAGTCTGGAAGCTTCCTTCAACATGTAGACAGTTGTCTGAGGAATGCCTCGACCACCGGCCAGAAAAACAACTGCGCTTACCATACCATGTCTTTTTGTATTCAGTCATACACACACACACACTCATAAAAACACACACACTCACACACTGTGGCTTCATACCCAAGGCCTTACTCACTGCTAGCGGCCATGAACGTTAAGCTCATCATTTCTAAGGTATGGTGTGATGCACCATTTAGCGGTTATGAGGAGCTGACAGTGTCAGTGGCAGCATATAAATATTTATGCTTCTGCATGTTCAACTACATTGTGACGAACAGGAGATGTCTTAGGGAAAGTTAGGACAGGGGATTTCTGCTGTGGTTGTCTGGACAGAATGGAAAAAATGTAAATAGTAGCCGAGGTGCAAAGTGCAAGGTTTATTTTACTTTACTGTGATATATTCATTTAGGTTGAGATCTCCCAAACAGGAATCCATTCCCATGACATCTTAGAAACATAGATGAAGTCATAGAGAGGGAAGAGCCCAGAATGTTGTTTAATTGTGTTGTGTCTTCTTTAATTAAACTTGTTTTGCACATTGATAATTCACTTGACATTAAAGTAGAACTCGCCTCCATCCATCCATCCATTATCAATCACCACTTATCCTTTTGCATGGTACCAGAGGGCGGAGCCTATGCCAGCTGACACTGGGTAAGAGGCAGGTTACACCCTGGACAGGTTTTTTTAGGTCTACATGCAGATCGGCAATGGTGGCAGCGTCACGTTTCACAAATGATTATTGAAAGCAAACTGCAGATACATTTATTCTCAGAGTTTGTTTTTGAATGGTAAAATGTGTCATCAGTAAAGAGAGAGAATATGATCATGTTGCAAACACCAGTTTGCTTACATTAGTGTGAGGCTGTGGCTCACTTTCATTTAGTTTGTGTTTCTGCTCGGGGAATCTGAGCAGCAAGCACAAGAAGATGATTAGCGTCTGCACACTGCTGAATTGCAAAAGTGAAATAACAAGCTACACACTGCGCCTTTAAGTTCACCGACCGCCACAATAGGACTAAAGGAGATTCCGGGTTAGTTCTGCTCCAGCTCCTATCAGCACAAGAGTAATTTCCAGGGTTTACTTTCAGTTTGTTTTCAAAAAACAAGTGTTTGAGATGATTTCTTTTGTAGCTTCTGTCGCTCTTTGCCCCAGCTGTTGTTATTTCTGCCAAATGTCAAAAATCTCTATGGTGAATAAAATGCTGTCGTGACAAATGGCCATAATGGACAGAAATATGTGAATAAAACAGGTTTACAAATGGAATTTCTCTTTTTAAAGCCTAAAATTGGCCCAGGATCACAGGATGTGGAAGATTTTTAATTTATTTTCATAGATCATTATTTCAGGTGAGATAACTGTAAATGATAAATGTGATCAAACAAATAAATAATGAATGTGCCAAGGCTTAAAGTCTCACCTTGCAGCTCATGGAAGCTCTCCTGGTGTTTGTTGGAGGTCTCTCTGGCGTCATCCAGCTCCAGCAGCAGCTGCAGCACCTGGGCCCTCAGTTCCTCCAGCTCCTGCTCCTCTGTCAGCGGCTCCTGCTCCTGCTCCTTCCTCCTCTTCTCCTCCCCTTTGCCTTCCTCCTCCTTCAGCTTCCTCTCTTCCCCCTCCTCCTCCTCCTCCTCCTCCTGAGCTCTCTCCTGGTCCATCTCCTCCTTCTCGTTGTTCTCCCGCAGGATGCCTCTCTCCTTCGCTGTTATCTCGTTGTCCATGGTGGGGCTGCACTCCGCTTTTAGATCGCACGGGTCATCTGATGGAAAGACGACAGCGATATTAGAGAGGGATCCCTGATTGGGAAAGAGAGGGAGACAGAAAGAGAGATTTACAGGTGACAAACCCCTCTGTCATCACCCGAAACTCAGTCACGCTTTAAATTGTTTTCTTTTGATTCAACAGCACCATCTTGTGCTTAAAGTGACATTGAGTCATTTGTACACAACCTCGATTCCACCCGTGTACTTTAATTTAACACACTAGTTTAAATATACAGATTTTTTTTATGATAGAAATTTTTATAAAAGGGGAAGAAGAATGTTTGAGGAAGAATGTGTCAGATTATTATATGGCCTGAAATATATTCTGTGAAAGTTTTGATACAGCATAGTTGGTAAGTGAGATATTGATAATAGTTTTTATTATATGATTATATTATATTACGCTTCTTTTCATATCCTTTTAATATAATGGACTAAGTTAGCCTTTGCGCTGGAGCGTATCTAGATCAAGCCCCTCTGAGGGTTTCTTTTTGCCCGTCTCCATCACATTTTTTTGCTTGTATCTTTTGTGTATGTGTAAATTAATTTTTAAAATAAATCAAATATGAAGGCCTAGCAGGTGTTGATTGCAATTGATCTAAATTTAAATCACATACTGTACATCTTAGTTTTCACTACCTGCAGAGTGAATTTAAATTTCTGACCAGCAGGGGGAGTGAGTTAGCTAACACAGTTCAGAGAGAGAGAGAGAGAGAGAGAGAGGGTGGGGGGGCTGTATGCTGGAGCCATCACTATGACTCACCACTCAGCAATGCAACTCAAAGTTCATAATAACACATGCTAGCTCTCATAGTAAGAGAGATGTGACAAAAAAACAAAGAAAAAGATCTCTCTCTCGTACGACTCGCCAACATTACATGGTTGTTCTGCCTCATTTTTCTTTTCTTCGTCCTCGTGAGGCAGCCTAGACTGTGTTGGGAGCTGTTGTTAATGTGAGGCTGTAAAGCCCAATGAGATATTGTACACTAAATAACTTGAGTTGACATCATAACAGCTGTTGTTTGCTAAAGCTGCAAAGACGGATGCGGAGCAGGTCCGAATACTAGAAAAGGAGGGCATCATTTACAGCACAACGACATGTCGGTGAAGTCCCATTTGACTAGGAGAGAAAAGTCCTTTCCCATTAGTCAGATGAGATTTGCCGTGAGTCAGGAACGGTCACAGCTAAAAACAACAGTGTTGTTTGTTCTGATGTGCAGTTAAAATGTAAAAAAAAAAAAAAAAATCACTTGAGGTGCTGTCTGCTTACATCTCACACACTGGCCTACTATCATTTCTCTCTTATTTCTCAATAGCATGCCCTGCAGGGTCAAGTCCATCTAAGACTGACTGATGTGTGGCAACACACTTTGTACTAGTGGTCTCCAAGTTGCTGTTTGTGCTCAGAAGTTTTGAGAGGGGTGTTTGCTGACACACAGGAATAGAGAGATGTGATTAGAAAAAGAAGGTGCAGCAGGGGACAGAGTAAAGCATTAAGTAAAGATCTGCCTAATTAAGAGTGATGCTCACGAGTGTGCGCTCAGCTCTGGGGAAGCTTCCATTTCTTGTGCTAATTATTTCCCTGCTTTGTTGTTCCCCTCACTAGATGTAACTATTTCCATCACAACCGAGCATGTGCAATGTACTTCTTTTATCATATCTGCATGACATTAGCAGCAGGCCGCATCCTTATTTCTTCCTGTCTCATAATAATGTTAATTTAAACAATACATTCCCTCAGAGGCAAGTGAAAGGTTTCATGAGTACTGGGCTATTTTGATGCTGCTGTAATGACTTAGTCATAAAGAAGAGTGCTGGAGCCGGGTGGCAGGGAGAGAGCCAGAGCTGCTTGCATAGCCAGCGGCGGCTAAAGGCCATCGAGAGACTAAAGGCTTCCCACTGAATATCACTCACATCCAAATCCTCCAGGATGTCTAGCTCAGGGTGTAATAACTCGGGAAGCTTTGGCCCATGTGAGTCTTTTAGTTCGTTGGTTTTTGTAGATGTAGCGTTCACACGGTCCTGAAAACAAACTCTGACACTGTAATCAGATTAAAGTGAAAACACGGCAAGAATGAAGTACTGCAAACACTTTTTACTAGCATTGTTTAGGACATCCACTACCCTCAGCTTTCTTTAACTTCGTTGGCATCTTTGCAAATTAATTTGCCTTAAACTCATTATGGCAACATACTATTCTGTGCTCATTAACTCTAAAAAAAAAAAGGGCCATCACCATCTTTCCAGTATTCCCACAAGTCTTCCTTCTTAGCTTTTCCCAAAAGCTCATTAATCATTCCCCTCCTTAAAGAAACTTTATCACCTCACCTTGTGAGTGAATGTCAAACACATTGTACAGCAGAATCAGCCGCACTGACATCTGTGATCACTCCACTGCATTCTTGGCACAGCGTTGGTCCTTAGTCACACAGGGATTGCATTAGACATGGACACTGCATGCATACAAGAGCAGGGACAGGCAGGAGAGTCATCTCAGGAGCAGTGTTACAGCTCCGGGGAGAGGGTGGCTTTATCTAGCCACAGCACATTCCTTCGTAATCAACATTGCAGCAAAACACGTTGAGAATGTCACTGCCAACATTTAGAAAAAGGGGACAACAAGCAGGCTGAGTGTTCTCTGTCAGCATCTCGGGAATAGCTGCCTGAGATTAAGTTTAAACATTAATGTGGCAACACGAGCCCTTTGTTTTGCTTCTGGTTTGATGCGTTCAGTGATGGAGTGAGGAGTGTAATGAAATTTGCACTTTGCAAAATTGAGGAGCAGAGTGGGGATTTTAGCAAACGGAGGCCTGCTGGGAGAGGTGTGGATGTATTACTGCCGCTTTAACCTGGAACCACAGGAAAGCCGTTCTCCATAAAACAATCTGTGTGATGTTGCAATTATAGTTCTGGATATTAAAAAATACAGCTAAACTGGAACCTTACAGTGTGACAGAGTGGATAGCATTATATGGAAGATATGTCTGAATAAGGAGGGGTTTTTTTCATATTTTATATTGCTTTATAATTTAAAATGTGGTCTACTCCATTCTCTCCCTATGACTGCTCGTTACATGTCTAATGTTACTGTATTGAGGGGAACATCTGCAGTCAAATCAACTGTGAAAAAAAGAAATGACTGCTCACTGAAACCGGAGCTGGAGGCTGTCTACAGGTGTAGTCTGGTGGGTGCATTGTGCTGAACCACTCTGAAAATGGGCAGACAGGTGGAGGTGCTGGCGGTGTTGGTGGCAGTGCAGTGCAGCATTTTGGGGTTTGAGTTTTTGTCTGTCTATTTTGCATATACAGTGTATGATTGCGTGCATGAGTTTATAATGTTTGTGAACACCTGTGTGTGCTCATGTACATTTACAATAACTGCAGGCCTGTGTGTCACTGTGCTGTATGGCCCCTCTGAGCCCCACTTCTGGTGAGCACATGTACATTTCTGATCATACAAGGCTGCCATGTTTACGCTGCATGTGTTAAGTATCTGTATATATGCCATAGATCTCTGCGGGTGTGTAGGAGGCCATGCATAATGCACACTACCCCCTCCTACCCAAGTTTTGAAGCCAGCCCAGTACTGATGTTGTAGCTTTTTCCCCCTGCACTGGCACACTTCCTCAGCAACACATTATATGGAGCAGGGAGGGGGAGCCATAAAGGCGGAGAGACCGAGTGAGAGAAAAATAGGAAAGGAGGAGAAGAGAATAAGAGAGATGCACAGAAGAAGGATGACACTCGAGCTGGCACTAACAGGCGTCAGGTAAAGCCGTACACTAGCTCATCTCCATGGTGAACTGTGCACACCATATGGAAAGTCACCTTGGTTATGAAGCTGTTGGTTTTGGCCACACTCACAGTTCTGCGTGGAAACCTTTCTGTCTGCCATTTGTTTTTTAGCCCATGAAGAAGCCCAATTGATCTCATGAGGCCCACGTAGTGATGAGAGAAGATTCGCTGACTTCAAACTGCGCGAGACTTCGCAGCTTTAGACGAGGAGCGGGCTACATGTGGCGAGGGTTTCATGAGGTTAATGTGAGTTCATCTCTCCCTCTCTCTGTGCGCCAGGGAGAGGGAGGAACAACAGCGGCGGCAGAAGACGAGAAAAGAATCAGGAATCACGAGCAACCCCAAGAGTTGGACTGACTTAATGAGCCACTCTGTTATTTAAATGGAAAAAATCCATGTTTGCACTTTCAAAGGGAAATAAGAGAAAGTGGGTCAGCGGAATAGAGATGCACTGCAGAATGTGCTATAATATGTACTCATTAGATGAGCATGCACAAATACTGTCAGTGTGTACACACTGTAGATGATTGATTCGGGGAATACGCTTTTTTATTAGACTGTGTGTGGCTGTGTGGTGTTCGAGTGCGCATATGTGCTTGTTGTGTAGCTTTTCCATTAAGGGATATGAATAGCGACGGATAATAAAGCATGAAAACAAGTGATGCGGTAATAATCCATTTGATCACAAACCAGTGCCTCCCACCTGAAAGCACTCTCCCTGGAAGGTTTCACAGCCAAAATTCACAAAAGATAAAGACCCAGAGGGAGAGAGCAGTCGCACTAATGACAGGTTCACAATGAGAGGCTAGAAAAGTAAGAAAAAAAGATCCATAGGATAATGTTCAGCTGCATGAGTTCATGAATGTTCTCTATTCACTCAAAAAGTTTCAGGAAATTTCCATTATGCAACCGCGAGAAAATTAAAAAAACATGTGGCACACTCGTTTTGTCGGGGACCTGCAGAGTGCCTTGAAAGCCTGTTTTAAAATGTAGCACTAAAAGTCTGACAGGGGAAAATAGGAATCGGGAAGACATGTAAAACTTCAGAGCTTCGTGGGCAGAGAGAGAAGGACCTGGGATACCTGAGGATGGAAAAACATGCAAGATTTGTTTTCATTTAGCCCCATGACTGGCCATGTTAAACACTGATGTGAGAATCTCACTTTGTTGTTTTTTTTTTCTCTCAGAGGTCTCTGCAGCTCCCGCATCTACAAAGTTTGTCTAAGGCAGCAACTTTGCTGTTTATTAGTTCCAGAGAACTGAGAAAATCCTGTTTGGGCACCCTTGGGAAGTATCGCTGCTGATGTGAATTTCACAACGTGAGGGCACACCACTGGAGAGAGGGAGGGAAAGCAGTGTGTGGGCTGAGGCACAGGCAGGTGCAAAGGTGTCTATGCAGGCGCATGCTCTTGCATGTGTGTGTGTGTTGGAGAATGTGTGGGCGCTGAAAAGAGGAGAGGATTACGACTGACAGAGGGGGATGAGATATTGAGTGGGAAAGCAGAGAGAAGGATGGAGGGAGATATGGTCGGCGACTCGTGCAAGTGGGAGGAACAATATGGTGGCCGATTGGCTGTTAAGATACACAGAAAGCTTGCAAATGTCAAGCCAGCCTCTGATGGTGTTTTATTGATCAGCGGGAGCATGCGTTTGTGCATCCGTATTCCCTGCTGGTAGATGAAGCGAGTGATTTTTACAAGTGTTTCTTCGCGTGCAGTGTGCATTTATTCCCAGATGGACTAACAAAGCATTGGAAGTAAAAGCCTAGACTAGAAAATCACTACTGCTCACAACAAAGCCACCTTTTGTTATGGAGAACAAAAAAGAAAAGGTAGCTTAGCCTGATGTCTGTGATGTCTCACTAGAACTGACCTCAGCCAGGACGGAATAAATGCACTTTAATCCATTCAGATCCTTGAGTGTATGTCATTCAAAACGATACGGCCTCAATCTACTTTGCGTTGGCTGTATGTATATCCTTGTTACGGTCAATCAGGCAGGATTCACGCTACATTAAGACACTTGCCATCACTAGAAGCTGAATTTCCAGCTATGAAAGCGCAGCCCTCAGGCTGTGATGAAAGGAAAGACGTCCCCAGAGTTAAGATAACAGGAACAACCTTGTTATGGAGGAAGAGTTTCTCCTGAGACTGAGGTTGTGATGTTATGATGGTCAACATGCAGGCTTCCGCATAATAATTCCAATAGAGGAAATTACTCACTCACTCACATAGAGCAAAGTGGCTTATTAAATCCACAGAGAGGAGATAATCCACCACATAGATGCTGTTTAAAGTTCAATTTTAGGACACTACACAGGAAAAACGACTGGTCTACGGGCAGCTGACCTGTGAGCCCCTCCACACCAATAAACATCTTTCTCCTCAGTGTCCCACACAGAGCTGCACTGTCTGCACTCCCATTTAAAAAAAAAAAAAACATGCAGAAAACACACTCTTTGTTGGAAGACACAGACACACACAAAAAGAAAACATTCCACACATTCTTCTCTGGACACACAAGATACACAGAACTCATTCTGTATGAGGCAAACGATGCATGAGCCAAATGTCATTCAACAACATCCAGTAGTATGAAGTTATATGAGCTGACAACAATTTAAAGCATAAAGTAAAATCATTCAAAGTTAAACTAAAATAACATCCAACACTGCGTGACTCCATATCGCGTCAGTTGTCAGCCAACATGCAACACAGCCCGGGCTAATAACTGAATTATCTCCTGCCTCTGCCCGCCAGCCATCCATTTACCTGGCAGCATGTAGCCTCCATCAAATGTCCACAGATGCCCACTCACAGCTCAACCACAGCTCCCTTAAAGACTGGCTTCCACATTAATCCCCCCCCCCTCCAAACCTCCGACCACCTGACCACCTCTCTACAGCTCCTCCGCCTCCTCGGTTCACCACCACGTCCCTCACTTTAGATGTAAACACTTTCTTTGCAGGGATTTAAACATGGACCCCTCTACATATTTGGGGGGCAGATCACGTCTCATCTCATTGTGCGCGGCTAAAAATAGGCACGCGCCGATCCGACCGCACAGTATCGCAGATAAACACACACACACACACACACACACGCGCGCACACACACACACACAGCGACAAAAACACAGACACACAGCTGCACAGACCTGTAGAGTCCAAAGCCTCCTCGATGAGTGGAGGTAAACGCAGTCCATCCATAGCCCCCTGTAGCTGCAGCAAAGAGGGAGAGACGGAGAAAAGAGAGTGGGCGAGAGAGGGTCAGAGGCTCCACACGCCCACCTCAGCTGCAGAGAGAGAGAGAGAGAGAGAGAGAGAGAGAAACACGGAAAGTACAGAGAGCAGCGTCAAGTAGGCTACTCACACACACACACACACACACACACACAAACAAGGCTGTACCTCGGGAGAAATTGGGAGGGTCCAGGGAGCTGAAGGCTGAGTTCTGGACTAGAGCGTGGGAGAGATGCCGAGAGGGGAAGAGGGGAGGAGCAGGGTGGAGGGAAAGATGCTGTTTTCCAGACGACAAGCTCCGACTCCTGCACAGACCTCCTCTCTCTCTCTCTCTCTCTCTCTCTCTCTCTGTCTCTCTCTCTCTCTCTCTCTCTCTATCTATCTATCCCTGCTGTTTTACACTCTGTTACAGAAACTATTTTTGTACCTTCTTCCATCTTTTCAGTGCCTATTCTTGCTCTTTCCTCTTTACCCCCCACCACACCACATATACCACCATTATAGAAACCATAACCATCATTAAACTTACATATTCAATAGCTACTAGATAGAAATACACACATACACCAAAATGAGGATCAAATCAAGGTCTATATGGGCAGATAATTTGTTTTTGAAATAGTTTCTTGATCAAAATATGGAAATCTTGGCGCCTACCTTTGATATTAGAGCAGACCTTATCAAGTTTTAAATAATCTGAGGGCTCGATCCTCCAGTGTGCACGAGTTTGGAGCACAGAATCGAAACAGAAACAGAATTGGGGATATGAATTAGTGATGTCACGATGACTGAAAAGAGATCAAGTATGACGATAAACAACAAACAGATTTACAGAAGGAGCTCAGATCACAGGACCAACACACATGCAAACTCACACACACACACGCACACAAACAAATATGCTTCCTTAAACATGTTCAGCCTTGATGAATTTACCTAAAATGAGATCCAGCAGGCTGATGCAGTGGAGGCTGATAGCTACCACTGCTGCAGATTACTGATCATTTCCACTCCATTGTTCATTTCCTCTCCTCCTCTTGCTGACTCTCTCTGTTTACTGCTCACGAACAGTGGCTCTTATCCTATAAATAGCATCTTTATCATCTTGATCACTACCCTTCACACACACACACACACACACATCTCGTTATTTCTCCGTGTCACATCTGGCAACTTCTGTGCAGTACACAAGAAAAAAGTGAGGTGTGCCGTGAAACATGTGGAAATATGTCAGCATAGAGAAAGAGAGAGGGGAAAAGGAGGGCCAGCCTTAACTATTTGCTGGCCCAGTATCGGAGGATATTCCTATCACAGCACTGTCAGAGCAGGAAGTGCTTTGCAGACGTACACACACAAACAATACAGTCACACACACATGTGAAAGAGGAAATGTTTTTTAAAAAAAAGAAGAAGTTTGTGTAACGGAAATAGAAAGAAGAAAGTCTGTGTCTGAGTCTCTACATGTGCTTGTTTGTACCTGAGATAAAGAGCAAGCGGTTTCTCAGGGACGGACAACAAGTAACAAGGGATAAAAGCTACCAGATTGAAAAGATTGATGCCTGCATAAAAGCACTTCCCTCTCTGTGCAGCTTTCCCCAGGCAGCTGTAGCCTAATCCCCAGACAAGCCAACTGAGCATGGAGGCATCTTTCAAATTGAAGTTGTCCCACAGTCTCCTTACTACACAATAACAACCTCCCCCACATACAGACACACACATACAGAGGAAAGGGGAGCTGTGGAGTGGAGAAAGTTGTCTGACAAGGTGTGGGTAATGAGCTGACAATGTCTGGCTTCAATCCACCCGTGTCGGTCTAGTGTGGCAGGATTCCTGGTTGCAGAGCAGAACGGGCACAGAAGGAATGCAGATACCATCGAAACGATATGGTCAAACACAAAAAATTATTCTCACAGTTTGTCCGAAACTGCCAAAGTACACCAAGGTGATTGTTAAAGATTTTATGTTGGAAAATCCTCACTCATGCCATAGCTATGATTAAAAAATAACAATAAAAAGGTAAATCAGACTAGGGAAAGAATCTACAAGTGTCATTCAATCAAGTGTTGGTCATACGAGTGTGAGTGTGAGGTCATACGCAGGGAATCTATCCACTCATACTGCGGTCTTTGTTTTGTCCAGATTCAACAAGTCATACGCTTTAAGCGCCCACAGCTACAGTATTCAGGAATGTGAGCCTGTGATTGTAACACAGACGGACGCACACCCAGATGCAACAACATAACGGGCCAACAGTTTCTTAAAGTATTTGCAATGCATATCCGTGGTTTCACATACAGCTCCCTCCATTCATGCAATCTGTAGCGGAGCGATGGCTTGAATGGAAGTGTTTTAAAAGGATTAACACAAAAATGTGCTTCGTGAAAATGATTATGTGTGGAATTACTGCAGTGTTGGATTTTTTAACCATGGGTCTAGAGATAAAAATGTAAGTGCGTCTGTCTGTCCACCACTTTGGTCCAGATTGAAATACCTCGACAACTGCTTGATCAATTGGTGTGAAAATTGTGTACAGACGTTCGGTGTCCCCCAGAGAATTAATCTTACTGACTTTGGTGATCCCCTGACATTTTTTTTGGGCACCACCAAATTAAGTTTTTCCTTTCAGTATCGGATGGAGTGCCAGATATCCACTCCAGAACTTTGGTAACTCCCTGACTTTTTCATCCAGCACCCTCATCAGTTCACAGTTCCATTTGATCCAATACATGGACCTGCAAAACCAGTGTTATTCCCATCAGCGTCGGCCATTCTTTGTGGTTAGAGATGAACGTCGACATCCTCACAGAGCGGCTAGCCTGTCTGTCAGCTGTTGTTTGTTGATTTGTAGGCTGCTTTTCATCCGCTGTCCCTGGGCAGGTTGATATTGAGGATTGAAAATTTAAAAACAGCCAAGAAAAATAGCAGAAAAACAACATCAAAGCACATTTTGTACACTGAAAGCTGGATTACCAACTGGGCAAAGCTGGCAACTGGCCCAGGGCCCCAAATGCCCCATATTTTACCACTTGGGGGAAAATGGAACAACCTGCAAACACAACATTGACATACTATTATCTTATAAAGCTGTTGTGGTGCACATATTTTCTGTTTATTTGACATCCAGCAGACATAAAGGAACATTAGGATTCACTTGGAGTCGTGTTTACGCCCGACAGAGAAGTGCAAATCCAACGCTCTCCTTCTAACTTCTAAATGAAATATCTGGCTTTTTAGCTGCTACCTGTAAATGCTCCACTATGCTCACCAGCTATTCAGTAACTTTGCTGTCTGGTGCTGGACAGGAACTGTACAGTGGGTTTATCAGAGCTTCTGTGCTGACAAAAGGATGATGCGAACGGTGAGACTGAACCAAAACAGTGAAATTGTAGACTGTAAAACGACAACAATGACCCGAATGACAGTACAACGCTCCATTATCGCCTCCTAAAGCTTCTTGTAGAGGGGTCCTGAGACAATACATAGCTTTAAGAAATATCTTTTAATATTTTACCCAGTCCTATATGAAATTGTGAGAGAAAACTGGGACTATACTTATTGTTCACTGACTCTCCAGGTGAAATATAATTTTGTCATTCGTAGTCTGTGGTGTGCTTTTAATAGGAATTTGGAGGTGACGGATCACATGCACTGAGAGCGGGAGGAACAGATGGTCGAAGCGGCTCCATAGCGATATGGTAGAGAAAAACACAGCTTAAAAGCAAAGAGACCTAAAACGCAGAAGCATATAGACCAATATAGGACATTACATATGGCATCCAGACTTTAAATGGGTGTACAGAGCAAAATCTAAATATTATTAAATATATGGGCATCATTGTTTCTCCGATCACCATAATTTCAACACTTTAAAAGCACCATATGTTATTAAATCTCTTTAATTAGTTCTAATAATGATAATGTTTAACTATGGCAGTGGTCAAATAGCACAAGCCCCACTACAACCATTTGGCTGACATAATTTGCTTGCAGATACACCAGAGGGATATACAGACTGTATAATTACTCTCAAGTGACAGTGTATCACTGTCACTGTCAGCTGGCCATGTAATGGAACCTCAGAGCAATAAAAGACAGTGATTCACCCTACAATCCACTTTACAACACTGGGCTGCCAGCCTTTAACACCGAGCATCACTGTGGCGCACTATGGTTGCCTAGCAACTGAAGAAAATTGGAGGTGCATTTGAATTAGGGAATTTTAAGAGGTGATTTATATGACGACCTTGATGATAAATGTCTCCATGAATCTGGAATTTTTTTTTACCAGCCGTTTCTCCGTATTTGCCATTGGACTATTTCTGGCCACAGACAGCATCAGAGCTGAAGACCTTGTGCCAGCTGCGGTATGAGACAGCGGCTCTGTGCTCGATGCAGGATACATTTTTATGCTATGGTGCAAAAAAGCAGAGGAAGGGAACATGGCCTTTTTCCATGACACCATAAACAGGAAATGGGAAGGGGCGAGTGCTGCCCGAGGAGCAAGTGTGGAAGTTGCCACAGGGGTCAGAACTTTCCCATAATGTGAGTCCATGCTCTCTGACTGAAACACAAAAACCCACAGTCACATATGTATTTATAAACACTCATATACATACAAGTCAAATTAAACAAGCCGTGCCTAAAGCTAATTCTATCCACTCTCTCCTTTGTCTTCCCCCCCCCTCCTCCTCCGTAGAGGAGAGCAGGACTAAAGCTGCGGCGGGCCTTTTTGTGGCCTCCTTCATGCAGGTCCCATCCTCTATGGGTCACCATGCCAACCTGTGTGAGGAGGAGGCCTGAGGAGACTCAATGAGGTCCTGGGATAATTAGAAGCTCATTACGGAGCCCAGTGAATGGGCCAACGAGCCACGGGGGAGAGCGCAAATGGAAAACACACAGGATCTGAGGACACATCAAAGGGAAGTGCTCACTTTTTAGATCACATAATACAGAGGAGAGAGAGAGGTTGGAAGAGAAAATATTGCTCTCCATTCACACCTACAAATATAGCTCATAATCCCCCCCTTTTTTTTTTAAGCCTCTGTGTGTGGGTGGGTGGCTGTGTGCATGTGTGCGTTAGCCAGGGTCTCTGTGTAACACCAATCCAAGTGGGGGTTTTTTCTCCCCCAGAGGCCTTAGTTGCTCCACAAATGCATGAAACGCAGCTCGTCCTCCTCCTACACACACCACACACACACACGTACGGATATATATGTGCACACAACTCATGATTCCACTCTTAAACTTAAGCTCTCATAAAGTACGGGAACACTGTGTGAGTACCAGAGATCCCCAGTTAAGCTATCTGTCCATCATCCCCATTCCTGTTCCCGTATCTCACCGCGTGTCTGCGCCTCTGCTTTGCAGGCAGGCAGGCACTATAGTCACACAGTACAAAGCATGCACACTGGCAACTGTGCCAGGTGACCCATATTGCAGTGCGGCTGAGTTTAACTGTGCATGAGCTCCATTTTGTGTGTATATGTGTGTCCTTGCGTCTGGATCTGCTGCTCCGTGACAGAGATATGCAGCAGTAACGTTGATGCTGTTGTATTGTAGCGTATATATGACAGGTTGTATGTTATCTGTTATTTGAAGGTGATATTTAACATGTAGTTTATGACGTGTCATTATTTATTATTGTGGCTGTATGATGATGTTAAGGGTAAAAAAAATTACGTATTTAAGTGTTTAACTAAACCCATGCATGAATTAATGCAGGATGTAGCATGAATTCATGTTGCTTACCATTAACAAATAAGTCACTATAACTTTCTGTGATTAGTTCACACCTAATAGATCTTTAAGGGATTTTAATTCACAGTTATATGGATTATAGTTAAATTAAACTTTATTTAACTGTATTTATTGATGTTTATTATATAAGTGTCTGCATCTGATGACCAGTGTGATTCAAAATCTCTATAAGAACAGGGGTTGGTCTGCTTTCAGAGAGGCTGAGCAAATACACGGGTCTGGAATAAAGTGTGAACCAATCACATAAGGTCATAGAGATGTGATCATTTGTTCATGGTGAGTAAAGGTATGATTTGCACCATTTTTTTAAATAAATTGTTACTGCATATTGTACCAGCTTGGCTGAGTGATCACTAATCCATCGCTCTCTGATCATCCTGGGTACCAAAATCCACAATAATGGTGACGACACCGGTCGTCACAGTTACAGACAAGTATCCGTCTACAGATTCCTCTTCCCAGCATGGATTATGACTAAAAATTGATGTTAATGGAAATATACAGAAATCTGCTGCAATGGTGAAACGTTTCAATGTTAATTTGTTACAACAGCAGAGGGCGCTGCTCTTCCACATTGCCAGTAAAATTTACTGCCACAGATTAAGAGTTGTCTCCTTTTCCCAGTGATGCTGTATTCTTAATGTTTGTGAAGTGGCAGGGTATTGATTTTGACGGAATGGAAATAAATACTCTACAAACAGAGTGCGTGTAAAATCTGTTTTGGTACCTATGGAGGCTGTGTACGCTGCTGCAGCCCTCCAGTGTTTTTCTTGATCTCTGTTGTGTCAACAGTGCAGCACCTCCACCCCCTGGTGGTGGTGAAGGAGAGAGTTTGTGGAAATTATATTAGAGTGTAACTTATTAGAAACTGTATGCTTGTTAAAGTTTTTCTAAGGGTTTATTCTTTTGGTGCAAATGTCCCAAAGGAATATAAATAACATAAGTAAAAAGAAAGTTGTATTTACAAAGGCTTTACTCAAGATCTTCTGTGACTCTAAAGAGGTTACTTTGAGGAAGTTTCTCTTCCAACTCAGCTTCCTTTTTTAAACCAAGTGAAGTCATCTCTGACTTATGACACACTGCTCAGACGTGTCAACACTCTTCAGTCACTTGACTTATACAGCGACAAACAACTCCCATTCCAAATGTCAGTCACAATCTGATTAAAAAGGCTTGTTTAATTTAACAGAAACTGTCGAGACAAAGGCACGTGATGCATGAAAAATACAACTGATTGATCACATGGTGTACCGGAGACGAAAAGAAAATGTAAACCAGATCTGTAGTTCTGTGGGTAAAACGTCCTGAAATATGTCAAAATATGAGCAAAAAACAACAACAACGTATGATACAGTCAGTAGAACAACAGAGACACAACAGCAAACATCAACACAAACATGTTATCATGGCAGACAAACATTAAAAAGTGGTCCGTAGCTTCATGTTCCTAAGACAAGTAAGAAATAATACATTAGTCAGTCCAAAAAAATAGGCTCATAGTTAATGACTTAGAGTGTGTAATGCATTTCTCTGTCACCAATGGAGCATTGAAGGCTGGTTGTTGCCTTTTCAAGAGAAAAGAATTGCATTGTTCCTCGGAAAGAGGCTTTTATCACAGTATAACCTATAACTTCTTAATCACATCATTAGTCAAAGACAAACATCAGACCCCTAAGACGAAAAGAGAGTCAAGAGTCTGACTCTGTTTTTGTGTTGTGTGGGCGTGTGCGCATGTGTGCTTGCACTGGAGAGCTGGCCTGCGTTGATATTACCACGCTATCAGCTTGATAATGCAGCCGGACTGATTTTTGGCCCTTGAGAGAGGAGACAGCTGGACTTATCAGAGCTCAGCAGTGGCTTCAGTGGTTATGGATCTCACATGCCAACATTAATGACACTTCCTCAGGCAACCGCCCACCCATCCCCCCCCACCCCAGCACCAACACTCTGTCACTGTAAAACACTGACGTAAAATGTTCACTCCTAAAAGACACATTTTAAAAACTGTGCTCTTGGAAATCAAATATATTGCACTTTTAAACATCAGGAACAATACACTTTAAGAGATGACTGACCATATGGGCAGACGAGGCAATGAGGAATAAAGAAAATAAAACACATAAAAAATAGGATGTCCACTGCCGCCATGTTGTAGTCTGGAGATTCTTCATTAAAACAACCCTAACCCCCCCGCCCCCCCGAGTGTTAGATGAGAAGACTGATACCACTCTAATGTGTGTATGCTAAATATGTAGCTACAACCAGTAGCCAGCTAGCTTAGCTTAGCTAAAAACTAAGGGAAACAGCCAGCCTGTCCCTGTGCAAAGGTAACAAAATCCACATAACAGCCACTTTTAACATTTCATACCTGTGGCCGACAAGGTACCAAGTTTAAGTGTTTGCTTGTGCGTGCATGCTTGCGACAGTTTGAGAGATGTTAAAGTTGAGCTGAAGCAAAATATGATTTTATCTCATCTCCTGAATATTTCTCTGAAAACTGTTGGAAAGAGTGAGTCCTATGTGGCTGCACCGTAGTGATAAAGCACCTCTCTTCACCCTTCTTCATTCTTGATTTGACTATTTGATGATTTCATAGCAATCATTGGGAAAGTGACAAAATTTACTGTTATATAAATATTATTTTAAAGATTAATTGAAAATTGTTAGTAACACACATTCAAGTTCTAGACAAGGAAAAAATAAAATCACAAAATTAAAATTTCAGTCTGACTTTAAAAAAACAGTCCTCTGTAAATGCATAATGTTCGTGTCTTCTGACGATTGTACAACCAATCCTCTTAGACAGTCCAATCCTGACAACTGACAGCGTCCATGTAATATTGTTTAAAGTGTGCACTCTTCACCATCAGGCAGCTACCAGCAACCCATCTATGGTGTGCTGTAAACGGTCCCAGTTCTTCCAGAATATGGTCAAAAAACAAACTCCCAGGAAGGTAGCGACCACATGGTGGCGGCTCCTCATCAGTGGAGCGGCAAACTTAGCCGCAGTGGAGACACATACCAGGATGACCGTGATGATGGCCAGCATGATGTTGATGCTCTTCCCCAACAAAACCCGGGCGTCATGGCTCTCGAGCTGGACCGTCTGCTGCTGCTGCTGCTGCTGGAGCTCCAGCTTCGACACTCGCGTCTGACACGACTCCAGAGCCTCCTGAGAGAGACGGAGGTGATGGAGAGAGAGTTTGTGGGTCTGGATGTTTCTCAAGTGGCTAAAGGGCATTGTGCTGAAAACGGAAACGAAAGGCAGGGTGCTATTTGCTGACACATATTTACGCATTTTCTGTAAAAACTGTCAGATAGTGAGGGACTTTTTAAAGAAGCCAATAGCGTTAGCACTAAATGTGCCTTACAACCCCCCTTCATGCAGCTAACTTGGATGTCAAACTAGCTGATTCTGCCTGACTGGGAGCACGCAATGAACATGGATGAAAAAATGTTAAAAAGACTTTCCAACTACAGCCAAATACAGCATCCGACGACAGACAGACGCCAGACCCAGCTACAAGTCAATGTATTTGCTCTGTACTGGATTCCCTGTCATCAAACTGGCCTCAGTTCATCTCAGATGATGTGTTTGGTCTCTGTACGGCCAGTTCTTGAGCCCTTTACAGTTAGCTTCAGTTAATGGTTACTTCAGCAATAAGTAAAGCCATCTATTCATCAGGAAACTCCATGAATCACAGATAGTTCAGGCAGAAGAGCTGAAGGACATCAGAAGGAAAACCAGAAAATATTTTCTCCATAGAATTGAATCCAGTTTCACCCAAATCAGTGAATGCAGTTGTGCTTTTGTACAGTAACCAGTGAGGCCTGGCCTCACTGGTTACTGTTGCTGGTTACTACTGTTGCTGGTTACTACGTTGCTGTTCTAGATTGTTTGATGAGTGGTTGTCATGATATTATTGGTTGAAAATGGTTGGTAGTAGCTGATGTAAGAAAACTTAAGATTTCAGTATACTGGAGGGAAAAAAAATGATCTGATTTTGATATGAAAACACAAAGAAATGAATTTTGGCATCTATTGTTAAATAGGGGCACCATATGACTGTGGATGTGATCTAAGAGGGTTAAAAATACATTTTATTTCAGCTTGACTTTAGTCCTCAATTACCCAATTTCCCCCTAGAAGATTAACTATGTATCAGAAGACAGATAATAATTTGTATTGTCAGAAATGTCAAATGACAAAACAGTTAGCATTGCTGTCTGTTGAAGGGAGCCATGAAACACAGGCAGCTGATACACTCAGGTCTTTATGGAAGTGGACTCATGATTTCGACCAATGGCATTAACAGATGTCAGACAACTTCAGTGATATGTTGAGATTTTATATTCATTTATAATCCCAACTAATGACATACAGGTAGTTTCCAAGTCATCAAGTCATCTCAACATAATAGAGTCACTATCATATACCTGTATGTCTCTAGCCCTTTCATGAGCCTGGTAAGCCACCCTCTCCTCGATGCTGGCCAGTTCCTGCTTCAGATTAGCCATCTCATGTTGGTGAAGCTCTGTCAGGTCGTTTAGTTGGTCTTCCAAACGCTCATACCTGGCAGTCGATGTAGAAAGAAGCAGAAATATTAGTTAAAATGTATTATTTATAGGCAGATTTGGACTTACTGTATTTGGACCACTTCTGCGGATGTTAATATGATTAATTGTATCTACCATTTAGTAAATACTTATCTGTAACTGCTGTGGTTGTTAACATTTTGAAATTAATAGAACTTATGTCAATTCACAGCTTGAGAATGTAGAATGAAACATTAGGCCTGGTGCTGTATTATGTAAGGACAATGAAATATAATGCGATGTAAACATACCTGTACCTCTCCTCCTGCAGTGTTTGGCTGATGATGCCATACTCTTTCTTGAACTGAGACTTCAGCTCCTCCATATCCTCCTCCAGCTGGCTCTGGGCATCTTTGATCTCGCTCAGCTCCTCCAGGCTCAGAGCCAATCTGCTCTGACTGTCCTCCCCGGACTGCTGGCCCTGGCCCTGACCCTGACCCTGTGCCTGCCCTGCTGATGCTCCTGCCCCCGCTGAGTTCCCATTACTGTCTGCTGAAATCGAGGCACTCCCTGAGGAGCACTCATCATCACTGGGATACTTGGGCTTGCCCACCATATAGGTGCTGCTACTCAGCCCCTTTCCTGCACTGTCAGTGGGCAGTGGTGAGGAAGCATCCAGAGTGGTCTTGAGGTGAGCAATGTTGTCAGCACTGCCAAACTTGTTCCTGATAAGGTTGGCGAACTCTCTGGGCTTGCTGAAGAAGAAAGGAGGGGAGAGGGAAACGCCAGGTCCGATGGTCTTGATCTTGTCCATTGTTGGGTGTCGGCCACTGCCAGTCATATCCCTTAGCAGCTCTCTGGGTGACTCCCTGGGTATGGTGCTGTGTTTGACAGTGGAACGACGAGGCGATGGGATGTGGTGGCTTTCATTGTCTTTCATCTTTCGATGGTACTGCTCCAGCTTCTTTTGCATCTGGGCTATGTTTTGAGCTGACTTCTGGTTCTTCTTCTCAAACACCTGCTTGATGCGCCCTACTTGCTGCTTGTCCGCACTGTTCACCAGCTTCAGGTACTCAGCCACATTCTCATCGCGGGCCGTCTGCTCAATCTTCAGCTGCTCTGTGACTTTCAGTATCTTCTGCTGGAGGTTGTCCAGGCAAGAACGACTACGCTGGATCTCAAAGCCCAGAGCAGGACCAGGACCTCCATCACTCAGATCCAGATCCAAGTTGTTCTCTGAAGAACCCCGACGCATTGATAAAGGAATGCTCAGAGAACTTCCCTCAGTACTCCTTTCCTACAAGGAGGAGAAACAAAGATCAGATACAGATACTGTATTAGACATGAAGCATGATGATCTTTTACAATGGAAATTTTTCTAATTAGCATAACAAATTCATATTGAAAGGGTAAAATATAGCCTACAATTTTAGTTTATGCATTACAAATGACAGCCTAAAGGAAAATTCAATTCAGTTTCAAATTTTCTAGTTTTGGCTTTCATTACTTGTTATTAAGATACAGTATTTTGCTAGAGACAGGTTTATATAATTATGCTCAACTGCAGGCGGCTGGGCAAAAACTGCTAAGTTGCTCTGCAGTACAATGGACATTTACAACCTTTTTCTCTCATTTTTACTCCCAAATGAATAGTTTATATAATTAGGTCAAGGGTTGTTCTTTTAAAACCCGATCTGCTGGTGTTGCTATGCCCCACTGTGTCCACTGTAACTGTGTCTTGTTGTGTTGCTGCTTCTTCACGTCTCTAGAAACTGGCTGGTTAGTAAAATGTTAATGATGTGATTTTTAAATTCGTTTCTGCATTTGCTCTTCATCAACAGTAATTATACTCAGCGAGTCCTTGCATCTGCTTTATTTCGGCTTCTATGCTATTGCCACTGTGAGACCATCTGGGTGTGTATGTAATGCTCTTATTTGGCACGTCTGTTCCGTTTTAACAGCCAGAATTTAATCCTGTTTGTTTACAGTATAGCACACAGCTGACAAAATTCAGATAACAGTTATTAATGTGTGTGAAAGAAGTGGAGCGTGCTCATCCAATCTAGGTCACTGATAATGTCACACAAGGCCAAAAGGCTCAGGAAATCCCTTTTCCAGACATTGTCCCCTATTTTTACAGTACATTACCATTTTCCTGATAGAGGCTGAACATTACAGTCAGTGAATTACTGACACATCAGACAGAAACTGTCTTGAGTTCTCTGCTGTGGACTTGAGGAAGTGAAACAGAATAGATATGGTTTAAGTAAGCAAATTTAACATGGCAGAAAACCGGAAGACCTTCCATAAAGAGAACACTGAGGAAAGCAGCAAGGGGAGAATTTAATTAGGTTTCATAGCAGCACTTTTAGAACATAGTGTCACGGCACTGCAATGTAGTGGTGGCCTAACAAGCCACTGGATCTTGCAAGTTGATGACAGTACAAACACCAGTGTAATGATGAGGAGGTGTAAGCTGATAAAGTCTAATACAAAGTGTTGTACAACAAGCACTACAGGCTGTACAAAGCTGCACTAATCCTTAACAAATGTAACACTGCTAGTGTTTTCAAGCAAATAAACAGATCACAGCTAACTCAAGCAGACTTAAGGCTCAATCCTGCTCAGCATTTCCACATCACGACGTCATGCTTACATACTGCAAGCTAAGCACTTTTACAATTGTCTAACGCATGTAGAGTTCACCACACACTGACACTCCAGGACACATGACTGTTAGCTGGAATTCAAGAGAAGGTTGGCCAATAAAAGGAGAATTAAGTACGACTAGTCATACACCGCGGGCAGGCACTGAGTAACATATAGCAAATACTTGGACTAAAACAAAGACACGTTCAGCGGGACTACTCCTCTTTCAAAATGAGTTGCACTCAAGTTATCCAGTTGCACATGCAGTCCCATTTACTTGCTGTTGTCTCTGTGACTTCACACTCAATCAACTGGTCAAACTTGTTTGCCAGGGCGCCACCTAGCAAGAATTTGGTGTGTCATCTCTGAAATCTTCAGTTATTAATAGAACACAAACACCACAATGTAAAACACAGAAACTGCTTTATACTATTATTGCAATATCTGTGTCAGTGCACCGCTTTGGTCCACGCTGAAATATCTCTAGCTAACGATAGGTTGGACTGTCATTTTGTAATAGATTCTAATTTCGCACATACAATCATGTTCCCAGAAGGATGAATCCTAGTAACTTTCCTGTAACGCCTCCTGTGCTCCAAATTTCTATTTTGTCCCATGCTTTTATGACCACATACCAGCATAGCTGTCATTCACACCAGCCTCAGCTGTGCTGTGTGGTTAGTGACAATGAGCAAATGTTAGCATGCCAACACACTAAGATGCTAAACAATATACCTGCTAAACATCAGCATGTTACCAAGCAAACATTAGCCTTTACTTCAAAGCACAGCTATGTCCAAATACAGCTTCACCTAGTATGTCTGGAAACTGTACTCTTGTTTGTACATGTATATACAAAAAAAAAATTGTGCCAATAATTATACTGTACATATATAATATACTTATTTATGTATAGTGTGGAGCCAGAGAATGCCATGCTTTTTTTCTGCAAGCATGCCTGGGGTATTTCAGCCTCTGTCCTCATCCAGATCTCTCCCCCTCCCTGGCATCTGTCCTTCTTGAACACAGGACTCTTTGTTTGCAGAGGAAAAAGAAACACTTTGTCATGTCCTACCTCTGCTGTGTCCAGGACTCTGATGAGCAAGCTACTGCATATTGATTCACTGGCCTGACGTATAGCCCGAGGAGCCCCGCACCCAAAGCTCCTGCTCCTTCCATGCAACGCAATATCATTTGTCTAAACACTCAAAGTTTCGCACATAAGCTTTTGTCAAACCCGTTTGTCACACAAAGAAAGAGGAGCTTAATATCCTTCCTTATAGGGCAGGCTTATGTGTTAGTCTTTTTTTAGTTATCAAACACCAAACACAAAGAGCTGCCTGTTCGACCAGACAGCTTGGACAGCATGCTATTTGTGCAGTGCTGGAACTAAGCTAGCTCCTCGGGCTCTCTCCCACCGCCAGCCTTAACTCTTACATGTTGTGAAGGATTCTCTTCTGTAGCATTAGAGGCCAAACACAGAGCACAGGAGTGTAAGTTTATTCCTTCAAGTGATATCATAGATACAGGATGAGCGTAAAATAGATCCAATTGTGACCTGGGAACCATTGATGGATAACTGCCGAGGCCTGCAGCAAAAGTAAACCTTGACAGGAGTAGATGTTTGGAAAGAGTATCAGTACAAGTTACATATTTACACTCATGCACCTCAGCCAGTGAATGTCAAGCCAAAATTGTATTACACAGCTGGAATGAGGGAGTAAGCCTTTTGTTATAAAAACAAGATGGCCTTTGGCAGTATGAGGCCTGATTCATGAAGTGCAGCTCAAATAACACGAATAACACGAGCCAGATGTTTTACCCACACTAGAACCCAAGCAAACGAGAATGACGCTTGACTATTTCCTGACTAGACATATTATAAAAACTGTGTGATATTAATTTAATAAGCCTGCTTCCACCACGGCTGCTGCTGCTGCTACTCGAGATTTCTTCATATGCTGACTAACTGTAATCTGAGGGTCTCTCTGGATGAGCGGCTCTGCAAAATGAATTAGCCTCATGCTGATGAAAATGTCCTCCCAAATCTGCTGAGGAGCTGCCCTACTTTTCCCTCCGTTTCTCCCAAACACTTAGGCAGGCGTTCTCCGGGGGTTGTTGAGGTGGGAGGGTGAAACAGTGCGAGGATTGATGGTCTTTGGGGATGGCTGGAGATGACCGGGGGGGGGGGGGACTTGAGGAAACACTGCTGCAGCACGGCAGACGGCAGCGGTAAAGTCTGACAGTTAGATGGATCATCCTTAAGTGACAGGTCACCAATTCAACCCAGGGTAGAGTTTGACGAGATGATGTTTCCATCTATATGATGTGCATGGGTGTCCTTGAGCAACATGATTAACTCATACGTGCACTCACCGACTGTGATTCTTCAGGATTTAAAAGCTGGGCCGTGTGAGACCAATCTTCCTCATCATTAGGGCTGGAACTAACGACTATTTTCACCATCGATTAATCTGCTGATTATTCCAGCCATTCATTGATTAATCGTTTAGTCTACAATGTCAAAAAATTGTAAAACATGCTCATCACAATTTCCCAGAGCCAAAAGCAACGTCGTCTTTTTCCAACCAACAGTTCAAAACTCGAAGGCTCCTCATTTACAATCAGAAAGCAGCAAATCATTACATTTAAAGTTCCCCTCTAGACATGTTCTAAAGTACATAAAAATACTAATATTATATAATGACTAATATTTTATTTAACATGATTTTCCCACCCTCCCGGTGTACATTTGAATCTCATATTGTTAGGAACTGTGGACAGATACGAGTCAGTATAGTCCAGGTCTGACACTTTAGGGGATGTAAACAGATGAAAAACACATTTTTGAGCGGAGGGGGTCTTTAAGAAAGTGGAACCAGAAAATGTTTGACATTTTTGCTTGAAAAATTACTAAAATTATTAATTAATTATCAGAATAGTTGGCAACTAATTTTCTTTCGAATCGACTAATCGAATAATCCACCAATCATCGCAGCTCTTCTGATCGCATGCTTAAAATTGGGTTTATAAATGTGAGAAATTGCTGTCTTTAAAGTTAACATATGCCCACACTGCCGTTTGACTCACCCATTGACACTGGTGTGTCAGTGGAGCAGAAGAAGAGAGACAGAAAGTGGGAGACAAAACAGAGAGAGCCACAGAAGCAGAAACAGATAAGAGGACAGGAATAGAACAAAGGGAGGATGCTCCCGAACACAGCACAGCAGCACACATCATCCCAATCATCATCATCTCCACCAACATGATCTACAGGAGGCCTTTGAGGCCCCCAAGGTGCCTCCCTCACACCTCAGCCCTGTATGAGCCCCCTGTCCCCCACGCTGTCCTACATAGCACACAGCGTCTGTCCAACACCATGGCCCATTTAATATGCTCACTAGACAGCATAACATAAAGATCCAACTGCATTAGCCTCAATCTTAACCTAACAAGGGAGAGCTGTGTGCTGTACTTGCTGTTCTGCTGGGGAAAAAACCCACCACAGTCTTAGCTACATTTTGGGGGCAAAGTCAGGGGAGTCAATAGAAACTGCCACTGTTGTTTATCTTGCATTGCAGTGTGCTCGCTCTTGGATCAATGATCTAGTTAGTGATTCATTTTTTTCATGCAAAAACAGACCTCATCTGCCCACCGCAGCACCAGAGGAAACAGGTGAAGCAGCATTTCAGGCAGCACTCGGGTCCGGAACTGGATGTGTGTGCACTACAAAGTTAAGCAGCATTGGAGAAATAAATATTGGTTCATTAGCAGAAAGTACAGAAACTGAGCCCGTTTCTTGCCAAACTTGTTGTCCCACCCTGCTACATTATTAAAACCTTTTTCTTATGCAAACAGGAAGGTGTCCCCCGGTACGAGGAAGTAATGTTTGCAAGTACTCACAATCGCAGCTGTAATCTGGCGAAACCATCAGTTAACAAAATGTAGGGTCAACTCACACACAGACACATGCAGCTAAAACCACAGGTGTTTGCAATGATGTGAGGAAACTTGATCAAAAAGGATGAAGCTGTGGTGTGCGGTGCATAGGGTGGCACTTGTTTAGCGTTCTCTCTGTCGATGCCTCTGTGCAACCCAAATAAATACTCACACACACACACAAGGGAACAGAGCTGGCACACTCGCTGAGATGGAACAAAACCGTCCCTTCAGCAGAGAACAGAACCACAGAGGGGAAGAAGCCTGTGGTGCTTATTGGTATTCCCTCCAGCTGATCTTCGTGGATACAGACGCTCTCCCACTCAGAGCTCACACAGCGAAACAGGAAGAAAACCGGAGAGGGAGGGGGGGGGGGGGGGGCACATCTTTTATTGT
>JBBPCS010000917.1:12983059-12998796 GCA_037974645.1 Hollardia meadi | reverse complement strand
CCCCCCCCCCCCCCCCCCCCCCCCCCCCCCCCCCCCCCCCCCCCCCCCCCCCCCCCCCCCCCCCCCCCCCCACACCTTTGAGTGTAGTCCGAAAAGCTGACCCAACATCCCCCTTCTCCTCTCATCTGCATCCCACAGCTGCCTCTGTGGCCACTCACTGATTGCAAAACCTTTCTTTTGAGAGGCCAAACAGTAAGCAGAATCATCAGAATAAAAGAGGGGGGGGGGGGGAATAAAAAATAGCAACAGAGTTTGAAGTCTTGAGTTTCCTGAATGACTAAACCTCCGGAGAGGTCAGTGAGATGTGTTGCTTAAGACGTATTCGCTATTTTTCTCTTGACAAGCTGGTCCGGGACTAAATCAATAGCCCATTAACACTCCCAGCGTCTGCTTGCCCCTGTGGACTGGCAGAGTATTGAATGGGATTCAATTAAGATAAATATGCAGCATTCAATGTACTGATTCAAAGCGAGAGAGCGAGTAGAGCCAATGGTGTTGGATTCACACAGCATATTAAAAGGTTGTTGACGTGACAGCTAATGAGTTTGACTTTTCCTGGTTACATGAATGTTAAGAGAGCCACTACAGGTATAAAGCGCGAGGTTCCCAGACATGTTACACTCAGATATGAGCAGAACCACCATCCAGTGAGGAATAAAGACTGAGGTGTTGCATCATCTTTGGCCTCTAACCCACTATATCTGCTGCACAATGGCTTGAGTGAGGAACCAAACAGGAATGTCATTTGCGGCCAACAAAACGGGAGGAAAAACATAATTACACAGTCCAGCGGTAATAAACCAGCCAGATCATCAGACATGTTGTTCCATCACATTGTGTTGGTCGCCGTGCCACAAACGTCTTGATTGCTCACTTGAGAAGCTCATATTATTTTGCGTATGATTCTTTCAACCTGCACTCCAAGGGAAAACATTTTGGTTTCGTTAATTGGGAAAAAAAGAGTCCATGACCTGCTTGGAGACCTGCCAGAAAAAGTCTTGCTCCACCTTCAGAGTCTATAGGCAGCAGACCTAAAGGCTGGTTGGTGCTAGAAAGAGAAACAACCTGCTGCGCGACACTTGACTAACTTTCTGGTTGCCCAAGACTCACTTGTGGAGCATCCCTCTTCTTACCGGGTGTCACTGGGACTGAAAGCACCTGGCTTTAAACACACACACACACACGTGTTGATCTGTCACAGCCTCCAGGGATTTTTTCTGAATATCACGCATTAACATTAGATAACAATTGGATGGTTTTCCCCAAAACCTGCTTGTGTGAGGCTGAGGGCTTTTTGAGGAGTTCTTTTTTTTCTTTTCTTATCCAAGTCAGTGGTTTCGGGACAGATTTGTAAAGCTCTTTCAGCCAAATTTGTGTTTGATTTGGGCTGTATGAATAAAACTGGTTTGACTTGATTAGATCAAGATTTAGGTCAATACTATTTCTGTGTCAAGACTTAAGAGGAGGATTAAGGTAAGAGAGTTTAATTTCTACTCTCGGAAAACACCTGTATGATAGAACGCAGTACAAAAGCTCTGCAATAATTCCCTTATGACTTACCTAAGACTTTCAGTTTCTGTTTGGATCATTACTTTAGTTGTCTGTTTTTTTACTCTATTGTATGGTACAAATTGAGGCCGTAGGGGCGCTGCTGTTGGAAGTGAACGAGGACAGATATGAGAAACAGCTGCATCACAGACTACAGCATAAAGAAGTCACCATATGGATGATCATCCAAATGAACTACTGATTCTACTGGATTACAGTGTGCAGGGATTTTAATTGTTCTCAGTTTTACTCTGATCTGGTATAAACACTAAAAGCGTTCTAATTTCGATTAGGGCTGAGACATTTAGGCCTTGACGATTAATTGATTAATTAATAATTCAAATGTTTGAGTCATATTTTTTAAAGCCCAAATCCCTCTAAATTCACTGGATCCAACTTCAACCCATGCACGTTTCTTGAACTGAAAATCTTTAGGTTTTGGACAAAACAAGCAAATGAACTTCAACTTGGGCTCTGGGGAGCAGGTTTCACCATTTTATGACACTTAATAGACCAAACAATCGAAAGTTTTCAGCCCTAATTTCGATGTAAGGCAGCGCAGAAAGATTATTGTCCCGTTTGAGTATCGTCAAACATGTGGACAAACCCATATGTCCCTTGCAGGATTTGCAGGATCAGTTTACAGTGACAGATACTTCCAGGAGACCTTCACACCACTACAACATCTCACTAAAAACTGCTCTTTCCATCTTGTATTGGAGACTCTTTGTTGCGGCTTTTACGCGGCGCAGCTGTTGGTTTCACATGACGTAGAGATCGACAGACAACAATGTATCGCTGGTACAGTTCGGGACCTGCCGTCTATCACAAGCCATGCTGCAAAACACACTCATGATACTCACCATCCGGCTGCCGAGGTATTTCTCTACTTCATATAAACTTCGCACAGACACGTTCGCGCTGGGCATAATAATCCCGTGTCTGCGGTCCGTTAGGAGCTGATGGTTCTTCAATTCAGGACCAGGACTGGTTTACAATTTACGCCTTATCTCCATGTTTAACCCTGTTTCTCTCCCTATCTCTCCCCCTCCCGTTCGCTCTCTCTCTCTCACACACACACACATTTAACATATTCACACACACACACTGGCTGCTCTCTTCAACATGCAAAAACTATGCGCGAACCCAAACTCCGCCTATTTCTGCGTGCAAGTGTGACTGAGTGAGGAGGGGTTAACTCCTTCACGTGTCCATCAGTGGTAGATGAACAAAAAAACAGCTCTGGATTTTTTTTTTTTTGTGATTCAAATAAAAATAAATGTCCTCAAATCAAAGTCCTACGGAAGAGGATTAGGGACACGTGAAAAATATATTTGAGTTTTGACTTTTTTTCTCAGAATTCTGAGTTAAATTCTCAGAGTTAAACTTTAAACTCGGAATTCTGACTTAATCAGAATTCTGACTTGAAACTCAGAATCAAGCAAATCAATAAATCATGTATAAATATGACAATATAACTTGGGAAGAATGTGCACATTAAAAACTGTGTTAAGTGTGAGGACTATTGTAAAAAGAAATTAATTTTTTTCTAGTTAAAGGGGTGAAGATACTTCAGGTAACAGATGAAATGAGGAATGAGGAGAAAGAGTTTTAAAATAATGTATTGAACATATTTCAAAATATGTAGGGATGCTAGGTCTATAAGCTGTAGCTTTAGCCTACACCTTTTCAGTCTGTTGAAAAACATCTGTGTTGTGTTATTTGTTCCACAGTGTTGTGAAGTAATTGTCCCATTTGTTGTTTTTGTGTAATTACTCACAATTTCTTTGTTATGATAATCTCCTATGATAAGACAAGGTATACTGTATCTGTAAGAGTAAATATAATTTTTTTTATTCTGTCTATTTTTCATAAAACCAGTTCAGTCACCTTGTTTTGCAGCGCCTACACCAATGTCACTCATTCAAACCCCAAAAGGCCATGGGAACAGTCCAGCTGGCCCATTCACTAATTCATTCAGCTTGGAATGAGCTAATCCACCTAGCCGTGAACAAAAAAGCCTGTGTTGCATTACAGCTAGCTTAACATTTACAGTTACCAAGTGTTTGTTTTTGCAGCCTGTAAACAAAGACGTCAAGAGAACCCCTTTTTGTTTGTACAGTGATCATGCAGTGAGTGCGCCATACATTGACATGCATTAACCTCTGGTTCGAAGAGGGCAGGTCAAGCGATACAGAGATATGATAGAGCTGTGGAGAATCACATAAAGAAGCTAGTGGATACAATGGACTTCTAAAAACAGCAGCAGGCAATATCATTCTTCTGGTCATCAAGTTTTAATGGCCCCATCAGTGCCTTTAATTAGCTGGACACGTACAGCAAATGAAAGCAGTCACTGTCCTCGGGTCACCCATATCCACAGAGCACTAATGAAAAATTGATTGGCTAATAACACACTGAAAGTCTAGTGCTTTGCATAGCACCCTGCAACATCTTCCACCTCCACACGTCACTTGACACGAAACAGTAAGTCACTGGGTTAGGATACAGATTTTGCATTATTAATTCAGAAGGAACATGTAAACAATCTCTTTAGTTTACAGCAGTTCCGAGAAGCAACATTACTGAGCTTTGATAGGTTTGTTTAAACTCAGAGACTCGTCAAGTCTGGAAGGTATACAAAGAGCTATTTCAGGTTTAACTCTGCAAAGTTGTCCAGATAACTCATGAGGGGCAAAAGAGAACATGCTGACAAGACTCCATTGCTAAACCCCAAATCAAATGTTTGTGAGGTCAACTTAACCAGTGTTACTCTCTTAAGGGGGACTATGACCGACTAAGGTCAAAGGTTGATTAGCTTACTGTAGTAGAGATATTTTGAATACTCCAGTGATGTCTTTGTCTGAATGCTTAACAAACTGAAATGGGACAGGATTTATCATGGTTATTGTTTTTGTATTTGAACTCTTTTTGCAGCAATAACATGCCTGAAAAAAATACCACTGCCTTTATAATTAAGAGGCGCACTAAACCAGACCAGATACACAAACAGGCACTGCTACAGGAAATACTTCCCCTCTCTTCGCCCACAGAAAGCCCATTATGATGCAGACTGTCGAATTCCCGATTTATCTCAACATGACTGAGCATGGGTTAAACATGACATATTTTAGGGTATTTGGCAATCCACAGCTGCTTTCTGAAAAATACTGACACAAAAACAGGATTGTGTTAAAAAGCACAGAGCCTGAAAAGCTACACTTGATTCTCTCAAACATTACATACAGCGAAGAGTCTGGTGAGGTAAATATTAGGAATCAGCTCCACCAATTCTTACTGGTATTGTCAAACAAAACGAAAGCTCAATTAAATAATTAGAGAAACATGACTGATAGGTGTTTTTATTTTTAAATGACTCAACCATCATTTTCTGTCCACATTAATTTGTCCAAAAGGCAGAATCCATGAACTACCAAGTGCTGCGCATCGTCACCGTCTTGGTGCATTCTATACACAAATCTATATACACGACTTCTGATACATGATTATGATGTCAAATATTTGACAAATGATGCTGCCCGATCCTTTGGATTGGCAAACAAATAAGAAATAAAGGTTATAACCTTTAGCGATAACAACACCTCACAAATAAATTCACATTGACAAGTTTTTTTTCCTCATAATTATAATAAAATCTTAAAAAGCATGACCATGTAGGAAAGCAGTGAAAAACAAACCGGCGTGATTCCTTCAAATTACAAACGAGATCTGCAGAAAACAGAAAGGTCTGGAGGCAATGAAGCATAAAATACTATGTACAATAAAAAGCGCAATCTACTATGCAGGTTTCAAGGGTTTATTCCTGAATAGGCTTGGAGTTTGTTTTATTTGTCCTTTGTTGTCAAATTTGCTCTACCAACTGGTTACTGAGGAGTCAGAAGTAGGAGCAAGGTAAGAGTGAACAGAATTCCCATAGGATGCTGTGTCATAAATACAGTATGTTATGACCACTTAGTGATCATTTTGTGGCGCACTCCGATTGGTTGGCTGTCGAGTTTTCACAGTCCAGTAGTGCAACTAGAAATGGCACAGTGTGTCAGACCCCGGAGACCGCCTGGCTATTATAATCGGTAGACTCCATTTTGAGGATGTAAGGGATGATACTGTCGATCTGCACATTGCCAATGAGCCCTGCGAAAAACAGCTCCTCTGTGACAGCGGCACTGATCAGCCTGAGGGCAGGAAGACGCAGCAACAGCTTGGATAACCTGAGAGCAATAAGCGGGAAATGGGGACACAAAATTTTAACATGTGCACTGTGGCAAGTACATCTATGGTGTCATCATAAATCTGTCTTGCTAAATATAGAGCAATTCTGTACTAGTGTCAATGAGCTGGCACAATGTAGTAAAGAGGTAATGCCTACTCACCGATAGGAGTCTTCCGGGTAGGTCCTGGTTACGTAGTCCTGCAGCTCCATGTAGGCCTTCTCCTGAAACCGCTCTATCTGTGGGGTATTATCTATGCCTGGGTGATCTGGTACAAAAACAACATATGCACAGTGAGACATGATTCTATGCAAATTCAGCCCTCTGTTAAACTCTTTACGGACGGAAGAACTTAAAAGTGTCATTTAAATTTCGTAAACCGGCCAGTTGTCTACGCACCAGGACTAAAGAGAACGATGGCTTTGAGGTAGGCATATTCATAAGAGTCTGGTGACAGCTTCAGCATGCTGTTACAGAACTCCTGCATCCTCCAAATGTGCTCCATTACTAGTTTTACTCGCTCCGGAGAAAGCTTCTCTGTAGAAGACAAAAGACATGTTTAGAGGAGTGAAGGATGTCAGGGGCCCAGCATCTGTATGGTTTTTAGAAAATTCAAGACAAATTGTGTCATCAAAGTGAACCTGACAGATCTCAGCGTTTGCTTTGCATAACTTTTTTCCCGCTCCACACTGCAAAACATTCTGCTTCTTTGCATCATATTCAACCTTGCAGGCAGCCAACAGCTGAGCCCTCCTACCTTCCTGTAAGCTGGTCTGCAGATGGTTGATAATGGCACTTAAGATGGTACCAACATTCATAACACTGGAACACTGTGCCAGACCCAGGGCAAACAGCTCATTCCAGCAGGCTTTCATCAAGTTAATGTCATTATCCTGCCCACTGTAAAATAAAATAAGATTACATTTACTACAGAGAACTGTATGGCCACACACTGGAAACATAACTTAACTGTCACTTTAAAACTGACATGTAATGACACAGTACAATATGTGTATTTGTGAAACAATGAAAAACCTTGTGACAACGACTTACCCAAGGGTTTGAAAGGCAGGAATAGAGCGCGCCCAGTGCATAGAGAGAAAAAGTAGCCGGGAAGCTGACTCACAAATGTAGTTGACATTGAGGTACTCTGGCACAGGCAAAGGCATCATAAGCTGGAAGAACAACGGGAGAAAACATGACTACACTGTTTATCAGAAAAATGTATGACTCAGTAAAACATAAGGGGTTTGGCCTCACTTGGATTTCATCCTGAGGATCAACGTCAGTGGTCACTTTTACCTTGAAAGGGAAATGGCTGTCAGAGAGTAGCGGTCCTTCCAACTCAACCACAGGACCCGATTGGTCCCCTGACATCAGCTGCATTGTGGCCTCCAAGGACTCTCCCGCTGAGCCATCAGCAGGGTGCAGGACTTTGGCCAGGGTGTCAAAAGCTCTAATGATACAGAAAATATAAACACAAAAAGTTCATATTATAAGATCCATGTGATCCATATTGTAGCACCCTGCTACATTTCTGACTCGGGGGAAATCTAATTAGGTCCTTAAGAGCCGAGTCAGAAACCACATGGCCCTATAGCAAATTGTATTAAAGCTTTGTTACAGCCAGAAAGAAACAGCCCCTGGGGTTCATTCTAATATTCCTGTAGATCTCCAGTGTATGTATGAACTTATTCAGAAACAACTACCGGTCAGTATCAAAGCCTTTTGATTCTTTATGACATCTCCCTCACCGAGTGATATCACTTGCAGTTTGCTCATCTCCTTGGATGTCAGTCATGGAGCTATCCCCGTTGCTAAGCGTTTCAACTCCCATCAGATCATTGCCACTGTCACTTGCCTCCCTGTTCTTGTTGAGATGGGCGAGGGACGTCACTACATTTGCCAGCGTGCCGAGGTCACCTTGAGATGGGTCATCCTGCTGAATGGGTAACAGTCATTATCAAACATGTTTCATAAACAAAGTTTGAATGTTCTTTAGCACTGCCCTGTCTATTTAGCAAAACGTTTGTGCCCCAGAAAGAACAAATAGGACAGAACAGGTCCAAGTCAAACAAATGTTTAGACACATCCACTATCTGCACCAAGAAAATATTCCTGTCTTAATCATTAGTTATCAATGTTAAGTATTTATTTAACCCCAGGTTTCTAAGGGGCTTTAATATATAAGATTTCAATGGCTTGGTAGGAATGACAGTTCAGACTTTAGTTAAATGTAGTGTAGTTAAATGTAGGGCTGTCCTGAATACCATTTGTAAGGCTTTGAAGCCTCAATGAGTTTAACCGTACTTATATCTGGACATTCTCATATACATGATGCAGCTTAACTCTGTTGTACACACATAATCCAGGAAAAGCAGTCGCCCTCCTGATAAATCCTGAGCTCCATCAGAGCAGTCTAAAAAATATTTCAAAATCTAAAAGTTGAATTCTGTATTCGCTGTCCTGTCAAGTTTATAATTAGTTTTTAATTTTTGCTCCTGAAATGTGCTGTGGCATTACTGCACTCATCACTACACTGAAAGCAGCCCATTCAATCATTGTCGTAAATCGTTAAAGAAAACACTCACACATCAGTACAACACAGTAAAGAAATCACCTGAAAAGGTTGCATTGCCCCACATAATTTAAAAGGCAATAAAGCATACAGGAACCAGAAGAGTTGAGTGAAATATCCCATGTGGTGCTGGACTGGATCTGAGAAAATAATCTATTCATGTTGGTGGCGGGTGGCTGATTTATGTGGATTCAGATGAAGTCGGAGCCAATCATTACAAGCTCTCATACTTTCCTCAAACTTAGTCATTATTTACTTTGCTATTATAATTGAGAAGAATGAAAGAGGACGGGAGGGGAGACGTCAGTCACCGTACCCGCCTCAGCCCCGTGCTCGTTGGGACTGCATTTGGGAGAAGTGCTCACGTGTATTGTTCTGTGCACTCGAATCACGTGCACGTAATTGATTTTATGTGTGCGGGTTTAGAGACTAATTAATCGGCACAGGAGCTCCATTTCTCTCGCTTTATTAGTCTTTGCCTCCGTTTCAGTGCAGCCCATCTCCTTCTTAAAAAAAGAGAACAAAAAAGTGAAGCACCCGAATACTAATTTGGATGTCGATTATTATGGCAGTGGCCGAAGCTACGAAGCATTTAAAATCAGCCCTAGTTAAACGTAATGTTAAATGTATTTTGATTGCATTGGTTTTACCTTGTCAGGAGATGCTGGGATCAAGATGGTGTTTTCCAGCTTGGAGAAGGGTTGTTGGATATTGAGTAACATGCTTGACTCAAGCAAACTTGTTGACCTGAAGTCAGAGATTTAACATTTCACATTGCATTATGTGATATGGAACCACGTAACATAAAGTCATTACTCACATTCTTATCAGTATTAGTTACACATGTACAATCTAATTTAAATTCAGTCCAATCCCATGCAGCAAATCCCATCTTTTAGCCAGATAAAGACAGTGTGTCAGAGAGGTGCTAATCCAACATGGTAGTGTTGTATTGGACTACATTATTTTGAAATGTGTAACTAGTTTCCTTTCTATGCCATTTATGAGAATGGGAAGGAGAAAACATGAGAAACAACTTTCTACATTTTGCACTCCAAAAGAACATCAACAAATAACATTAGATGTGTACCAAATATAGTATATTATACAATAAACTGTTTATAACAGACTATAGACTATACAGGTTTATCTAATAAACTGTTAAATTATGGTATTATATTCTGATAAGTGGCTATACCTAGCAGTTTCCTTGTCGGATACAAACGTGGGTGTGGCAGCCAGAGGGCTACACAGGTTCTTGCGGATGTAAATTTTCTCAGTGGAGGCTGCACAGTTGAGGGATTTCTCTCGGGTGTTCACTTCAACTGGCTTCCTCTCACATTGCACAGCTAAAGACAAAACAGGCATCACACCTTGTTAATGGGAGCGCTAAATAACATATCCACAACTGTTTATATCAAATATTATAGTCTCTTACAATCCTGTTTCATGCCCAGAGCTATGCAGCGCTGCAGTCGACAGTACTGGCAGCGATTTCGGTGGAGCTTGTTGATGGCACACTCTCCAGAGCCCCTGCATGTGTACACTAGGTTCTTTCTAATGCTGCGTTTGAAGAAGCCCTTACAGCCCTCACAGCTGACAGCTCCGTAATGACGCCCTGACAAAAGAAAGATTTGGCAGTTGGTGATTGCCTGCTCTTGTGTGTTACTGTAAATGAATATTAAATTAATGTTAAATGTAAATTAAACTTAATTCCTACCTGAGGCCTTATCCCCACAGACAACGCAGTATTCCACAACTGGCTTCACAATAGACGGGTCTGATCCTTCAGTCACAAACTGACAAACATACCCAACATAATGAAGTAATTTAATACAGCATAAATTGCAATATATTTAGACTGAATAAACATGTTCACGCTTCAGTCACAGGAACTTTCAGTAACTTGTTTATCAAAACTGGCTGAAAGAAGTCATTAATATCTTCAGGCAATACCTGAATCTGCTGCCCAGCCAGTTCAGGGGAGGCAAACAACAGCTGGTTAACCCCAGAGCCGTCTGGAGAAGTGAAGATGACCTTGTTGGGTGAGCCTTCCTGCTTGGTCAGGATCATCTTCCCACCAGGGGAATAGTCAGCATTTGCTAAGATAAACTGCTGCTTTCCAGGGGAAGATGGCTCAAGTGCTGTGACAATCTGGATCTTCTGGCCAGTCTGCTGATCAGTTACAATCTATCAGGAAAAAAAAATAAACAAATAACATGAGAGAGTGCTAACTGTATATGCAGAAAGAGTGTGGGACAAGTTAAGGTGAAGACATGATTTATTATAATGACAATACTTCATTATAAGAGAAATTGCACAAATAAGAGATTGGAATTGGATTATCCACCTTATTCCTTACCCCCATGATACCTTACGTGAATTGCTTCCTCTCACTGAGCCGGATGGTAACGGTACGCAAATTCTCTTGCTTAGAAAGTAAAACATGTGGAACACCCTATTACACCTCAAACGAGATAATGTGATAATACCACTTCCTTCTGCTATCAAGAAATGGGAGGATGACCTGAAGAAGTGGCCTCAGATAACATACACTATCATATTTAGCTACTTCACTGACTACGTTGCAACAAATGGTGAAGCAATGAACTATCTGAAAAGCTCTAAGACGTATCAGTACTTCCATGGTAATAAGGTCGGTTGTGTTTTGTTTGTTTTTTTAAAGGAGGTGGGACATAACCTTCTCTATATTAAAGCAGACAAACAGCCGAGTCACAGCTATAAAGCCCAACATCACTGGGCCTGGGTTTTAGTTTCAACGTCAGGTGAAATACAAACAGCTCAGTGCTCATGTGTTGCAGGGCAGGGTGATCTTGCAGTCACACAGCTGCAACACTGTGGAAAGTAAAATGTTCTGATAGTTTTATTAACTATTTTCAATGCATTCTGTAATGACAATTAAATGCCCAACCACAAATATGGATGTGGGTTTTCCTATGTTGGCCGTTTGTCGACAAAATGAAATGAGCACACATACAGTGTTTTGGTCAGTTTAGGTTTTTCAGCCACATTCTTTTGGATTCCTCATCTGTAGGTAGGTGATGGAAACTGTACCATTGGTCACATGAACTCTCTCTTTGTTTTGGGTGCATGTTCAAAACACTGTTGTTGAAACCACAAATTTAACTTAATCTGGTTGTAAGTACAACACAAGTACCTGAGCGCTGCAAGTACAGTTTAGAAAATGCCAGTAACTTCAGTTAAATATCTGTTAAATATGTTGCCAAATTGAAGGTGAATTACTTTATAAAGGACTGCTGTTGCCCGCCATCCACCATAGTTAGCCACTGGGACTAACTAGCGTATCACTGCTTGCGCTACCACACCGGAAGTTACACCCAGAATAATTTCTTCTGGCGCGCCCCGAGAATAAGGTGGATACTGTCAACCATTTTTGGACCTTATATGCAATTTTGCCACAATTATAAGCAAAATGTGCATATGTATTTATTAATACAAAATGTATAATACAAAACAGTATGACAGTCTCTAGTGGTGGACAGGTTGTCACATAACCTGGATTCTGTGTCCCAATGCCATGCTGCTGTCTGTTGACACAAGTTGAATCCTTTGGGTCTGTCCATCCATTCTGATAATGCACACACCTTCTTCCACTGCTCTTCACATCAGTGCCCCATGAGGCATGCACATCTGTAGAGAGAGCATACGTTATAATTTATGTTTTATTAAAGCAAACTTTGGGTCAGGAGTACCTTTGAAGATAAGGGCTGGTTTCATTATCTAATTATCTTACAGTCATCAAATCCCACGTATTGTACGTGGGATTTGATGACTCTAAGATAATTCTGAGTGATTTCAAACTTTGCTACCCTGTCTGTGCCCCGAGCACATTATTTCCTACTGAATCTTAAAAAAATTAAGTCATTTGTTAAAGACCAAGTAATTTCATAGAAATAGAGAATATCAACTGCTTTATCCTTTAATAGATGCTCACAGAGCCGGTTATATATGTCATAAAAGTTTTATTTCATGAGTAAAGCACTTTTATTGTAAGACTGATGTGTTGTGAGAAACCCGGACATGACCACTAAGAGCAAACAAGTCTTGCAAATACTCATCTAACGTTACAAAAAGCGTTAAAGTTCTTATCCCTCTCGTTTAGCAGTTTACGGCTCGCCTTAGCTAAACCACATTTCTTTGCCAAAGCTCGATCAATGTTTCAAACACTGTTAAGAGCTACACAAGTCGAAGCTGGCTTGATATTGTTTGTGATGAACCAACAGGTAAACTACAAACATCTATTTTATTAACATTGCGTGTAACGAACTAGGTTTGTGGCCTGTGCTTACAAGCTAGCGTTAGCCGGCGCTAGCTCGGAACTATACTAATAGTGGCCTATAAAATACATCTTAAAATTACTGTAAAGCGGCAACGAATAGATGGTACAGCTGTAGCAACAACACAGACAAGCTCTTGAGAGCCAGCTATTTAAAATCGATACGGAAGATAAAGGCATTTCTTTTCCTGTGGGTGAAAGGTCAACATTGAAGGGTTAAAGCATGCTAGGGTTCAAGGCCCATTATTCCAAATCGCAGTCAACGGCGGGACTTCGGCTTTTACAACTCGGCAAAATTCGCGTTAATTCTTGCACTGGACTTTCACATCAGTTGGCAATTTAATCCGATAACTGACGATTCAACACTACGGCACATTGTTGTCACATTCAGATTTTAATCAATGATCTGGCTGCACAGTTTACGGGGAATCGTTAGCAACGCTAGCACAGCAGCTAATGCCAGCTACGAGTTACTTAGCTGACGCGGCTAAGCTTGTTGGCTAACTAGCATGTCCGTTAACTCTAATACTCCTGCCGAATTGCTTCTAACAGTTATACGTAGATGTGTTACGTTAGTTAGTGAACCACATATGCATTCGACTTACACACAACAACGTTATTACATACCTGCGATTTATTCGCGCTGAACACCGGACGACAGTGTTAACGAGCTAGGTTAGCTGTTCGCTAGCTGGTAGCTAATGGCTGCCTCCCTGCTGTAGACCTATTGAACACTCCCTCCCTTCCTGTGTTACTGGCCCCTCGTGTCTCTTTCACGAACCTCTCATGCGTCCACATTAATAAATATTTCTTACCTGCCAAGGAGCTGTAGGGTCATTTGTTGTATAGCCTTGAATAAATTTATATTCTGTATGCAGCAGTTGGTGGGAGGGTCAGAGTTCGTGACCTTTTTTCATCAATAAACGTCTTTTGCACATGCGCAGTTCGGTAGCCGCGTTTCATAGCCTTTCCCGGCGAGTTTATGTATTGTCAACCTTTCCAAATGCAATTATCTTCTTAATTGGCTGAAGTTTTGTTTGTTTGTTTTTGCCAAAAGGGTGTATTGTTTAGCAGTAATTAAAAGGTACTCAGAATAATTACTTTTTAGAAAAGATCGGCTAAATCATTGGATGTAATGTTATGATTTCAGATTGCCGAGAAGACAGAGTGCAGGTTTCAGAGTTTTAAGTTTTAAAATTGTGAACGACCCAACCTACTGCTCTTCGCTGCTGCTTTCTATTAAAATACATTACTTTTCCATCACTTTAATGCACAGCCATTTTTCCATTTTGTACAACTGACCAGTACAAAAAGCGTAGTAAAACAAAATTTTATTTCAGTGACAGATTTTAAATGGCAAACGTGAGATTCGTGGAAACCTAAATATTTAATTTACAGTCCTTAATATTTACAGAGCATATGCGTGCATGGATATAATCTATGTACAGCCATCTGAGTTACTGAAGTGCAATTATGGTACATTATGTTTAAACAGTGAATATTCCCCTGAGACACCGTTAAGACTGTAGGTTGGTCTCAGTTAAGTGAAGTTACGGAAAGGCTTAATGTATGGTGTCTCTTACCCAAGCATGAAGAATGCACATTGTGTGTTCTACAACCAGGTTCACAAGTGTGACATAACAGAACTATTCCCAAACCACAAGAAATATCTACAGTATATTTGTTTCAACCTCTAAAAGTTATTTTGTAAATGTGAATCAAAATATTATCACAGTATTCAAATTGATTGACAACAATAACAAATCTGCTACAGATAGATAAAAGAAGGTTATGAGGAAAAAAATTAAAAATGTGATGAAATCAAAGTGCAACAATCTAGAATACAGATGATTGTGGCATGATTCTGACACAATAGGAGGGCTCTTAAAGCAATGTAAAAGGTAACAACAGTGTGTCTGATGCAAGCAATATTTCAGTGCAACTAATACGATGACTTCAGATGCTTTGTGCAGAATTCAGAGAGCACTGAGGTAAAACATATTCAAGCAGGGGCATAAAAACTGAGATTAAAGCACTGTGGCTTCTTCGAATGAGTCGATCCATCTGTTAAAAAAAAAAAAAAAAAAAAAGAATAAAAGATTATTATTAGTATAATTATTTTTGTAACAGTAAGTGGCTTCACTCTTTATACTGTACCTTTCTGCTGTTTGGATGTCATCAGCTTTAAAAATGTAGTACAGGGTGTTTTTGTGGTAAAGCTTAAACTGTAACTTTTCAGGTGAATCAACCTTCAGCATAAACCCAAGCAGGGGCTGACTCTGTAAGGCTGCAACATCCTGCGTTAAGACACAATAAAACCCCAATTGTAGATTGACATTAAATCAACTCCCTATTTGGTCTATTTATATCATGACTCTGGGCTTTTATTGATAAGACCTTACCTCACTTGCAGCATACGTGTACAGGACCTTGTCTTTGATGACGAACCACAGCCTCTTCCCCTGCTTCTTATTGCCCTTTGACCTCTGCAGATACCCACTCATGGAGGAATCTGTGTTTGCCGACACCTGAAAACAAGTAAAACAGCATCTGATGAGATATCGGGTCATTATCACCAAATCACAATGTAGCTTCATCAGGACTAAGCATCGGTCACCTCTTTTAGTGCTGCAGGTATCTTCCTGGAAGGTAGCTTCCTGGAGAAAGCAAAGGTAGCTCTGTTTCCAGGGGATACAGCTCCTGGCAGGGCTGGCTTACCTGATGAACAGAAACATGGAACTTGCCGAAAATACACAGAATACAAGGTGTATCCAACCTACACTTATATTTCAGGGTTTAGTCAACAATAAAAAAGAATATTTGGACCAGACTGCAAACAGTGTTGGAAAAAAGCCAGGCTTACTTTTCTGTTGCTGAAGAATAAGGAAACACTGGTCACACACACGTGCTAACTGGTTCTTTAGGTATTCAAGACAGTATTTGTTGGAGGAACAAGACTGGCACACCACCTGGTGGGATGACAAAGCATAAAATGTTACTTTTCTCTTAATTTTACAGCAGCAGTTGTTTGTAGCGCGCTCTGCTGTGCAGTTTTTAATCATAT
>JBBPCS010000917.1:12947050-12975945 GCA_037974645.1 Hollardia meadi | reverse complement strand
AGTAGCTATACTGATTTGAGTTTTGAGATAAACAATGGGGCTGAGTGGACTTCTGCCTGTCATGTTCACAGCATAAAAAGTATAATAATTTAAAAATAAAATCAACAACCAAATGTTTATCCGAACCCGAAAGAAATAGTCCCTGTGAAACCTGCTGATAGTGACGTATGTGGATGATCCAGATTAACGGGAACACCTCGTCTCTAGAATGAGATTCTGCGAATTCATTTTCAACGTTATGAGCGCCACAAGCGAAATCCCTTTAACGCAAATGAGTAGAGGTAGAGTTCTCCAAACTATGTCCATAGCACACCTGGATGTAAGCAACAAAATGTTTTGTTGTATAATATGACTGAAAAATACCCTAAGATTCTTACACACTCTCAGAGCTCATGATTTCTGTGGCGATGTGGTGAATCTTGCTCTTCTTCTTCTGTGCACTCTGTGTCTAACAAAGGGGCAAAAACAGACTTAGAATTACAATTCATGAAAATAAATCACTGCGTAGAAGTCCATTAAAGAAAGAGTTCAAATACCAAAAGAAGTGCTTCCCCATGGTACCAAGAAATAAAAAAAATATGAAATCTGAAACCTTGCAAAGAGCAAACAGTCTTCTTCTCACCAGACTCTCCTCTGGCTGCTCAGAGTCTCCTTTACTCGAGATCGAGCTGCTGTCGTCCTCCTCATCTGAGCTGTTGGCCAAGATATCCTCATCTGAGGGGCCATCATCCAGGGGTGCCACCTCCTCATCGACAGAGCTTCTGTCGAAAACGACAGCATGTTAGGGTCAGAAGAAAATCGAGGCAGATGCCAGAGCATGAACACAACGTACAGTTTTTTTAGACACACAGAAGCAGTTGCAATGAATGCAGCACACAATGACAAACCTTTGGTCATTCACATGCTGCACGATTTGAATAAAACTATGAGGGAGTAATAGTGTTATCTATAGAAGAGGGGAAAGAGATTAGGTTTGAAATAAAAACACCTGCGTCAGCACTGACTGCGAGGGACTTTTTTTAAGAGAGAAAAAAATCCAGCAGTATTGGATCATTTCCTGCTCTGATCTAGTGGGAGTCATGAAAAGAACACACAGGAAAGAGAGAACTTGACACAACCGGGGGAAAAAACATTTGGTGATAATCATCAACGCTGTCACATAACCTTGGGTCCAGCTGTTGTGGCTAAATGCTGCCATGTCAAACTGAAGCAGAAGAACGGCCAAACTGCACACAAAGCACCGGTCATCACACACTTTGCTTATCTAACCTAGCAGCTCTAAAATCACGACATGCAAGCGGTTTTCTGCACCAAAGAGAATATCTTAAATGCTTCATTTCCCTGAGGGAGCACTACATGTGAAACAACAGCACCTCCCTGGACAAAAATGCAGAAAAAGAAATAGGCCACGGCTAAGCAGCTGGAGTCTGTGGGTATTAAACACTGTGGCAGGTTTACAATAACTGCTGCATTCAACTGTGACCGGTCTCTGTTTGTGAGCTGCTCAACGTGTTTTTAACATGTGACCGCTGCACAGTTTGATCTAAAGAGGGGTGACACACTAAGCTGTGCGACTGTACAGTTACACAAACTGTAATCCTATTTTTCCAACTGACTCCTGCTAACTGGTGATTCGCAACACAGCGTGCGATATATAAACATACCAAAAGCTTAACTCAGTTTTAGCCAAACTTTTAAAAGACAGGTTCACCCAAAAACCTATTTCCTCACCATACCGAGAGCTATATGCATGGCCTTTAATGCACATACAGATATTTTAAGTGGGTTTTTTTCCCCAGGTTTTGAACTTTTAAAAATTGAATCAGGAAAGGACCAGTAGTGTCTTGATCTACTTTATTCGCAAACCTTACCGTTAAGGTGAGACTGTTTCTTTATTTTAAAAAATTAACAGTTGACAGCAGGCTCTGTGGATTATTCAGAGTAAGGGACATGGTTTCTGGAAACACGCACTGCTTTCTTAATGATATTATTTCATTAAGCGGGACAAATTGAGTTCCTGACAAAGACATTTTGAACTGAAAGTACATGTACGCTTGCTTCCTAAGCCAAAGGATGCCTTGTGTTAGTGTTGCCTCTGATAAAAGCTTATGGCATGGCATTTAAAAGATGTGCAATCTAAATGATTCCGTTTGCCCACAATCCATCAACAACTGAAAGGTTGTGCAAGCACGTGCATCACCATACTTGTGGTTTTAAGGAGGTGGTTTCTTGCACCCTTTTCAGGAAACAAAAGCAATCACCTAATGTATAATTATATTTATAGGAAAGACCAGGATGTGAAGTAAGAAACAAGACACAAAGACAGAAACGAAAGCCATCATAATCTACCTCTCACAGTCTGTTGGTGTCTGACACTGTTGGTGTTCAGGGTTTTTCTCAAAGGACATGTATGGCTCCTGCTCCTCATAAATCCCCTCATCATTGTACAATGGGCTCTGCCATGCTGTAGGCTGCGAGAAGGAGGCCGGAGAGGATGTCGTGGCCCTCCCCACGTGCACATTAATGTAGTCTGGTATCTCCTCATAGTAAGGAATGTTCTCATAAAGAGGTTGCTCTTCCCCAGGGGAAAACTCATCTCCATCCACGTTTTGCTCCACTCCAATCAGAGGGCTGGAGAATTTGCGTTCTGACCCGAGATGCTCATGGAAGTTCTGACATCCGTCTTGGTCTCTGTCTACGCCTTGCTCATTATCATTTGCAGCACTGTCTGGGCTCTGGCCTCCTTTCACTATCAGCTTGGGAAACATCTTCACGGAGAGCTTCAAGTCCAGCAGTTTCCGGAAAGAGTTCCTCCTCTGTCCTTCAGAGCGAATGAGGTCAGCACCAGAAAACGACTTGGCTCTCTGTTTGCCCAGGCTGGACCGAGAAGGCTTGATGGCTCCGGCTTTGAGGAGGGTTCTGTTCGTTTTCTCAGCTGGAGGCAAAGGTAGCTCCTTCATTACCCTCTCCTTCAAAACGCAACCTTCTATAAGTGGGGTCTGCCTTTTCTCCTTATCCCCTAGTTTCTCCTCTTCTTTCTCCTCAGAGGATTCATTCTTCCGCATCCATGCCATCGGGCTGCTCTCTCTCTGGAGCTTCTTCAGAGCTACCTTGACCAGCGCATCCTCTGCTGTGACAGTGATGGCAGGAGGCCAGCTGAGCTCTGGTTGATTGAGCAAGCTGCTAGAAGGAGGATTGCATGTGAAGTCGGTGTACACTGCCTCCTGATCACGCGTTTCTTCCTTCTCCTTCTCCACCACTTCATCCTCCTTGTCAAGAGATACCTCCATCTCATGGCTGCTGCTGTCCCAACCCAGGTCTTCCTCCTCCACATCCTTTGGGAGGGTTTGAGGAGCAGAGGTCGATGCTTTCTCGGGCGCGGACAGAAAAGGCTTTTTCCTGGGCGGAGGGGCTTGCATAGCACAGGCTTTTTTCGCAGACAGAAAAATTGGTTGCTTTTCAACAGGTACTCCGGCAGACAGTGATGAGTTGCCCTTCCCCTCTAATGACACCTTTCCCTCTTTGACGTTCATATCTCTCCCTTCCTGGCTTATAATCTCTTCCCTCTCCTCCTCCACCTTTTCCTGGCGGGTCAGCACAGTCATCCTGAGCTTCCGTGGTACAGGGACAGGGACGGGTTTCCTAGGACCTGCTGAGACTGGTTTGGGTTGGGGCACACAAGATGTTTGCTCTGAGCCAAGAGCATCATCCTCAGGTCCTCGCCCGGGTGCACTCTGAGGTATTACGTTACCATTTGCCTCATCGCTCCATGTTCTGTGTGGACTGGATGATCTAACAGTCACGTTATTGATGTCTGTGTTGAGAGTTCTGTCTACAGTAAATGTTTCGTGAGGAGGTTTATGGTTTGTGACGTAGCCATTCGTGCAAGCAGTGATTATTTTCTCCCCGCTGTTATCCACGGTGCCTCGAGATGTAGATAGAAGCTTTGTGTTTTCTTCAGTTTTACCGGCACATTTGTGCAACGTTTTCAAGTCTTTCTCCATTTTGTCTATGTTTGCTGATGTGTTCCTGATGCACATGCAGTTTTCATGACTACACAGACAAATAGGAATAATGTAATCCCAGTCTGGCTTTTTGTTCTGTTGCTGTATTTCTTTCTGGGAGTTAAGACCTTCAGTCCGCTGGGTTGCTGTTACAGGAGTTCGGCTCTCTGAAGTGAGCGGTTTGGATTCCACAGCAGTGGTGAGTTTGGAGAGGCAAGGTTTGGGGGCCAGAACTGGTTTAACCCTCCTCGGTGTGCCAGGAGATGGGAGCGAGAGGCAGTCTGTTCTGGGGGTTGTGGGAGACAGCCCTGGCCTCTGGAGTGTCTGAGCCAGCTGTGGTTTGGGGGCCAGAGGTGGCTTATGCATGCCTGAAGAGAGAAGATTTAGATTATGTGTAAAGACATCTCCTATGAATCAAAACAGCTTCAAATATGAAACACAGCCAAAAGATTATGAATCTAATCTGTCACAATAAAAGAGCAGATTCTGACTATCCAGATGGTGTGTTTGATGCATTTTCAGTCGTCTGACAGATGTTGCCCAAATGACAGTTCATGTAGCACTGATCCTAACCTAGTGACAGTTTAGTGTAAAACTGCTGTAATGTGCTAAGCCGCTCCGGGGGGTTCAAATATCACATGGGGTTTGTTTGCTACTCCACACAACAGCACAGTAATCCGGCTAATGGCTCATGTCAACAGGCAGAGGAGGAGGAGGAGGAGGAGATGGCAGAGGAAAATGGGCAGACAAATAGAGGAGGGGGTGCAGGGACTGGAAAAGAGTCTTGCAAACTGGCACATCTGGCTGAACTGTGTGTCAGCCCCTGTGTGTCCTAAAAAAGCTTTCTGGTGGACAAAATAGTAACCTGCTGACCTGTTAAGGGTTGTTTTATTCCTCTCCACCACATATATTTCCTTATTCAGCAAGACACAGTTTGACACTCAATAAATGTGCAACTCTGCAAAGAGAGATTCTCGGCACAATCAACCATTGACAGAAAGTTAGACAGGAGATATTCCTGCCAATCACTAACCTGTTAAATTAATAGGCAAACACACACACACGTTTAATCTGTTCTGTTGTTTTTATCTTGATTCTGTTAATAAACTAATTTTTCTTTTGGTGTTTAAACCCATAAGTTTAAAGGCATAACCAGAGACCTGGAGCTTCAAATTAGCTTCACCACAGTGTACACACAATCTGTTGCATTAGTTCTCCCCGCATAACGATGTTTATCTGTATTGCCCTTTAAAAGCATGCTTCTGTCTCAATTCAATTCCCTGATTGGTAATTTATTTGCTGAGTAGTGACGGCGCAGATCTTTAACCAGTAAAGACGAACGAGTGACAAGTTTCCACTGACTTACCTGGCCTCATCATCGCTTCACCCACTTCGTTCCTCGTTTGTCAGTTCTTAGAAATCACTACAGCGGAAACGGACCGTCTTCTGTGTCCGGATACATTGCAAAAAAAAAAATCGATCAAAAACAAGTTATCTGCCAAAACTCGGCATTTTCTCCGCTTGTGTCTGAGTAACGCATGTGATCGTGCAGCGCACGGTTCATTCCCTCTGGAGCCGCACTGGCCGCCTGCCAGTCATATGTACCACAGAGCTTCCTTCTTGTTTCTATAAACAATCCACCAGGGGTCCTCAGGAGCCACAATCTATCAAACCAAAAGTTTGTTAACTGTAAGTGTAACATCAGTCTGAAATGTGAAAGAGAAAACCTTTTGAATAGTATAAACTACAATCTACCTCAACCACCAGATCAACATTTCTGTATGATTGCTCATCATTACACAGGCTTTTTCCAGTTCCACAAGCACATATCTTTCCACATCCATCATCGTCATTGTTAATATTAACCCCACTGCTATGACTAAGGAGCTAGAAATATATAGAAATAAGTCAGTGCCAGCAGATAGACTACTGTATGTAATTGAGGAAGTAAAACTCAAGAAACATCATTTATCTGTGGTGCTTTCATCATGCTGTAACTTTGTCAGCAGGCTGATTAATTAGTCAGTCTTACAGGAAACAGCCCTGGCTAAAAAGGAAAGAAAGAAAACACAGCACTGGATAGTTTGGTGTTTTTATTAAAGTTTATATTTAATGAAAAAATGTTAAAATAAATAGATATTTCCCATGGATGTTCTTATAAGATGAAAGGAGTTGTCAATGTTCTCTGTAAGGGCAAAGACAACAGTCTGCTAAGTGTTTGCAGTTTGATTGCACATTGATACAGCTAGGAGACTTTTTTTTTTTTATGAGGCTGAAGCAGATATGATCCCGTTACTGGAGGATATTCAGTGTGTGATAACAGGTAGAACAGGAAGTGCTGGAGTCCTTTTTGGTTTGATACAAAAGTCTCTCTGTTGTTGTGTGACGCCTCGGGGAACTCGGGAAAGAAGACATTAGAGAGGCAATTCAGTCAAATATCTTTAAAGGTGCAATTTGTAACATATACCCAGAAGGTAGTGAGGTGAAGTGGCAGAACAGCAAGTTAGAATCGGGTATCAGTAGCAACTGAAAACAGCGTGTAGACAGCTTAAACTGGGTATCGTCTATCACCTCTAGAGGTACAAGTTGGTATTTCGAGACAGGACGTACTGGGCTAGCTGGTTAGCATGCTAACTTCAGAAGATATCTCTGCAACCCAGTACATAGACGTCTTTGACATAACGTCACCACTATTGTTTCTTCACATTCTGTTGGTAATGTTTGAATGTAAAATTATGGCCATATCTTACAAATTGCACCTTTAACATAGGCGAGGTAAAAATCAATGGTGGAAAAGACAACACATACATTATAGAATAAATTATAGAAAATGTATGTGTTGTGAGCCATCACGTTACATTTCAGGAACTTGCAGGAATCTATGTAAAATATTAATTTAGCCACATACTGCACACCTGATTGGCCTTTTCTGCTGAAGCAGTCAGTGTTATGCCGTCTCCTCCTTTTAGTGTTGCTTTTTGGAGCTGTGTGTATCTGTGGCTGCAGGAGTAATGTTACTACAAGGGAAGGAAAGAAAAAAGGCAGAAAACTATCAACAGAATCAAAGCAGTAAACTTCATTTTTAACTTATTTTCCCTTTACTTTTGGATAGTGAGAGTGAATTACAGTGATGGTTCAGTTTCTTACAGTAAATCAGATTCACACATGGTGAATGCGGTGCAGCAGTACCTGAACTTGTAGTCTGAAGGGAGGCTCAGACCTAATCTGTAGTCTACCCTGGTTCTGGAGATTTGCTTTTGAAGGTCCCTCACTGAGCAGCTGTGAGCACTGAATATGTAGCCAACAAACAGCAGCTTCCCTCTGATGTACATCTACCACATTAACAAGGAAGATTTAAATGATATGTGCAAAAATTAGGAAACAAAAACAGTAATACAGTGCAGTTTTCATTATGATATTTTAAAAGAAAATCATAAGTCATATCAGTCATGCTGTTATTTTTAGATTTCGCAATAAAGGAACCTACAGTGTGTGTGTTTGTGTGTGTGTGCGTGTATGCAGTATCATAACAGCTGTTCTGAGTTGGAGTTGGAGTAGGAACTCTTGGCCTATAATACTCAAGTGCAAACACAGTTTCATGTCATTGTGATTCAAGGAATTTCAGTTTGATTTATGTGCTGACACCGGGATTATTCATTTTGCAGCAAAAACCAGTGACTTTGGACTAAAGATTAGCGGTCCCTTTTCTAATTAGGAAGCTTTATCTGTCGCCACTTGTCAGCCTACAGTGCTTTTATAATAAATGTCTGGGTTCCTTGGAAAGGACAGCACATTACCACAGCCGTCCTCACCCCCCACCCCCCTGTACTATAACCTCTTCCCCTCCACAGCAAGCACTGCTGCTGCCACCCAGTGGGAGCAATGAAAGCATGCACCGAGCAGAGTCTGCAGCCTTTCGGCCAAGCCTGCAGTGGGTTTACTGACCAGGACCATCCCAGGTGCAGCGTTGTGCCGCTGCTGCAGCAGGATGTTCTGCACTCTGCAGCTGGGCTTCCCTGTTGACATCTCGTACCTCACCAGGCGAAATGAATCCATCTGGCACTAAATTTAAAAAAACAACAACCTGTTACTGAGTTTCCAGAAGTACATACTGCACAATAGCCTGCTGACTGTAGATGTGTCTTGCTGGTCCTTTGTTTGGCAAAGCTGTGTTGTCAATGTGAAAAAGAATTCCTGCACATTTGGTATGATTTTGTAAACTGGATGTTATTTTAACCAAAGTCCTACAACAAACAAGTAATGACTGTCATGATGCATGCTTTACACAATGGCTGACCAAAATAAGAGAAAATTGCTTTGTTTTATTTTTGGGTTTGGTTATTTTTTCCTGTATGTGGGACAACAATCACACCTGAGTACAGGGTGCGGTTCTGTGCTTGTTCCTCCTCCTGTAAAGCTGCTCCAGCACATCCTGGTCAGACACCGCATGCGTGTCGACGGGCCGGTGCGGCAAAGTCACACACACCACCAGGATCTGTTGACTGTGCGTAGGCTGGCCCAGAATAAAGGCATCATACTCCAGGTCCATCACCACAGGCATCAGTGTAGCGCTACAGCAGCAACGCCTGCGCCCCCCCTCCCCCAGCAGAGCGGCTCTTTGCAGAGCAGGGCACACTGTGAGGGGGGTGGAGGGGGTGAACGACGGCAGGGCTGGACAGCGGGGGACAGCAGAGGGCCGCAGAACCGGACTGTTTGGAATAATCACTGACCTGGCAGGGTGGGGTTGACAGTGGAGACGTCATTTCCCAGACAATAACATTTGAATGATTTTCTAATCTGTCAGAAATGCAAGAAGGTCGTACTCAAGTCTGATGTTCCCATGAACATGATGGGGTCCTGTCAGCGTGACGCGGGGCTCCTCCTTTGTTTGCTTTTTTGGTGTCCTGGCAACATACAGGCCAAAGCAGTGAAACCGCCCTTTATTAAGGCTCGCATGCAGTAATGCAGCATACATCTGTGTGACATCTCGCAGAGCACAAGCACTTGAAACACTCTGAACAGAGTGTTACAAAATCAATTACTGGCTTCTTCGCTGAAAATAGCTTCCTGCTGTGGCCAAAAAAGCTCTGAGAGTGTGAATAAAAGCAATAAACACCTAAGAAGTGAGTGAAACTCGCTATAACGAGGCAAAGAGAGCAGCAGATTCAGCTGATAGTTCTCTGTAGGTTCATCTCTCTCACATTGTTTCACAGATTCCATATTGTCATTTGTTAAATTGTTACAAAAATATTGATTATAGCCGCTTGAAACTCCAGGCATCTATTTTTGATCTACTGGGAAAGTTTGCTTGGATCACTTTTCAGCATTTGGTCAAACGTTCTGGTCCTGCGTATTGGTATAAAGTGTGTACCTTGGCAGCTTGACGTACGACTCCAGAGGTCCGTCTGCTGGCGCTGACAGATGTCTGTGCAGCTCCTGTAACTCATTCCTGTCCTCCCCGGGCCGGACTGGTTTACCATCAGCATGCTCAGGTGGATTCAGGGAGGGCAGAGCAGCTGACTGCACCCCTCTCCTCGGCCCGGTCCTCGGCGGGGCATCTGGCATCCGCTTCGTGTCGGGACATTTGATCCCTGAAGGAGACAAAGAGGTCGCTCAGAAATGCACACAGACAACGAGTGACGCGAGTGACCGTGAACAAGATCCTTATGGAACTATTCAATAATGTTGAGTTTGCAAGATGAGGCGATAATGTAACTTTTTTTTTTTTTTTTGCTTTTTTGAGCCACAAGCAAACTTAGTAATGTACACACATTAAACATTTTAGAGAATCCAGAAAGATACCAATGGCCACACGATAATAATCCAGCCAGTCATCCAGGGTGTTTCGTACTCGCTGCTGAAGCCTCCTCAGCTCCCTGCCAACACGCCCTCCTCTTCTCCACTGTGCCGAAGGCTCCTCCAGCCCCTCCACCTCTCTGACCATCTGGAGGACCTCCAGGGAGCACACAGACACCTGCCATACATCATTACCCGAATGGTAGATTATATGATATACAACAACATGGTTCATTTAGCAAGCTGTTTTAAACAGTTATTCAGTGCATGTACATGTATCTTTAGAACTTTTAGAGTCACAAAAAGAATTTAAAGGTGTTGTAATATTTTGTATTGTTCTGACTCCACCAATGTTGTCATGCCTTCACTGAGGCATTGTTGAATAGTTTCTTACAGGCTTGCTCTCTGGGCCCACAGCAGTGGATTTTGTCTTCTTCAACAGGAGGTCTTGAGCAGCATCAGAGGTAAACTTTACGTCAGTCTGCAAACAAGGCTGGACAATACGGGGTAAACACGATAAATTGTTTATCAAAAGATCTGCTTGTTTTTTTAGCATCTGCTTCTTAACTCACTCTGTCCTTTGACTGGTTAATGTTAGACAGGGCAGAAAGAGGAAGTTGAACACTTCTGTTGTTACACCCGAAGCTGAGTATGGCAGAAGTGGCGCTGAGCAGCCTGACAGAGATCCGATCTGACAACTGTAGGAGACAAAAAAAAATATTACAAGTTTCTTTAAAATGAATAAAATATTTTAAAATATATCTATCCGTACTGTCATCGCTCATAAACTGTGGTGAATTCATTCGCGGCCATCTAAAATATAAAACCTTTCTCACTCCTGTCAGAAATAGTTTGTGTTGGTTCATCAGGTCATGCATCGTACCTCATATGCCCGGCTTTGTTTCACCTAAATGTGACAGTTCCCATATACACAATTATCTCACATGACAGGCTCACTCCAGCTTCTTAGACCCTCTGACGAGCCTTGTCACTGAAAACCTTTCTTGCCTCATTACCTCTGCCTTGTTCTATATAAAAAATGATTATGCATCTAGTGCTGAGCTGACACACTGTGAAAAGAAATGAAAAGACGTGAAGAAAAGATTTGGCTGCGCAGAGAGAATCTTTTTTCATAATAAAACTGTTGCCGGCCGGGTGTCTCTGTTTGTTTATTGAACACAGGAAGTGGAGATAATTTTTTAAAGGTATATAAAAGTTGTAGTAGTCTCAAGCGTCACTGTTCTAGCACTGTGGCTGCACCTGTATAACAATCTTCTCTCTCAGTGTGCGTCCTGTCTGCCAGCTCCACTCCTTAGTTATGTTCCCGTGGTGGTCACATTTGAATCCACCGTCCTGGTGCCACACTGCTGTAATGGCAGAGCTGGAGGAACAGATAGAAAGAGTGATTGAACATCAATACCAATCTCATGTACTCCAGATATTTGGTACTTCCATCAAGTCAGGACGAGCAGCAGAAATATCATAGCTTTGTGTCCTTAATATGGGTCAACCTTCAAAAACACAGGATCCTATGTTTCCCATAATCATCTCAGCTCTCTCCAGAGACACAGAGACATGATACACCTGTTTTCACAGAGTGAGTATTCATGTTCATATTTCAGTGGAGCGATCCTCTCGTTCATTAAGACATTCTCATATATCTGCGTTGAACCCACCTCAGAGGGTCTGTAACAGCCCCGTGCCCAAACGCCGTGATGGTCGCCAGCATGACGGGACACTCGCTGTCACTGAACACGTTGGTGTAGAAGCCTCCACAGGTCAGACCCGAGTGGCTCTGGCATACTGCCATACAACCAGACGGGTAGCTGAGAGGGTGGGGTCAAAGGTCAAAAGGTCAAAAGGTCAAAAGGTCAGCTACACATTTCCCATATGCTTATACACTTTGCTTCTTAGACACACTAGAATGACAATACTTAGAAACAAACACGATGACAGAAGGATACTATATGAACGAGGAGCCGTCATTGATCCTGTAGTGTAATTTCTGCCGTGCCGGATGTTGCTGCTTCGCTTCCAGTATCTGGGGCATCCCGTTGACGAGAGCTGCAGGTTCGGCCTTTCTCCTCGCACTCCTGTCCCTCACTTTTGCGTTTGCGTCACCATAGTGACGGAGGATGAGGGGCTCGTTCGGGTCCTGATCAGCTGTTTGCAGTTTTCTAGGTGAATACGATGTAATTTATTATGCGTAAATAATGGATCTCTCAAGCTGTTGAATCAGGAGTTGGTATTTTGGAAGGAGTTATATTGCAAAAAGAAATATAAACACTTTGCAATAAATGATGACCAAACTGAGAGTCTATACTTTGAGAACTATGAACTAAATGCTAGTCAGCATGTTAAAATGCTAAAATGCTCATCTTTAACAGGCATAATGTTCACCATGGTTACATCTTAATTTGGCATTTTAATTATCACTAATCAAAACACATGGTTAAGGCTAATCAACTGGCATTGCCATGATTATCAGATAAAAAAAAGTTCTGAATGTAACCCCTCAATTCACACATATTTTTCTATAGTCAAAAGTCGACAACACACTCAGGATTTCTTGCCACCTGGAGTCGCTCCATCACCCACTGACACAAACTGATCCACTGAGGCTCATCACAGGGGGGCTGCTTTGGATGAATGATCCAACCTGGACACAAGCACATCCAGCTGAGGCAGCGGGCCCACCGCAGACGGAGACAGTCGACCACACACACACAGTGGCCGTCATTAACACAACACCTCAGCTCCATGTCTTACCTGCATGTTTACAGCTGTTGGACGACATGGAGAAACTGATGGTGGTGGAGCTGTGAGCTGTTGGGGAGAGAGGATATCCGTCAATGTATCACATGAGGTCTTACATTCAGCTTTTTACTGAATACTGGCCATAAATGAGACATTCACACTTACAGTATCAGTCTCATTGTTATTGTCTCTACATACATTAACTATGCCAAATAGTTAAAAATGGAGGAATGTGAAACCGCTCCGTCTGTCCTGCCTCAGTTTTACATATTTGTACCTATACAACACTAGCATTTTATAGTAATCCATGTTTTATAAAGGGTGTGTGCTGCAACAAAATCCATAATTAATAGTTAATAAATCAATTATGAACACTTTATAAGCCATTTGTAAAACCTACTCTTGGGTTGCCAGGTTGTAAAAATCATACACACTCTATATCGTATTGAAACTTTAATTTGAAAATGTATTAATATGTACAACTCGGTGGACTATTGTCATGGAAGTATCCATTGTTACTTACTTACTAATGTTTATACCTGCTGACCTGATGACTTTTAAGTCTTCAGTTGTTAATAAATCAATTTTTTTTTATCCAGATGCTCTGGAGCCCCTTTTTCAGACAGGTAAGCGGTCAAACTGTCCAAAGCAAGTTTATGCAAGAGGAGGATGAATCCCAACTTATTATTATTAATCTTGAAGGCTTTAATAAAAGATTTATTAACTCATATTAGCCGGTAATTTATATGAGATCTGCCATTTTTGCCCTTTTCCACCAAGAAAAGAACAAAATGGATGAAAATTTTGGCACGAGTAGAAAATAAAAAAAAACCTCATGATTAATCCAAGGTATAAGATACTAAGTCTTTTTTTATTTATTTAGCGCCATAACTAGACAGTCAGTAAAAATGTATAGAGCGTTATTTATAATATAAAAGAGACATATAGTAGCCCATAATTTTTGCTTAGTAGCCTATGTCATACTTTTGACTTATGAGTATTTTAGGTATTTTAACTTCTCATTGTTATTTTCTTTTTCTGGCAGAGGTGGGCTTCCATAGCAACGTGACCCACAGATTAATTTACCTCTTTGCTTGCGCTTTTTAATCCGTGCATTTGAGCTAACTTGCGGTTTTCTCACAGAGGGTCCAACATTTTCCATAAAACAGGAGTTTCTCTCTCCTGCCTCCCTCTTATCATTGGGGGGTCGCGCTTCATCCAACTTCAGAGAACCTTTGGACTCTCCCGGTTTTTCGGTCTGTCCCGGACTGTTCCAACGCACCGCACCTGCAGTCAGATCCTGCCAGGAGTAATTCAGAATATTTACAATCCCGTGAGGAATACACTTCTCAGTCCACTTGTGTTGTGAAAGTAGGTGAGCCAGTTCATTTAATAGCTGAGGGGCTGCTCGCTTGTATGCATCCATCGGATCGTGGTCCTCTATGTTCAGTGCAGCACCGACAGCAGATGAAGTATCAGGTTTACCACCTGTTTCACCTGGCAGCCTCTCAGCGAGCTCTTCACTTCTATCTTCTTTGTTGTCATTCTCTAGACTAGTGTGAAGAAAATGAGAGAATTCATAAGACAGGTAGACAAAAAGCTCCAAGAATGTGTAGCAATAGAGGAAATTATTTAAATTACCTTGTGTCTTCCAACTGCGCTCCTTCGTTTGCCACGTTGAAATACAAAATGTTCCGTGTTCCTTTAATTCTGTTTCGCTTTGAGGGCTGCACAGAGGTAAATAACATGCTTATTGTCTCGCAGTTCATTTTAAACTACACTCAGCATTTGAATCATTGGCCCACCTGGTCAAAGAAATACAAAGGGCGAGTCCGGAGTTCTGTCAGCGCACCAGAAGAGGTCATTATCGATTCAAAGGCCTAACTTAAATTTCCTCCAAAGATAAACCGAAGTACGCGTCCTTGCAACAACATAACAAAACCAAAGTGCGGCGCTCTAAAATCCACCAAATGTGACTTCGCTTATTGTGCTGCTGCTGCTGCTGCTGCTGCCGGGATTGTTGCTAAGGTGATGTTGATACACACCTTAACCCGCGTCATGCATCATTAAGGATCGACTCCGTGCGCATCGAATTGAAACGCTGTGACCAGACAAACAACAGAACGTTACTCACAATAACAGATAAGGCGTCGAGCTTTTGGCGGCATGGACACACGGGAGAAGTGACTCTCAAGTCTTACTGAGGATGTGCAGACGCACACGGGGCGCGCAGACCCGCAGGTTACCTGCGAACTCAGGGACTGGCTGTTCAGAGAAAGTGATGTGAAGCGCTTAAAGGCCATGTATCAGGACATGATGGTCATATAACCAAGTATCAGTCTCCACACTGCTATTACGTTGCTGTCCTAATTGTCCCAAAGTGTAATTGGTAACATTTTACAAAAAGGTTCACAAATTTTTGAGTAGTTATCAGGGAACAAATAAGGAAGATATGAGGAACTAACTGCTCATTAACCATTAGTTATTGTGTAATAAATAGAGTATGATTAGGTAAATGAGAAATGAGTTGAGGAACGAATTGGGAACAACTTCATAATTGATAAAACGTTAATAAGTAGCCTATTCCAATATTTCCTAATGGAGGACTATATAGTAGATAATGATGAGTTACTAACAATATCCTGTATTATTGCATCATTAATGATTAGTTCATGAGTATCTGTGAATCGATCATACCGAAAATTCTTGATTTATTATCGTATAGCGTCATTTTTTAAAGTGATTTTCCTGCTGGTTAGGGGTATTGCAGTTGTGTCCAAGCCTGTGGCGAACTTTGCAGGAGCTTTATGAACCATGTGATAGGAATGACCAATTAAAGATGCGAGGAATTAATTGTCAGACAATTTCTTTTTAATATCAGCATCTTTCTACCCCCTTTTCTACTGCCAGCTTGGCTTTGTCTACCCACACAAATAATAGGCCTACATGCTGCCTGGCTTCAATCTCCTGTACCATCGCCATGGTCCCATCTTCCAAAAAAGTTTGATTTTCTATTTTGGTCCATGACTTTCCTGATCAAACCCTCATTTGTGCTAGGCTTATATGGGGAAATCAAAATGCAGGAGACATTGATTTAAGTTGATTTAAGATTTACAGATCACAGGTGTGGTTTGGCTAGAAGTTTGACTGTGAGCCAGGCAGCCCTTTCAGACAAGAACTTTGATATCGGACCGTGCTCGCAGTATCCTTAGCTTGAGATGTTTACAATCACATAGGGGGAAATGTGTTATGTTCGTGTGTCCACGTGCCTTTAGCCATTTATACCATACTCACAGTACAGTATAAGAAAGAAGGAATCACAAATGAATCCCAGAGACACAAAACTCAGTTTAAAGTTCCCCTCCAGCCACATTCTATAAGGCACATAAAAATACTCAGTTATGACTAATATTTTATTTAACATGGTTTTCCAACATTAAAACGTTTTAAAAACCCTGGAACAGGACTGGAAGCAAATCTACTCTTTCTCCCTCATTGAGAAATTCTGGACCTATGAATCACAAGCCTCTGGCCCCGCCCACCACCGCTGTTTGCGCTAGGTTGACCGGTGAAAGAGCAGTTAGCATCAAGATGGCCACTGTTAGAGGAAACACGGGAGAGATTCAGCCCTAACGTTACATGTTTGAGCCTCAGTCAGATACCGACTCAGATGAGGAGTCTGTTGTGCAAGAAAATAAGTGTAGTTAGCATCTTTTGTTTAATGGTGTTTGTTAGCTTGTTAGCCTGTAACTGGCATGGCTGACACAGCTTTAGCAGTTGTGAAACATACAATAATATCTGCTACAGTGTGTTCATATCTTGACAGCCAACTAAGTTTGCCTGGGAACTGGCTCATTGGCAATAGTATAGGATTTGCAAATTAGACAGCGATTGGCTTTTGTATTTGTGACGGACCAAATCTAGCTCTCCTGGTGCACATTTGAATCTCACATTTTTAGGAAGTGCAGAGACATCTCCCCCTTCAGTAGAGGAATGTGAAAACACTTTTCTAGAGACAAACTTTGGACAGATACAAGTCAGTATAGTTCAGGTCAGACATTTTAGGGGATGTAAACATAAGAAAAACACATTTTTGAGTGGAGGGGGTCTTTAATACATTGACTGTTATATTGACTTCTTAGTGCAACATTAATCTTTAGAGTAAATCTGAAGAGTAAAAAAGCAACCTTTCTCACTGTCTCTTTGTTATCCCACCATAGTTTTCACTGTTCTGTCAATCCCGCCCTTCAGGTGAGCACCCAGGCAGGTAACCTGAAACTCGAGCTACTGGATGTTCAAAGAAAGTGATGATTCTAGCAGTGCAGCGTTATCAGGACATGATGTGTCACATAACCAAGCATCAGTCCTATTACACTTCTTTGTCCCAAAATGTAAATTCCCCTGCGGGGAAAAAAAGGTTAAATTAAAGTTGTTGGAGAGAGAAAGAGAGAGAGGCTCGTCTTCCAACACTCGGGTCAAGTTGTTGCACAGAGATGGTCTAATAGCTCATTATTGGCTCAGCGTCCTCCAGCACATTTTTCCGCTTTGACCACTGGAGGCTCCCAGCAGCTTATGCGTCAGTTCATCTCTAAGTCGCTGATCATGGCGGAGCTACAGCCACAGCATGAAGTGGAGCCTCAACTTCTCAACGGGGGCGACTTGAACGAAGAAAGAGAAGACGCGGACGCCTCGGAATCAGCGAAGAAAAGGAGAAGAAAGAAGAAGAGGAATAAGATCTCCGCACCAGGTAAGGAGCATCACTTGTGCGCGGTAGAGCGTTGAGAAAATAGCGCAAAATTGCCTCCTCTAGTGCCACTCGATTTAGAGCACGAGCGTCAAATATGCGGGACAGGAGACTTCTCAACCTGTCAGAGGGTATCCCGGTCCAGATGTCCCAACTCTGCTGCTGCTGCTGGAGCTCAGGGCGCACGGTCTGGAAACGGGACAATCCACGAGAAACGGAATTTCACATCAAAACTGATTGAAAGCTGTCACTTAAAGATATGGGTGGAGTAAAAATGTAATTTTAATCCAGATTAAACATGTTCTATCACATCAATCCCCGTAAAATGCATGAAATTGTGTAATAGAAGTGTGCACAGGTTTATTGCAATAAGATGACAACCACTATTATGCATAAAAAAGGGATAATTGCAGCCTTACTGCCTCATAATGTGGAGAAATAAAATCCCAGAAAGCCTGAGTCCTTGAACCTGCCATAAATCAAATGTGGTCCACACAGCTCTGTCTTTGAAGAGCTAAATGTCATAATGCTGCATGGTACATATGCCCTTGAGGATATTGACTTCCAAGGTAAAGAAAGAATTTATGCACAGACCCTGCCAAGTTGAGCTCGTAGTGGATGCACTTTCTTGAGATGACTCTGAACCACAAATAATTTACTCACTGTACGCGCGTGTGTGTGTGTGTGTGTGTGCCCATGTGTGTGTATGCACGCCTTCTGTGCACACGTGCGTGTTCACCTGCACATGCATGCACGAGGGTGTGTGACTTTGCAGCAGGGACAAACGTGGCTGAAGGGGATGGAGAAGCCGGAGGTGTTGGTGATGTGACAAAACAGTTGGAGCAGCAAACACTGGAGGACAAAGAGAGGGAGGAGGATGGAGAAGAAGGTAACTCCTCACCACCATCATCATCATCATCATTATCATCATCTGCAGCGGGGATTGTGTTGAACTTCAGGTGGAGGTGCTCAGTGAAATGCAGCTTGTCATATCTGCAATGTGATATCTGATTTTCAGTGGCACTCTGGGAGTCGTGCCCAAGACTCCTGTCGATATTTCTCCCCTTACAAAACTGTATTAAAACTAATGATGCTTTCAACAGATGGGGATGAGGGAGAGAACTCAGCCGGAAAAAAGAAGAAGAAGAAGAAAAAGAAGAAAGGATGTAAGCCATTTTTTTTCCCTTTGTGCAGCAAATGCATCTCCACAGCCCATATGACAGATTTGTCTTTGGCAACAGCTGTTTGAATTCAATCCACATTTACTTGATTCAGAATTTAAATGAAAACAACTGCAACTCACACCACAGTGACAGAATATTTATCATCACAGAAAACATCACCGCAAAAGCTTTTCTGTCATTGAATTTCGAAGTGCATCCACATCCGTGACTGCATCAGAATCACTTTAAATCATTAGGTAAATACAACGGGTGAACAAACACAGTTTGACTTAGTTAATTAGTGTCGTGAGAGTTGCATAATGCAGCACTGACGTGGGGAGCAGACGGGGCAAAATTAACGATGACATAAACAATTCCAGCCTTTACAGCCTGGAGTGAGTGATAAATAATACATAATTATAACCCACTATATAGCCTTATGCTACAGAGCCTTCTACCAATATAATTCAAAGGGTTATTTCACTCATGATGTTCTGACTTAATCAGATCTGTAAGTCAGGAACTACACTATGCTATAACTTTGTGTGTTCTTTTCTTGCTCCTGCTCCTTTCCTCTGCTTCTCCTCCTCTCTATCTGGGCCACAGTGAAGGGACAAACTGACCCTCCCTCAGTCCCTATTTGTGAGCTTTATCCCAACGGAGACTTTCCAAAGGGAGAAGAGTGTGAATATCCACCATCGAAAGACGGGTGTGTGACCTCCACATCGTCCCTTACACTCGGCAGTAATCTTCCACTTTGTGACATGCTTAGTTTTTTATTCAGGTCTCTCTGCTTTGCTCTTTATTCATATTGGACAACATAATGAGGTGCAATGTTTAGTGTTTGGTTTAATGCAAAGAAATCAATTCTTCCATGATTAGGCCTCAGTTGAAAACTATCAACATCGCTTTGACCTGTGCAGAACCGTTGTCCTATCCACATTACAAATATTTGTATAATGAGAAAATAATGAGTGTGTCCTCTCTGTGGTGTGCCTGTCTACCTCCTGGCAGGCGCAGTGCAGCGTGGCGGACCACCAGTGAAGAGAAGCGGGCGCTGGACAGGGCCAACGAGGAGATGTGGAGTGATTTCAGGCAGGCGGCAGAGGCACATCGGCAGGTTCGCTCGTATGTCAGGAGCTGGATCAAACCGGGGATGACCATGATTGACATCTGGTGAGATATGCACTGAAATGTTGTACTTGAGCCCTTTTTAACGGACTTGACTCTTGACTGCTCATGCCTGCCAGGGCTCATGTGATGCAGAAATTGACACGGTTTTCAACACTCCTTTTTTTCCCAGCCCACAAGAAACTGTTTTAAAAAATGAAAGCAGGAGAGCAGCTTTGTGATTTTAACCTCTCCCGGATGCATTATCTGCCCTGACAATAGTCTGATTGTTCCTGTCATCCATCGTCCCTTTGTGCTGCTTTCTGCTTCTGGCAGTGAGAAGCTGGAGGACTGCTCCAGGAGGCTCATCAAAGAAAACGGGCTGAAGGCTGGCCTGGCCTTCCCAACCGGCTGCTCAATCAACCACTGTGCCGCCCACTACACCCCAAACGCAGGAGACCCCACTGTGCTGCGCTACGACGACATCTGCAAAATTGACTTCGGAACACACATCAACGGTAAGAGCTTGGTAATAAGTTTTTAAGTGCTTTTGGAGTTATGCTGTGTCATCACTTCTTCACTTGCCATTTACTGTGACATGGTGAAATGATGATTACATTAAAAATGTTACTGCCAGAAATAAGTCTCGTAAATTAATTAACTTTCAGTTTTGTGGACTCACACATGCTGAATATTTCTGCAAAATGAGCAGCTCATAGAATTAGAATTTGGTTATAAATAACCAAACTTTTTGGTCTTTCAGGTCGAATAATAGACTGTGCGTTCACCGTCACCTTCAATCCAAAGTTTGACGGGCTGCTGGAGGCCGTGAGAGATGCAACTAACACCGGCATTAAGGTAACACAGCTCTCCCCCTCGTGCATGGTGCTTCTTTGCACTAATGGTTACACTTCATGTTAAGATGCAGGAAATCCTCGCTACCTACCAGAGAGCAAGACTCATCATATTCAGAGCATATTTACATTAATATTCATCTAGATTGGAATGTATTATGATTGAACCTATGAAAAATATGATGATTGAGAATTTAAGTTAAATGACGACTTAAAAGTACTACTATAACTAATTAAAACTGTGCTGTATAGAATGTGGAGCAAGTATAGGAGGTACAATAGACAGCTTATATAAATAGTAAGCACAAAACATCGAGGCGCAAATAATCAGGAGAAAAGGAAGTTGCGATAAATGATGAAATCCAAAAAATGCACTTGATTAGGTTTTGACTATGTGCCTCTAAGTACCTGGTTCAGAGTTCAGGAACGATTCAATGAAACTGTCAGTACACAGATTATTTTATATCAAGTAACTAATCATTAGTTACCAGTTCATTAATATAGTAACTACCTGTCAAGTAGGTTATCACACGTTGTTATGTTGTCCTCGATTTATTCCTCAGTTAGCTCACGGTTTGTTCCTTATTTGTACCTCTGCAACTACTCTGGAGTTTGTGTATTTTACTGTAAAGCTTATGAAAAAAGACACATCACAGGCGACAAATATTTCGTACTGTCTGTGTGTGAGGACTGTAACGATGTGTACTGATGTGAGCGTAAACACTTCTCTATCCCAGTTCGCAGGGATTGATGTGCGCCTGTGCGATGTTGGTGAGACCATTCAGGAGGTCATGGAGTCCTATGAGGTGGAGATAGATGGGAAAACATGTCAAGGTAACATGAGGTCATTTATCATCTTTTCTTCATGCGCAGGTCCAGTGCTGCTTCCTGTTTATTAAACTCCTGTGTGGCGTTCTCTTTACAGTGAAGCCCATCAGGAATCTGAACGGCCACTCTATTGGACAGTACAGGATACACTCAGGGAAGACCGTCCCTATTGTTAAAGGCGGAGAGGCCACGAGGATGGAGGTTTGTACTCGAGTCAACTTTAAATATCATTTCATCTGAGCGAAGTGTGGATGTGACTCGATCCTGTTGCTCAAACAACACTGTAGCCTCTATTCACTGGAGTGTCTGAAATTAAACCTTTGTTTCCTGCTTGACCTTGCGTATAAATAAACCTTCTTAATTCTTAAGTGTAATTGGAAGAACATGTGGCTGGTTAGGATTACGACCGGGTGTGAAAGAAGTGTTCCAATTCACCGCTCGAACAGTTTTTAGTCACCCTCGTCAGCGCTTTAATTGCACCTTTAATGGAATTACCAGCCGAATCGAGTGTCAACACGTGTTCAAACTCCAGCCCCTCATTTCACAGTTCTTTAACAGGGCGGCACTTCACCAAAGAGAAACATGTCTGTTGCACTATCTTACATTTCCTGTGAGTACACTGAGGTCCGTGGCTGCCTCGCACCTGCACAGCTGCAGTAAGTGGCTGTATTTGGACAGAACTGAGCGTTTTAATTGGCGAGTTGCTGTGTCAAGCTTTTTACCCGATGGTTTCAGGAGGGTGGGGGGGGGGGGGTGCTGCTGATGTGGCAGCTTTGCATGTTGTATTTTTAGCTGAAGCGTGTTGGTGTAAGAGAGCTATTACCCTCTTTGTGATCTGGAGTGGCAGCTGGGCGTGCCATGGGGCTGCTAGCACTCTGACTGATTATCGGTGCAGCGAGAGAGGGTGTCGCAGTGTTATCAGCTAATACCACAGGGACTCCGACAACGGGCGCGCGCTGATAGAGACACAAAACGCCAATGAAACCCAGCCAGTCAGCTCGCATGAGGCGCTGCCCCACAAAGGACACAATTGTCCTTTAATAGACTGCACAAGAGAGTCAACATCTTGAGGTTTTTGTTCGATATCTCATGAACACCTTGAGGGAATTTCCTCAAATTTGGCACAAACAATTGATTAGAAATTGGTGGTCAAAGGTCAAGGTCACTGTGACCTCACAAAACATATTTTTGACCTCAAGAATTCGTACATTAACGATGACAAAGTTTCACACAAATGTCTTACATTATAAAATGATGATGTGGTGACATTTTCTATCCAAAAGGTCAACTTCACTGTGACATCATAATGTTCTGGTCATTATTCAACACCATATCTCAGGAACAGAAGGCGAGATTGTGACCATATGCCACATTTGGTCGGATACTGAGTTGGTGACACTAATCTTGGGTGCCCACCTGAATGTAAAGATCTCCTGTTCTGTGGGGTTGAAGATGTGCGTGAAGCATCCGAGTTTTATCCACCACAAGCTCGTTGGTTTTGCTGATATTGAGCTTCAGGTGATTGTCGTTGCACCATGTGATGAAGCTCTCTGTCAGTCATTTGTCCTCCTCTGTACAAACAGTCTCGAAGTGATGACAGCATGTTTCTCACTGGAATCAAACATGTCAATATAGTGATAATGTCCATTTTACCAAGAACAAAACATTTGACATTTTCTTAAATTCCGTCAAAGTCTTCACTACATATAAAGTATTATATGAGTGTGAACAGACATGGATTCAAACTGCAAAGGGGCAAGGTGTTAATTCAAGTAACACTTACTCTCTGGAGTGTTTTTAGTCCTTTCAGTAACATCGTGCCCACTCAGCCCCACATGAAAAGTGTGTAGATACAGTTTGATACTATGTCCTCTTCATTTTACATCAACAACCAAATCAACATTGTTTGTTTGGTTTTTTTGCCTCTCAGGAAGGTGAAGCCTATGCCATTGAAACATTTGGTAGTACAGGAAAAGGTGCAGTCCACGATGACATGGAGTGCTCACATTACATGAAAAACTTCAATGTTGGACACGTACCAATAAGGTTGGCTCTGCTGTTTTTATCTCATCCCTGTATTGATAATATTAATTCAGAAACTATTTATAGGTTAATTTGCTCCTCATATTAAAAAAAAAAAATAGAGAATGAATAGAGCATATTTGCATGTTAGTTTACGCCTATCTAGCCTCCAGTTTCTCACCGTTGACTCTGTGCTGCAGACTTCCAAGGGCTAAACATCTGCTGAATGTGATCAATGAAAACTTTGGGACCTTGGCATTCTGCCGCCGCTGGCTGGACCGCCTGGGCGAGAGCAAGTACCTGATGGCATTGAAGAATCTGTGTGACCTTGGCATCATAGACCCGTACCCACCTCTCTGCGACATAAAGGGCAGCTACACCGCCCAGTACGAGCACACCATCCTACTCAGGCCCACCTACAAGGAGGTGGTGAGCCGCGGAGACGACTACTGAGCATGTGTCAAAACTCGAGGCGAACCGGGAGGAGCATGGCAGCTCCGAGAAACAACAAACCTCTGCTGACTGATAGCAAATATGCAATATTTCTCTGACCTGAATTTCCACTGCTTAAGTACCTTTAGTAATTATAATAGCAAGAGCAAAAGACTTGTGTCACGGCAGTAGCTTACTGGTATTTTTTTTTTTTTTTCCAAAGGATCGAGCCAATAGACAAAGGGCATATCTTTAAGAAATGTAATGTTGTCATTTCAGTCATATCTTCTCTGCTTTTAGGAAATATGCAAAAATATATATATATATATATATGCAAAAGAATCATGCAAAAAATGTTTTGGGCAAAAATCTTGCCGAACAATGCTGTGCTTCATTGCCTTGTCAAACCTTGTGAGGAAAAAAAAAAAACCCAACCGCTATGAAATATTTATATTTCTATATTTCTTTGCTCTATTTTAATTTTGAGGCCATTTTTATAAGAAATAAATTGTTATAAATCTTGCATTGATTACTGTGTATACATCTATAGAGGCCTAAGAGCTCAGCATAATCAATTACAACACCAATAACTGATGACGTTAAAGTGCATTTCTCTCTTTTAACCAAAGGAGGGCGGCACTCAAACATGGGTCAAACATCAGTCAGCCACCTCCACTAGTGAACATTACAGGAAGACACATCAGGCTATTCATAGCCTCACGCTTGAGCATAATGTCACTATGCGATGAAGTAGATTTTTCCCAGAAGGATTAAGACTGAGCACACTGCCATGTTTATGCAAGTTTATATGGGAAAAAAAGAACATAAAGGACGCACAGAAATAACATGACAAATATCTCATTGATGGCAGAGTGCATTCGTGCACCCTCAGTCACCACTTTGTCCTTTACAAGAAAATCCAGCACATTTTCTCTTATTTTGGTAAAAGTCTTTGGGACAAGGACACGGGCGGTGATGTCATGGTTGAGGAATGCATCATTTCTCTTCACAGAGTTTGTCCTTCTCCTTGGAGACAGCGGCCCAAGACTATTCTTAACTGGGCCTGGCTCAAAAATGGCCTGTGGACTCTGGATGTGATACACTGTGATGTCAACGAATACCCAGGCTTTTAATACATATTTATTTTTGGGGCAGCGGGAGTCACAGGCCAAAAAGAGAAGCATATGTTAAGATAGTCTGCTCTCTCTCTCTCTCACACACACACACACACACTGGCTCCCACTGGGTTCAGAGAGGCCTTCCCAAGTGAATCCTCGTCACATGGAAGCAGGCCGTACGAGGACAGCAGAAAATCCTCACAGAATCAAGTCTGACTTAAGCAACCTGACTATGATCCACTCTTGTAACTGAAGCAGCTGTAACAGCAAACTCGATGCCGAGTGTTTTAGCCGGTTGCATGTACTCCAGACCGGAGAGGGTGGAGCGGAGTGCGTTTCGCTCTCATCAGACAGCGGGCGTGTGAGTGAGCCGTTCAGATTAGGCCGTCGGATTCCTTTCATGTTTTTGTTTTTTTTCATCCTCCCCTCATCCAGGAGTTACTTGTTCTGACCTGCACAGTCCACAGACTCCGCCACCAAGGACATCAAGCACACGCACACATTCACGCTCACACACATTCTGATGTTTGACTCGTTTGTGATTTATCGCCAATATCTGTGAGACGACAAGGACAGTTCAGTCTGCGCCTTTGCAAGATTTCAAAGCAGCTTTCAATGAAACTGATACAGTAGGATGTGGCTGTGATTTTTACCCAGCAAATAAAGTATAACTGAGTATTTAACATGCATTCATTCTTGTTTTAGAACCTGGAAAGAATTATGATCATATCATGTGGTAACACAGGAATGGAATCAACTTTGTCTTTGATTCTCAAGTGACTGTAGTTCTGGCGAGGTATCTGCTTATTTCTACCACAGGTTAACAACAACCCCAAGTTTTTTTCTTGGGGTTGTGGACTCCACTTTAGTGAAATCCCTGTTGCAGGCACAGGGGGTTTTGCTTTCATTTTAGTGTCCAAGCAAAGTGCCTAAAACTGTCCTTCATCCATCCAACGAATCATGTGTATGTCACAGATGATCCTCAACCTCTCTGCACGTCTGTCCTTTGCCGTCCTTGGCGATGGCCTACCGGTGGCCACAGTCTTTTCTGAGGATGTGGAGGAATTTGCGTCCCAGGCTTGACTTCCATGGTTTAACCAGGCTCTTGGTGTTGACCATCAGCCGGCCGGTCTTCCAGTCCTCATGAGCAGCCACTAAATACTCAGATCCTGGAAAAGAGAGAGCAGAACATAAACTGAGAATGTCCCTCAAATACATAAAACAAGAGAAAAATCACCTTATGTAAAAAGCGTGTGCATGATTATATAACTATAATCAAGCGGTTAAATACTGTGCCACTATGATTGGCCTGGATGAATGCTGCCAGAAATGATTATTGTGAAAGCGTGAAATAGTCTCATAACAGAGTTGACTCTATTCTTTAAGCTAAATATCTATTCTAAATGCAAGGGTGTTGGCACCCACTCAAACGCTCCGCGAGCAGCGACCAAGATCCTCTATTCAGCACAAAGCTGGCAGGTTGTCCACTCAAGAGTCGACTAATTAATATGTTTGTGAGCATTGTGAGCAATAAAGCAAGTCATTGGAAGGGGCTGCAGCTGACCTGGGTTGAGGATGGGACAGGTACAGCCTTGGACGGTCCAGGACTCTGGGTAAAGAGTGACACTTCCCCTCTGGATCTTCATCTGAGGGGTCTGGTATAAAACCTTCATGACTTTGACCTCCACCTCCGCATGGGAGCCTTTATCGTGAGCGGACATTACTCTCACCACCAGCACTGCCAAAAGCAACACAAAGAGTCATCAACAAATTGGCAGCCTACCAACTACAAAATACAACGCATCGGTACTGACTTTCCACTCCTGAAACATTTAATCTTTTGCAGCATAGACCATTTTTAACTCCACCAATTTCACACATCCAAATGAGTTTATTAGTACTACAGGGAGAACTACCAAGCCTCCAAAAACAGTTGTAAAATGTCTTGTGTGGCACTGGAGGAGCTTTTCAAGTCTTAGAAAATAACCAGTGTGATATCTGTATTTTTTTTTTTTCTCAGCTTGGGTTTTGGAAATTGACAATGTTTGACAGACAGCCTTCATTTTAAAATGGAATTTGAAAGATGTGGGAGTTTCTAAGGCAGAGGGAGAGAGCCTAATGAAAACATGCTATTGAGTTGTGACATGGGAATTGTAGGAAACTAGTGTTGACTCATGCAATAGACTAAAAGTCAGACATTTTGGCTTCTTTTGCAACCAGTTTGACCGTTCTTTTTCTAACAACTTTAGGAAAGTGCAATGCTAAATTTTGGTATTACTTCTTTAAAGGTACTCTTTGGAGTTTTTGACCACTAGTAGTGCTATGGAGCAATGTTTTTGTGAGCGCGTCCTTGTTTTGCATGTGCACGAGGATGCGGGTGGGTGTTTTCACATTATTCCGTGATTTTACAGCTGGCAGTAACACACCAGCAATGTACTAACAACATTCGGGAAGAAGGAGACTGGTAGAAAGTAAACATGGATGTAAACAAAGCAGGTTTATTTGGCTTTTGCAAAATTTTAATGTGGAAGAAAAAGCATTCGACACATTTGATACGCCTCAAGGATATACATAAAGTGTTTTGGTGAGTACAAAGAAAACTCTACAGGCACCTTTAAGGAATCACTACACAGGATATCAAGTGGAACAACCAGGGGCATTTTTCAACATTCAGAATTTTATTATGGACAGATCAGAAGGGTCTAAAACAGCCGAAGACTCCATTATGGTGTTAAATGGCCTCACCCTCACACAATACTGAATCAATTCCCTCTTTCAAACAGCACTTACCATAGTCATATTCCGCAGCACAGAAGAGTTTAGGGCTGCCGAGGGTCACTTCTACACACTCGCATTTCTCTGGAAAAATAAAACATGATTAACATCATTCATATAAATCACTTCAGCGTGATGTATACATTTCAATATCAAAATGGCTGCAGTGGGTTCCATGTGGGTTAATGAGCGTGCAGTATATTAAGTGTTATATGACCTGTGACTCACCAGAGTGGTGCAGTGCAGAGAAAAGCTCCTCTACCCTAAAGAGTGCCGTCTCACTATTATTGTTGCTGTGTCCCATGTGGCCAGTGGCTGTATGGAAGACATCCACATCTGAGCTGTGCCGCAGAGGTAAAACCAGTCAGAGGCAGGGCTCCACTCAGTGTTAAACATCCAGAATGCACTCAATGCCATATGTCACTTTATCCAAGTACGAGTACATATGGGTATGGTATATGGTAAGTCTTGGCTCTCACCCAGAAATGCAGTCACCGGTGTAGGGGTCACACTCCCCTGTACAGTCACATGGACGGCAGCCGTATTCATGAAGCCCCCAGTATCCCAGCATGCAGCTGTCACAGCGGGTGCCTCCGACACCAGGCTTACATGTGCACTCCCCACTGCTAGGGTTACAGAGGGTGCTTCCTCCTGAGAGGACAGAGCCTACAGGGTGGCAGGAACAGGCTGCAGACGAGATGGGTGACATGCATTTTTAACATTTCTGTTTGCAAGTCGAAAGACGTGTCTCCTTATCTGGCTGAGACCTGGAAGCACTCTGTGTACATTATGAGCCTGCGTGTATTCAGAGGACAAACACACTTGGAGAAGCACAAACAAACATATTTAGAGTGCAAACAGTGAAATGTATTTTTTATCATCCTCTTGTAACAAGCGACAAGCTGGGAGTATGTGCTCAATAGGCAGTAAGCAGGCGCAGCAAAGACAAACAGTACATCACTCCCTCTCTACGCTATCAGGCCTGATGCTCGCTGGTGATGACAGATTGCTTTTTGTTACAAACTTTCTTCATCTGTTTACAAAAAAAATGGCATGTTTGTTCTTAAAAAAAATGCTACAGCATGCCTGGCGGGGGGGAAAGGGCAAGAATGGGGAAAATGTGTTTGCATGGTCCATGGGAAATTCCTCCATTGTTTGCAATTACAGTCACATTCCAAAACAGTGCAGTCTCCGTCGGTCCTGTTAAGGAGTGGAACGGAGTCATCTCACTATCTCATGACTGGCAGGGTAGCGACTCAGAAAGGTGCGGGGGGGGGGGGGGGGGGGGTTAA
>JBBPCS010000917.1:12930383-12944535 GCA_037974645.1 Hollardia meadi | reverse complement strand
GTACAACTGCAATTTTACTAGGAAAAATATAATTGTGGATATCTGTATAAATATTGTGGATATCTATAATTGTAATTATTTCCATCCAGAATGTAGTTGTAGATATCTGAATAAGAATAATGAATGCCCAAATGGCTCAGGTTAATAAAATGTCCAAATGAACAGAACTTTAAACGGATATATGTTAGCTACAGAGGAGCCGGCAGCCTGTGGGTCAGAGGGGTAGCTACACTGGTGGCCTTAAAGGGGGGTGGGGGGTGCCCTGATGCCCCCATGTTTGAAAAAGCACAGCAAAAGTGCCCCGTGAGATGCCTTTATGGATGATAAAACATGAATATTTTTATTTATATTTAATTTTATTATATTGCGAAATTTCACCAGTTTCATGCAGTTTGTTATTCATTTACAGTTAATCATAATTTTCATCACTTTGGGTTCTTTAAAACTTTTGATTTCAGGTATGTGACCCAGCAGCATTGACATAAGTAAAGATGAATGATGCGTCTCCACTTCGTCCCATTGTACAAAAATAAAGCCAAAATATCCGGGATACGGATGCTGCCATCTTGCGCATTTGGAGCCAGAGTCTGCGCAGTAGCGAACGGGCAGCAGAGCCGTGGTATCGAGCTCCCGCTCATACACCCGCCCACCCAATCGCGAGCAGGGTTCAGCTGTCAATCATGATGTTTCACCCTGTTTTTATAGCATGAAATAACTAATTAAAACCAAACTGATCAGAAAAATTAACACTTGAACATACATCAGCATGATAAGAACTACCTAAAATGACAGAAACCATCTTTGAGAAAAATTTATTTGAGGTGTAGTTTTTAGTTTGGCCCATGTCCTACCTGAGATCATTGAGGGGGAGGAGTTTATATAGACCTATACTGCAGCCCACCACCAGGGGGCGATCAAGATGTTTTGGCTTCACTTTTGGGGAGCTCTCATGTCGTCCATCTTTATATACAGTCAATAGTTGACACACACAAGTAACCATATTCATAGTTGTATGTACATGACATGATCAGGATATAAATTCTAATCATAGAAATCCACAGTTTTATCGACTATAACAAACTTCCCTCCCTGTATTGTTTGTGTTTGTGAGAGGATTCAGGCTGTATGTTTATAAAAATGGCAGACCAGTTTTATTCACACAGTCGTCATAAACTCTGGTTCTATTCTGATTAAACGGATTTGATCCTTTAAGATTCACTCCTTTACACGGCCAGAGTAAAGCCTCTTCAGTCAGTGTGTTGCTTAAGGACACTTGGGCAGACCTCCACACACAGGGGAATGAACTCTGACCTCGTGGTGGGGAAATGTGCTCACTTTGTCTTTTGTTTAATAGATGTGGCTTTCAAAGTGCATTTCTGCTCGCGCCTCCCTCTCTGTCATGTTGATCCATATTGAACTGCATCACCCTAGCTAACATCAGGTTGTCTTTCAGAGGATGAATGTGGTGGTGAAGCCCGGGTTGCCGATGCTGATAGCCGGCTCTTGCTCTCCGTGTGTGATGCTGTCCGTGTCTGCTATCGGTGTGACCGACACTGCCGACAAGAACAAGGAGCACAGCGCCAAGATCTTTGAGTTTCTGACCAGAGAGCTCGGTCTGACTGAAGACAGGTGAGCTTACTGCTGAGTCTGCACAGACCTTCACAGTAGAAACACAGCTCTGAGTTCAGCTACATTCTACAGCTAACAAAGCCTGTTGTGTCCTTGCTTAAATTCAACAGGAACAGTATGTCCCCGTGACCTGGCCTTTGCTGCCGTCATCATTCTTTGTTTATAATGTGGCTGCACTCCCTATGGAGGACTGAAACTGACAAAATCCAAAATAAATAAAGAAATTGCTCAGTGGATAAATTAATATTCCAATAAATGCAACAAAAATAACGTTAAAAATAAATGTAGGCATTAATTTATAAAATGTGACATAAATTGATATTTCAATAATTTTAATTTTCTTCTGAATTTATTTACTCTATTATTTCACTTTCCAATTTTAGTTATTAATTTATTAATTTTTGAATTTACTTATTTATTGTCGACCCCATGACACACTTTGAATGACAGAACCCTCATACAATAAATACAAATACAAAACACAAAATAAATAAATAAATAAATAAACAAAAGTACAAAAATAAATGAGAGTGGGAAAATAAAAATTGGGAGAAATGTAAATTTAAAAAAAGTAAATTTAAACATGAATAAATTAATTTTAACAATGGATAATTATATGGGAAAGTAAATGAATATGGGAATTCATGCAAAAGTAAATAAATATAGAAGTAAATCAAAACAGAAATATTAAATTTGGTCACATTTTATAAATAAATAATGCCTACATTTATTTTTACTATTATTTTTGGGGCATTAAATGGCACATTAATCTATCTGAGTAATTTATTATATAAATAAATATAATATATTTTGATATTGCCAGTTTCGGCCCTCCATAGAACTTAGGCAGAACGCTGTTATACAGAATGAACAGTTTTAGATAAAACTACAACATGCGTTAGCATCGATTAGACTACACATTCAATCTGTTTCTCCAAATGAAACTTTGCTCTCAGACTGATCAATTATCTGACAGGAAGTGATTATTTATAACTCAAATGAACTCTTCAAAACTGAGAACAGCACTCCTTAATCCTTGAAACAGCACAAAGCAGCTGAGGGGCTCAGATCTGCATTTTACCCTTCCAACGTGTGTTTCCATCATTGAATGAATGCACTGCGTAAATGATTGTCACCTTTGTTCTGTTTCACAGGATTGTTATTCAGTTTCACGTGCTGCAGCCTCACCAGGTCGGGAAGAAGGGAACCGTCATGAGCTTCTTGTGAAGGACATTGTTGTTTCTGACACCTCTCACAACCTCATTCCTAAAAGAAAAACGAGAAGAAGATTAATTTAATCAGTATTAATTGCACACTGAAGTACAGATCGAAGTTTTACTGTTTGTGTCATATCCACCTCCAGTGTCTGAACCATGTTTTACACATTTGCAGTTGTTCCTCAAGCTGTAAAACATGTTATTCAGCTCTGTTTTTAATGATTAAAAGATTTGTTACTGTAACCATTCCTGTAATACTAATTACTACTATGAAGAACACCATACTAGAACCTATTTTCCAGAAAATGATTTTGAAACAAAGATAATTGATTTCTTTATTTTTTTGAAATGATTGACTTTAAGGTCAGAACTCTGTCATGTGGCATAATCCTCTTATGTACAGAACGCTGACGATAAAATATATATAAAAAATATATTTTCACTAAAGATGTTGATGAGATGAACCAGACTCTGTGTCTCTTCTGTGGAACCTGTTGTCTCCATGAATGAAACTGGTTTGGGTGATTGATTTTGAAAGTTTTACTTCCCTGTCACACTAGCATTTGTAACGCAGCAGAAGGGCTTAAAAGGGCTAATTTTCCACCAAGATAGTGCCACTTTAATTTAAATAAATTTAAAACCTTTTCATCAACACTTTTTTCTTTAAGTATAGTAAGTACAAACTGAGTTTATCAGTAGTATTAGCATCAAAATATACTTTAAGTACACAAAAGTAAAAATATTCAGTATTCAAAATGTCCCATTTCAGACTAATGTATGTATATAAGATATAAGAATCAAGTAGCAAAATATAGAAATACTCAAGTAAAGTACAAGTACCTCAAAATTGTACCTCTGTCTCCCCCATCTGGCACAGTGATGGTAATTACACAAACACTGTCGACGCTGCCATACTCCTGCTGGAGCCCACTCTGTTGTTATGGAAGCTCCCACCTTCAGCTTTGGCAAACCGTTAATGTAAAACACATCACCTACTGTCTACCAGCACAGGAATGTCTTTTTTAAAATCATTATTTTCAGGTCTTCCTTAAAGTGCCAGTTATTTCATAGTTTGAATTCCAGAGGTCTACAAAACAAGATTAAAAGAAAAGCAATCATTTTACTTGGCAAGAGACTAAAAGCTCATATTACGTTTCTACAAGAAACTCATTCTAGTCAAGCAGCTGGTGTTTGGGTTGTGTTAGTTGTGAATATATATGGCTTTATGGTTACAATAACAGTCCACAGAACAAGGATTTGATGTCAAGATGTTTAAGCACTGTGACTGATGAAATGAAAGTCCTTTATCATACTGATAATGTTATAGTTGGGGGAGACTTGAATATGACACCAGATAAATGGAAAGACAGCCCATACAGATTTGACTTTTGTAGAGCACTGAGTTTAGAGTATATAGGGAAAGTCAAGAACCCTGAGGTATGCAGTACTCCTGGTTTAAACAAGTGAGTCTAATTGATTATTGGGTCTTTGACATATGCATTTGATTATCAATGGATACTGCCCCTTAAACAGACCACAGTCTAATCCATTTGGAGCTGAAGCCAGTTAATAACAAAGGTTTCTGGAAATTATCTCCAGTCTATTGAAGGATGAAAATTACCCTCAGAACATTAGAGCCATGCTGGAAGAGTCTGTAAACGACCCTGAAATTTAATCATTTGTAAACAAAATGAGAACCGTTAAATATATGGTTTGGACATATTCAATATCCTTTAGTAAAGAAAAAAGATTGGGAGGAGTTGAACACACTGACAAAACAAAATCATGGAATTGCATTACAAGATTGATGCCATAATTGTCTGCAAAGCTAAGGGTGCTTATAGCAGATCAAAGGCTACATGGATACAAGAAGGGGAACAAAACGCTTCCTATTTTTGCAAACTAAATCTGTCAAGGGAGGAATGTTTTCAAAACATTGTTGATTGAAAATGAAGAATGCTCCAATCCCAAAATTATTTTGAATGAACTGTTCTCCTTCTATGACCGTTTTCTGTAGAAAGTCATTGTCTGAACATGACTGCTCAACATTTTAAAAAGTGATTAGCCTAAACGTAATTCAAAAATATTTGCGATACAGAAATAATGCTGGAAAAACTGGATGATGCACTCATTTACACTTGAACAAATATCTTGGCTCTGATAGTCTGACAGCGAGTTTATAACACTTTGGTGTGAAATTAAGGAATTTATGTATAAAGTGTTTATTGGGGCTTTGGGAGAGCATAATCTTCCAACACATATTAAGCAAGGTGTCATCGTGTTCATTCCCAATCCAGGAAAGTTATTACCACATATATACGCAATTCTTCTCAATAAAGGTATCTCAAATAGTCAATTAATAGGTTTCTTAAATGTACATCTCTTTACAATAACATCTGTCTTATTATATACTAGATTACTCTGAAATGTTTATTGCTCAACTTCATAAAACAGCCTTTGACATGATTGAACACTCCTTCGTCATCTACACTATGAAGGCATTTTGGTTTTGGGGACCGTTGCATGAAGGTTGATGTCGACTTGATGCAATACTTTAATAGCTGTGTGTAATTACCTGACGCCTTGTGTTGATATAGAGAAGGGAATCTGGCAGGGATTCATTTTAGCATAAAGTATTTGGAAAAAAAATGTAATGTATTGGGAACAGACTTTGTAAAACGTCAGTTTGCAGAGAACACACCGCTGTTCCTCCAAGATAATTCTTCTACTTAATGTAATTTCTTTTTTCTTCTTCTTTAATATATTCTATTTTCTCTGTGTTTATGTCTTTTATGTAGTGTCTTTTATGGAAGTTTTCTAATTGCAATGAGCGCTTGCTTACAGTTTGTAAATTTAACTTTCTACAATAAAAAAGTTCTACTTGAAGGACGTGTTCCACACATAAATGTATAATGAGAACTGTAGCATCGGAGACAGGGATACATCTGTCTGATTTACTTGATTTGACCTTGTAACTCTGACTCTTGACTTCCCTTGTGAGTATTGTCTCGTATATCATTGTTTTTCTATATTTATGCATAATTAAATGGAGATATAATTAGATATTTCAAGGGTGCAGGTTATTATTGTTGTGTCTTCTTTATGTTTAATTTGCTGTTTGTTAACATTGACAGTGTACAGCGTACGACACCTCCTGTCCTGAGACCCTCAATTCGAAAAATCTATTAAAATGACAAAGTTTCTCACAGAATATATGCACAGCAAATTCAGGCCTTTGAAATAAACTCAAGTACAAACCAACTCAATTTGAGACCATCGAATAGGGCAGAGTTAAAGTCTCTCTTCTCTGTGAGCTCATATTTTAACTCTTTTTAGGAGTTAAAGCTGAACTCTTGTAGGAGTTAAAACACTTATTCTATATAGAGTAAAATACAACACTCTTAACTTTTACATGAACTCTCTCATAGTGTTAACAGTCAATACTTGAAAATATGTTTCATTTAACATTGGAGTTAGTATTTCAAAAGACGAAAAAGGTTTTAGGTGAAAATGATAATGAAAAACCCAAATTGATGACTACAAGTGTTACTTGAAATTCCACGCTGCAGGGGTATTTCCTTGTATGACAAGTTCCGTTTTGAATAACACACTTTTGTTCACAATGTAAAGATGTTAGAGCAAACATTCACATTTCAAACAAACTGCTAGAAGGGCAAATAAATAGTTATTTTAGGGATTTCTCCAGGCTCTGGCAGGACTGACTCAACAATATGACATTTTATGGAAACTTTAATTTTTGACGAATTAGAGAAAAATCGATGTAGTTTGTTTTTGAAGGTTTATTCTATTAACAGAATACGGCTGATGTGTTGTTTTGTCATTGCATTCATATTATCTTAGTTGTAGTATATTCAATATTAACATTGGAACAATTTAATTATTGAAAGTTTAACCACACACACACACACACACACACACACACACTTGTGTGGGATGTGAGGACTCTTAAAATAACATTTGAATTTGAATAATTGACAGATAATGATAATTTTAACCTTTGGCTTGCTTTTTAACATTTTATTATATTTGTGTATTGTATATTGTAAGGTGTCCTTGGGTGCTTTGAAAGGCGCCAACTAATAAAATGTATTATTAATATTAATGAAAGCTCTTGTATTTCTTTCTTCTGTGTTTGACTATTAATGTTTTCAGTTTATTAATGCAGTTTGAGGTGGACAGGTCTGCTCTATTGATACAGCAGCAAACGGATATGATGCTCGGTTTAATGAGAATTCATGTTAAATGGAGGTTGAAACATGGACACAGATAGACGACATACATGGACGACAGGATGACAGAATTTTAATGGGCCTAAATGAGTGTTTCTTCCTGTACAGACTGCTGGAAACTGTCTCTGCCCACAGGCGAGGCGCTGTTGTTCTGGAACAAACCTTGGGGGGGGTGAACTATCTCCAGTCAAATAAAGGATCTTGGGTGCTTCGCACTCAGGAAGAAGTCCTACACGAGAGAAGAAACAGAAGTGTCTTTTTCAGTCAGTCATGGCGTTAGAGCTGTATTTGGACATTTTCTCTCAGCCCTGCCGCTCGGTTTATATCTTCGCCAAGAAGAACAACATCCCCTTTGACTTCAAGCAAGTTTCACTAATGGACGGTGAGTTCAGGTTCCAGCACAGGAAGAAATCTTAACAGCATTTTCCAGATCTGCAGGGCTGGAAATATATGACAGAAACTCTCGTAACTGTAACAAAAACCGTCTTTTCATTTCATCTTTTTAAAACTCGGTGCTGCTGGTGTGTTAGCGGCCGCAGGAAGACAGAGCTCCGGACAGGAGACGCCAATGGCAAGCTGCTTTAATAATTAATAACTAGTGGATACTTTGCAAATATCCGTAAATACATTCTTCATAGTCTAAAAGATCGTTTCAGATTTTTTTTAGGACAGTTGACAACTTAAGCCGTTCATGATGTTGTGGACTTTCAACGTCAACAATTAGATTTTTTAGGATATCGGCAATATATATTTTAACCAGGAAAAACTCCCATTTAAGATATCTACAATCCAAACGGTACTAGCCATAACTGGCATTTATTATTATCTTTTTGCATGTCCATCAGCAGATACCACCATACTCTGGGTCTGGTCATGATTCTAAAATAATTCTAATAATCTGATATTGCATCTAACTTGTCCTAATGCCAAATTTGCATATCTGTAATTTCATTTTTTTAAAGTTAAAATGATGACACACCGTGCCATCAGTGGACTGGTTATAGTGGGACTGACAGGCTGAGTGGACTGGTTACAGATAATTCCACCTTAAAGTCTTCTGGCAGCTGCTGACCTGACCCAGGTGTGTGTGCTGGTTTCAGGTGAGCAGTATGGAGAAGAGTTTGGGAAGATCAGCATGATAAGAAAAGTCCCCGCTCTGCGAGATGGAGACTTTTGCCTGGCTGAAAGGTGACTATTGAAATGTTCTTCGTCATAAATCACTCAGTAAGAATAACCTCGTTTCAGACCTCGTGTCGTGTGCGTCATTAGTAATGTTTGCCTCTACAGCATTGCCATCCTGCTGTATCTGGCAGAGAAGTTTAAGACTCCAGACTTCTGGTACCCAGCTGACCTCCAGCAGCGTGCTCGCATCAATGAGTATCTGTCATGGCAGCACACAGCCATCCGTTGGCATGGATCCAGGATGCTCTGGCTCCGGGTATGTTAACTGACACCTGTCATGATGCCCTGCTCGTTAAAGTGTAGGCTTTTACCTCCAGCTTTCTTTTTCAGACTAAGACGCTGAGGAGTGAAGTCAGCTGGAAGGAAAACACCAGGGGTCTCATTTATAACTTAACATAACATTTATAACATATGCACAAAAAAGGGCTTGAAAAGCATAAATTGTAATTTATCAAAAAACCTGACGAGAGAATGCGCGCACCTGTACGTAAACTCGTGTACGAAAATTCTGGAGACAGGGGAAATTGGCGACGCAGGTGGTGAGGTGGGGACATAAAGCCAGATTGTATAATGATGCCTCTCACACATTTAATTTAATTTAATTTCAAATGTTAATTACCCTTTTGCTTTTGTGAGCCATACCTGTTCCTACACTTCAGTTTAAAAAGATAAGCCAACTCAAATATTAAACCAAGGTCTGCTCAGTATTTCATCAGCGCTGTCACACCATCACAGACTTGCCAGTTTGCCAGTGCTGAGGGCTGTTCAAACTATTGACATAAATAAACATGGATGACGCGTCTCCACTCCCTCCCATTGTACAAAAATGAAGCCAAAATATCCCGGATGTGGCGCTGCCATCTTGCGCTGGTGACGTCATTTGGAGCCAGAGGCTGCGCAGCAGAGCCGTGGCATTGAGTTCCCACCCACCCAATAGCGTGCAGGGCTCAGCTGTCAATCATGATGTTTCACCCCATTTTTATAGCATTAAATAACAAATTAAAACCAAACTGATCAGAAAAATGAACACTTGAACATACATCAGCGTGATAAGAACTACCTTAAATGACAGAAAACATCTTAGAAAAAAATTAATTTGACATGTTTTTGAGTTTTTAGTTTGGCCCATGTCCTACCTGATATCATTGAGGAGGATGGGTTTATGACCTATACTGCAGCCCACCACCAGGGGGCGATCGAGATGTTTTGGCTCCACTTTTGGGGAGCTCTCATGTCGTCCATCTTTATATCCAGTCAATGGTCCAAACTTAGAATTCATCCTGCCCTCAAGGGCCCTCAAGCAGACTTTCTGAGGTGCAGACTTCACCAGACGTTACTGATATAATTACCCACAATTCACTGCAATACAAAAGTTATGTAGTGGTTTTCCAATTGTTGACAAAAAAGAAAAATAAGTTATTATTATGAATGTGTGAAATAATGACTTTATTAAAACGTTACTTGACTCTTGTAGACCATAAATAATATTAAACCACATGGTTTTATAAATGGGATAATTTTTTGGGGCGTGCCATTTTTGGCTTTTGTGCGCACGTACACTTTTAGTATGGATCCTACGCACTGTTTTATAAATGAGACCCCAGGCCAGTGTTGTTAGAGCCACTGTTTTTCTGCTGCTTTCATTCTTCTGCAGCTGTGTGCACGGAGATATTTCTGTTGTATACTTTTTCATTTTCTTTCTTGTGTGTGTTTGGCCTGTAGCTTTTGATTCCCAAAATTCTGGGCGTGGAAGTCCCACAGGACACGCTGGACGCAGCCTTGGAGGATCTGAATGACTCACTGAAGCTCATCGAAGAAAAGTTTATCCAGGACCGGCCCTTCATCGCAGGAGATCACTTCTCACTGGCCGACCTGGTCGCCATTGTGGAGGTCATGCAGGTGTGCAGGAGGGTTTTTTCACAGTCAAAATTGTACATTTATGCCCATTCACATTCCGGCCAACTTGTTTTGAAAGGATATCACAATGTTTTAGAGGTTTGAATGTGTTTGTCCTTTGTGTTTTAGCTAGTGCCAATAAGATACCTGAGATTCAGTGCCAATACCAAAACACTACTTTTGTTGATACTTTGTGTCCACACAAAAACTTTTATTCATTTAACAAGAATTCTCAAAGTTCCCGAATGTAAAATATTCCCTAAACACAAGCAGCCACTGAAAAACGCCAGATAAAACTTGCAAAATTGATTTTAAAGCTGCATTAATATATTTTTTTGTCAACTTTAGGGCTGCACAACACTCTGTAAACAGAACACTGAAATCTTTATTACCACCTTGTTAAGTTGACATGGCTAACGTGTGACCCATTACCCAGTGTTGTCAGTATATAGTTACTTATTTACAGGTCCAGCAGACACAGAGCAACGTTATCATTCATTTGGAGTCTGGACTCTGAAAACAGCTGCCGGCTGCAGCTGAAAATAAGGTTGATGAGAGCGATGAGACTGAACCAAAACAGTGGTAGATTTATCATCAAAGTCCATTTTCATTTATGAAATGATGCATCCTTGATTTCTAATTTCTAGCCAATGACTGCCTGTTTTGTCAGCCAAAATGACAACTGTCACTGTCACTAAAGCTGGCTAGCTAGCTCCATGATTTAATTGAAAACTCTGCCTCTGACTGCCATTTCAAAGGAACACTTCACCCAAAAATGAATATCAAGTCATTATCTACTCCCCCTATGTGGATGGAAAGTCTTCTGGAGCTTCACAGCAAAACAGTGTTGCAGCATTCTCCTAAACAACTGAAGTAGATGGGGATTTGTTTTAAAATGTAAAAATGAATTAATTGACACCATCCATCCGGCGTAATCCAAGTCTCAGCGAGATCCCAAATTGATTTGAAAAGATGTTATTTATACCGATTAATAAGCTGAAATCTCTACTGAAGCCACTAATCTGAAAACGTTTGCGTGCACCGTGTCTGGCTTTAAAAATGGTGTAAATGATGTCTTTTCAAAACAGTTTGGGATCTCGGGCCTTCTGGAGACTTGGATTACGGCAAACAAGCTGTATGGAGCCAGTTCATGTTTTTTTTTTCTGTTGTTATTTTCCACTTTAAAACAAGTGCTCAGCTTCTTCAGTTGTTTTGGAGAATGCTGCAATGCTGTTTTGCTCCAGAAATGTTTTGTGGACGAAGAATCTGACTTTCCATCAGCATCGGGGTGAGTAGAAAATGGCTGAAGTCTCATTTTTGGGTGAACTGCTCCTTTAATGTTTCCAACTGTCCTTGTTCCCACTTCTTCTTTAGTTCTGCATGTGTTGTGTTGCTCCTCAACTGCAGGGTACAGCTTGTTAGCTCTAGTATTATAGTAAAGTACAATAACGAAAAATTTCTCTTTACATGGCCATGTTTGAGTATTAACTGTAGATCTGGATCATGTTTTATGTAGAAAATATTTTCTGTTTTTCCCTCTGATGTCCTGTCTCCTGAACTCTCTTGTTTTAACTTGTTGCTGAAGTAACCGTTAGCTGATGCTTACTCTAATGGGCTCAGAAGCCGCTGAACACGGCCGGACAGAGACCGAACACAGCTTCTGAGACGAACTGAGGCCAGTTTGACAACGGGGAATCCAGTACCAAGGTGGTTTACGGAGTTTCCCAATGGGCAGATAACTTGACTTGTTGTAGCTGCTGTTTGACAGTTATTGCTAGCTCGGTTAGCCATGCAGAGGTCCCATTAGCTAACTCAGCCTTGGGTTGCCAGGAGCTAAAACTGGCAAGAAAACCACCTTGGTACTGTATTCCCTGTGGTCAAACTGGCCTCCGTCGGGTGTCGGTCTATCGTCAGATGCTGTGTTCAGTCCCACTCGGGCCATGTTTGGAAAGTCCTTTTAACATTTAATCCTGTGTTCACTGGGACCTCCCAGTTGAGCAGAGTCAGCTAGTTGAACATCTAACTGCATGATGGGGGGTGTAACGCACATTCAGCATGAACGCTGTTGGCGACTTTAAAAAGTCCCTCTCTACCTGACTGTTTGTACAGGAAATACGTAACTATGAGGAAGCAAATCGCACTCTGCCTTCCGTTTCATGTGTACTTGAACAGGCCTTCTAATCTGTGCTTCTCTCACTGACAGCCGGTGGGCTCCGGCCTGGACGTGTTTGAGGGGAAACCCAAGCTGAGCGCCTGGCGGGACAGAGTCGAGGCTGCCATCGGAAAGGAGCTGTTTGACGATGCCCACCAGGGCATCCTGGGAGCTCAGGAGAGTGTAAAGCTGTTGGACGCCAGCAAAATGGAGTTCTTCAAGCCCAAGATCTTCAAGTTATTCATGTGAAGAGGAGAAGACTGGTTCTGTCCAAATTGGTTAAGCAAAGTTTAACATTCCCACAGTTTGAACGTAAAAGCACTAGAATGCCTAAATGTTAGTATGATAGCATGTGCTGTGTCCGTCACAGCTCTGGATTCGTTATGTAACACAGAGGAATGTGAAATGTGAGATGAGTGTTCCTCTGAGAGCACATCTCTGTCCACAAACATCAAACCATTTCCTCACTGTGGATACTTCATGCAGCACCATGTTAGGAGACTGTTGATGCTCTTTCAAGCCTTAATAAATGGTGTTTTGTGTTTTTCACCAACCTTGCTCTCTGGGGTTAGGGTTACCCTATCCTTCTCTGTGTTTTTCAGTTATGGTGATTAGCTGTTCACACTGTAACAATGCATGTCATTGTCTGTCTATTGTAGTGGGAGAGAATGTGGATAATGTGGTGAAAAGGTTCCGTATGTGTGGACAGCTGTGGAAAAGTTTGGACAGCAGCACTGTATGTATTTAAAGTCAGCTGAATACGGCTGATGAATCACATGAATACAGCTGATGAATCACATGTTGCGATGGTAGGATACAATACTCAGACCAGTTCATTTATTTGCAAACTGAAGTCACTCAAGCTTTTAGTACAACTTTGAGATATCCGTTTGTATTTCAACATAACCCTCAGCATCGAGGTCTGAGTTTGAGTCACTCCTGTTGTTTCATGGTGGTTTGCAAACAATGCTGCCACCAAGTGGGCAAGGCACATTTCATTACAAGTAAACTCAGTATTGTTTGTGAAAATGCATACTGAGTAAGACTATAATAAATAGGACACAACAGATTGCAATCATAACAATAAATCCAATTAAAAAAAAAACAATTGAAGTGAGGCTGCAAGTCTTGACTTTCTAAAAAACAACAACAGTAAAACCCTTTGTGTTGCTGCTAAGTGTTCCGTCTGTCCACTGTTGAACCCCTTCTAATTTCATTCTCCCCTCCATCACCGCTACCCCAAACCATTTCTGCATACCCCCACTCTCTCTTCCACCTCAAATCATCCCACTGTTTAATTTATTACTCAGTCGCTCGTGCAATTAAACAACCGGATACCGCGGGGACATTAAGTCTCGTCGGTTTAATCTCGTAATCTCGTCGGTTTCTTGTTTAATGACATTATTCACTTCGAATCTAGTTACTGAGCGAATACGTTTTTGTAATGGTGGCGGTAGTATGCTACAGTAATCATGATAGCCTTGTAAAAAGATGTAGTTTAAACCTCGCATGTCCCGCACACAGGTTTATGAGACATCGCAACCGGTATGACCATATTGTTCTGTGTTATGAGGCGCCCTTCGATAGCTCAGTTGGTAGAGCGGAGGACTGTAGAGGTTACCACATTGAAATCCTTAGGTCGCTGGTTCGAATCCGGCTCGAAGGAGCTACTTTTCAAACGTATTTCCTCGTTTCCTTTCACATTGTTTGGTTTCCTTACGTCTCTTCACGTTTCCTCGGTTGGAGGAAGCTGACAGGTAGATAGGACGCCATTTTTACATAAAAAGGGTTCATTGACTATCCACAATTACATTTTAGATATCCAT
>JBBPCS010000917.1:12883079-12930283 GCA_037974645.1 Hollardia meadi | reverse complement strand
CCATTGAGAGTGAAAACTGTCAGACGAACAATAATGGTTGTGTTAGGATTTTCACGATGTTCACAGGACCCAATACTAATACTAATAACTTTTTTAAAATCTTTTAATTTAATCTAATCTAATAAAATTTAATCGAACTGTGATATTTAATATTTTAAACCATTACCTCCATCTTTACTGAAATAAAATAAAAACATGCCACTTTAACTTTACAGACTACAAAGCATATTTATTTGCAAGAGAGACTTATTGCTGTATCATAATGAATATATTTGGTGCTGTGAGATCATGTGGTTGGTGATACAGTACATATGTTAACAACAAGACTTACTGTATAATCATTGCACTAGACAAATAAGCTAATTCTGATTTACAATGATACAAAAGTTCACTTGTAGTGACCAGACGTATACTTTAGCTCGTTTAAGTACACGATGTTTGCAGTATTACTCAAACTCTACATTTTCAGACAACATATCGGGGACGTCTTTGCATGTTGAGCAACAGAGACACTAATTATAAAGGGTGAGGGGCTTACACACAAGAGTTGACATACTGTAGCAAGACACATACTTCTTGCAAATACACTGCAATTATGAGATCAGCCAAAGCCATATATTCATTGAAACATTTAACCAGAACCTCCCAATGTGGTCTGAGGCTCTTTGAAGTAAAAATAAATCTTTACTGGCGAGTGAGACTCTCTCCTTTACAAAATCATGAGTGAACAGTCTGCTCATGAATTAACTGCTTATCTGACCTCCCTGTGATGAGGTCCAAAAAAAAAAAAATGCTTTGAGGGAACATCAGAGGCAGAAGTGAACATTGACATTCTAGCTGTGCTTGTCAAAGTAGGGCTGGCCTAACAGAAAAGATCTCCCACAGCCCCTCAGAGAAGATCCGCTTACAAAGCTTGGTCAACCGTTTGTTCGGTGGTTTGTGTGCTATGAGCTTGCAGCGCATCCTGATGCCAATAAATGGACAACAAGAGCAGAGCAGATGGTGAGTGTTAAAGCTGTGAAGTGCTGGGGGGAATGTCTGGCAGCACGTTTTGATGTGGTCACTCTCTCAGATCTCAGAAATAATATTATAATCCAATAATCAACCTTTCTTCTTTTTTCTCTGAGCAACAGAATCCTCCATGCCCCTCAAACATAGATTGTTATATATTTAGTGTACATATAATTAATTATATTATTAAATCATGTTTACAATGCATCTAAAAAATTTGTTGTTCTGATTTTCCATAGTGTCATTTTACAATTGTCCCTGTTAAAGGGTTTTTGTGGAGTTTTTCTTATCCAAATCAAGGGTTTAAGGATAGAGGGTGTTGTATGTTGTAGGCTACCGATTGAGAAGAAACTTGTGATATTTGTCTATATAAATAAATTGACTTGACTACATTGCTTGCATTTTACACATCAAGATTTATATGAATGTCAGAAAATATAAAAGCAATATTAATTTCAGTCATATTGCAGAATTGTAATGATAACTTTAACTCAGGTAAGCTTATATCGTGCCAGGGGCCATATTTATCTGAAAAGGTGTTTCATAATAACAGACACAGTGATGATTTTTGGAGTGGAATTATCGCCTATACTCACCCAGGGGTGGAACTATGGGGAGCTGTGAGCTCAGCTGTCACCCCACCAGCTGCCCCCCTCACAGCTTTCCTGCTCCTAAAGATTGTACAATATAATTTTCAGGCACCTCTAGGTCCCTATATCCATCCATCCATTATCTATCCATTATCTATCCTTATTCTATTGGGCGGGGTACACCCTGGACAGGTCGTCAGTTCATCACAGGGCTGACATAGAGACAAACAACCACACACTCACATTCACACCTACGGGCAATTTAGAGTCACCAATTAACCTAACCTGCCTGTCTTTGAATGTGGGAGGAAGCCGGAGTACCCGGAGAGAACCCACGCAGACACGGGGAGAGCATGCAAACTCCACACAGAAAGGGTGTTGGGAATCGAACTTGGCTGGGAATCGAACCCAGGTCCTTCTTGCTGTGAGACGACAGTGTGTTTGCGTGGGTTCTCTCCGGGTACTCCGGCTTCCTCCCACATTCAAAGACATGCTAACCACTGCACCACTGTGCTGTAGGTCCCTATAAAATCATCAAAAACACTGAAACAGTCAAGAAACAGCCTCATTATCAATTCCACTAGTATAATTTTTCTTTAAAACATATTTGTAGTATCTTCTGGTTGTCATATGCCTGCATAATTTGAGTATATACTTATTTGCAACCACATCTCTCTCATGCCACACCTTCAAAACAACTTGCCACTACATGTAAAGTTATTGTGCTCACCTCTCCTCTGGCACAAGGCAAAGCGCTCGAATACTTGGAGGTGCAAGTTGCTCCACTCTCCCCGACTGGCGACCCCTCTGCCAGGCCAAACACGTCCTCACAGTCCCTGGCAAAATACCTGAGGGTCTTCCATGTGTGCCCATGGTCTTGGGAGCGCTCCAGCACCATGGCAGCTGGTCGGGGTGAGCGGAAAACCAGGATAAGGTGGGTGAAGAGGAACTCCGTCTCCAGGTCGAGCTGGAGCGTCTCCTCCTTCACCCCCTCTACAGACTGCCACCATGTGTCAGGGTAGCGGAAAGAGGAGTCGCTCATGGCAGAGGGAGGGTGAGCCTGGCTGGGGACAGCAGAGTTGCACTTGCCGCATTTTGCTGCCGAACAGGTCTCCCTGATGCGGGGGGCAGCAGTCTGCTTGTAGAAGCAGTAGGGCTCCGAGAAGTTGGAACCGCACACCGACTGGGTGCCCAGCACTCTACCCAGGGCCAAGTTGCCCATGCGGGGGTTGCAGGCTCGGCCGGAGCAGCGACTCTCCGCAGCTGTACCTTTGGATTTAGTTTCTGGTGAGGAAAAATGTGTTTAGTTTAATACAGTTTAAATCAAGGCTGCAAGCACAGGTTGCGAGATCGATACCCGCGTAACAATGATGCTGTGAGGCGCGTGGATACAAAACAAACAAACAAAACAGCAAGCGCAACACTTGTTTAGCCTATATTCATTCACATATTTACACAGTGCGCACGTTAAAGTCTCAGAGGCACAAGTTGAAACTCACCGGCTGTAAGAGGGGAAGCTGCGCACACCGGGATAATGACAAGTAAAGTCCACAGTCTCATCCTGGATGAGTTGTTGTACTTTTATACAAAGTCACCTGTTTTATAGTCCGCAAAAGCAGGCAGATTAATCCGAACCTTTCAGATATAAAATAACTACCGACCAACTTTTACGACGCAGAAATGAAGAAACACAACAGACTGGAAGCTTATTTTCTGTCCTGTCTTGTGTAGAGGTTTTCTCTGAGAGCTCCGCAGTCATTATCCTGAAATTATTCCATCTCACGCACTTGAGGGTTCTGAGTGCTGTGGAGACTTCATTGACATTTGGGAATATGAAGAGGTTAGCGCCACCCTCTTCTTGTCTTTTCCCAGACCCCTCCCACTCCCAAAATCAGACTTCCACAAGGAGCAATAATATCAAAACTATCTCTGGCAGACTTTTTGGCATATGCTGCTATAATAAAATGGTAGGCTATGCTTTTCATAAAAAATGTTGATTGATTTTATCACAATGATGATTTTACTTTATCATCCTATTATAGGCCTAGCTTATTCTCACCATTAATGAACAATCATCAATGCCACAAACTAATAAATGTATATTCTAGCTTACAGCAGCATTATTTGTCTCTGCGTACCTCAATAACCACCCAATGAAAAGAAGTTCAGGTCCAAGTCAATAACATTTAGATTGCAGGCACTCGAGCGCTGGCCGACAAGTGTGTCATTGTGTTGCATTCCTGCCACATATCACCACTTGTTTCAAACTGCCACTCATTAACCACGCTTTACCTGCCTCGTCAGACAGACAACAGCCCTTAAAACCTTGACCCCAATAATCATCAAGTTTCAGACTTCTTCTTTATTTTTTTTACTCCAAGAGTGACATCACCTCATTGAGACCCCAAAAAAAAAGACACATTTCGAGAAAGAAATGGGTATATGATACTGCAAGTAGCTTTGCCAGCGGCTAACAAGATGCATCATTATCATTTCATGTCATGCCAAAGCTTTAAAGTTCGGACAGACAAAAACTGGAGTAGACAGCCGTCATACTTGTGAATACATGAGGGTCTGGCGTAATCTGTTCTCTCTGTGACCTGTCATATGAATCATTCTCTTACATGTGTGCGTGAATACATTAAAGCAGAAGAAGAGGGGGCGGGGGGTTCATGAGCATTCTCAGTCTCTTCCCTAAGGCATCCGGATGGATCAGGACATTCCTGGCATACTACGACTCTCGTCACAGATTAAAGACGGACAGGGTTCAGGTCTGTGTGTTTTTAGATTTGCATGGGTTATTTCGGTCGTCTCCGGATGACACACATGGGGTGATGCACCTTGAGCTGCATCACATGTATGTTTTTCGATCCTCAAATCCCAGGAGTCACCGTGAAAAATGCTGCAGGAAGGATGCCTAATCTCGGCCAGTCTTTGGTGTATTCCCCTGGCAGGATGAAAGCCACGCACATCATGAATTCCTTTGCGCTCCTTGGGTCGAGCTGTTTGTTTTGTTTTTTTCTCTGTTACACAACTTTGATTCTACTGAGCTACATCATTAAAGGAATAGTATGACATTTTGGGGAATACGCTTATTTGCTTTCTTGCAGAAAGTTTAGAAGACTGATACCACTCTCCTGTCTGTAAATGTGAAGCTACAACCAGCAGCCAGTCAGCTTTGGTGAAAACAAAGACTGGAAAAAACAGCTAGCCTACCAGCGTTTTCTAAAGCTCACTATTTAACATGTTACGTTTATTTAGTCTGTACAAAAAGTGTACACTGTGCCGGACTATTCTTTAGCTGGATGCAGTCACTTCAAGTTTTCGTGTCATCATCGTGAGGTTGCCCACACAACCAGCTCTGACTCCAGGAGGTCACTGCACCCGGACAAGAAATAGTCCCGTACATAACCCCCTGTAAAACCCCAATTTGTCAGTTTTACACTCCATTATTTGTATGGGGAAAAAAACAAAGAAGATATAGTGGTATTAATTAATGAGCTTAAGAGGTGCAGGTTTTATTTTATTTTATGACTTTTGGACAAGGCCAGGCCAGCTGTTTTCAGACTTTATGCTAAGCTAAGCTATTTTCCTTTAAGATTAAAACAAGGTTCTCTGATTCCATTTAATTTAACCAATTGTTGTTTGATTTCACAAGCAAAGAGTCTTGTATATATCTGAAAATACTGCAGCTAATTATTACAGTCAAAGGGGTTATACCAATACCATTATTTACTATAAATATTCCTCTAATGTTAAATCATCTCCCTGCCCCCTACAGTCTGGTGCTGGACCTCCACAGCCAGTGGTACTGCTGTGGTCATCTACTGGCCGAGCAAGATGTCAGACGTTGGGCTGTTCCACCGCCGCTGGTCTGCTTTATTTCCAGACTGTAAAAGGATATGGTTCCCTCCCCCTTCATGCTGCCATGTCACCTCGTACCTTCAGCTCACTGAACCATCTTAACCCTTGCAAGTAATCTGTCTACTCTCCTGTAAAAGCCAGACAGAAAGCCAGACATGCTCTAGGCGCAGTTGCCCATAGGCCAGGCATTAAACAGAAGGGTCCAAACACCCGCTCTCGCTAGCTTCCTCACTCTTTGCTTCCATTTTTGTGACGTTTATCACCGCTATCTGTCTACCTGCTCCTAGTCATAACATTGCCCTCACCCACATTTAATCAGATGTTTTAATCTGTAATGACAAAAAAAAGAGAAACAAACAGGAGTCTGCGTTATGTAAATATTAGTCCTGAAATGCAACTCACCCCATGATGTAACTCATTAATGGTAGTTTTTCATACTATGACAGAAATAAGACTCTTGATTCTACTTAGCACAGCAAAAACATCCCCTACTCTTCAACACACATTCCCCTCAACCCTTCGACCCCACAAGTTTATACTCCATACTTTACCTCACCTCTTGACACGCTCTCTTGTTGCACAGGAAGGGACTCAACAGATGACTGAGCACAAGCCTGATTTTAAGAGTAGACACAGAAACAGGGGAACTGTCGGAGTTTCACCTTCATAAAAAGCTAGGCAGGCAGATATATCTCATTTTTAGTTATTAGTGTGCCGGGAGGGGAACGGAAAGCCCACAGAGAGCAAAAGAAGATACAGTATCATTTACAGGGAGAAGAAACAGTGACATTTTTAATATAGTACAAACCACAGGTGTGAGTTCTTCTTTTGTATCTGACAGGTGATAGTTGAAAAAGCAGACTAGCTAGAATTACTAATGTTTCCCTGCTAAATATTACATACTAATAGTGAAACTTTAAAGGCTGTCTGGTGCAACAACACACAAAATTAATCAAATGCATCTTTCATACCAAATGCAGTTACAATTTTAAACATGAAATTGTACTTTTTGGGGGTTTTTTCCCCTCTATTTTCTTGCTATCGCTTGTATCATCACTGATACTATTGGTGGACTGCACCCCCATGCTTTACATTTCACTGATTTTTATATGCTTTTTTATACCTAAAAGTAGTTTTCTGTAAAGATATAGTCAAACCCACTGTTATGGACAATAAAGTTTTATTGTTTTGTATTCCCTAAGTGGAAGCTCTTCTCAATGTCTTAAAAAGTGATGCTCCTGGCTACATAAATTAGTTCAGGAAAGGACATTTTTACTTGTTATTTGTGAAATTTCAATGTGAAGTTGGCCATAGTGTGACATTCATTGGCAAACATACGGGTCATAAGTGTATACTAAATTAACAGTGCACTAAAGATTATAAGACTGAGACTCTACTTAGTGTATACTTTATGATATTGGCATGCAATATGGAAATGGAAGAGATGTGGCTGGCACAATGTCAAAGTGTTTAATCTTCAATGTGCAGGGCTCATTAAAAATGCCCTTATAGGCCAGCCTAAAGAAGCTGTTTCCCTTTGGATATGGTGCATAGCATAACACTGAGGGTGTGACGGACACGGTGACCTTGGAAAAATAGATTTAAGATTCCTGGTAGTTGTTAATCATGAGGACGCTTTTCCAATCTTTGCAAACAGAAGACGGTTTCATTACTTACAGAAAATTGCACCTACTGTGTCACTTAATTGCAGTATTTACTACTTTTAAACACATTCGAAAGTTGGCGTTAGATTGAGGATAATCGTAACGTTTGTGCCGTCGTGTCGTCTATTAGAGGTTATGATTGATGGTAACACGTCTTGAAGAGCCAGCCTTTTAACTTCCCCTGTGTTATGAGAGGAATTTGTCTGCTGTCTCATCAGCGTGACCCCGCTTGAGGCGTCATGTGCGTACCCACGTCGTTCCAATGTACTGTATGTAGGAGCAGCTAAATGTTACACTTTACCTGGCTGTCTGACAGGTCAGGACAAGATGAGAACATTTTCATTTTGGATGAGTGGGGCCTGACAGCAACTCCTATTAATCAATACAAGCCTTTAATAAATCTCACTGAAAGCAACTGTTTTGTTTTTTTGTCACTTTTCTGCTCAACAGACTCATTTATTTTCGGTTCACATCTCAATGACCCTTTCCCAGTGGTACTCGGATACTTAAGTTAAAATTAGCAATACCAAAATGTAAAAATACTCTGCTGCAAGTATGCATATGCAAAAGTGTTATCAGGAAAATTATTATTATTTAAATTAATATTTCCCTCTAAAATATAGTGGATTAGAAGGAGAACGTAGCATAAAATAGAAATATTCAAGTAAAGTACAAGCATTGCACTTTAAATTTGTATTTAAGTGGACGTGAACATTGCAGTTTTGTGAGGCAGCTTGTGCAGCTTGAGGATGTGCTATCTGAAAACACTGATACCAAAATATCTTTTCAGAGTGTACTTTCCCTCTCTTGTGAATGTACAATGGGTTTAGTGAGCCAGACTAAGTGCTAATGTGGCATATCCCTTGCTTGGCGCTGGCATGACACAACGTGTGGATTTGCAGTTTGTTTCAGTTTATGAGTTCAGAGAATTATAACCAAACTGACAGCAATCCCATTACTAAACAAAATTTGACACGACACCTGAAAAAGCTACATTACATTACATGGAATCAGCTGATAAACCTCTAATGTTCTGCTACAGTGAAGTACACACTAAAAATGTAAACGTATGTGAACTTTCATTCACAACACTTTTGTTGTGCGTACACAAAATTAAATTTGGCCCAACCCAACTTCTGAAAGAAAGAAATTATATCTCTTTGCATATTGCCAGTGTGTTATTCCAGGAGCCAGTTTTCATTTCTTAAAATGAGGGAATATTGCCACCTAGTGGTTAAAATTAGACCTAGTTTGAAAGAAACTTGATTTAGATCAAAATCTATTAAGGAAAGACATTAGCCTATTTATAAATCTAAATTGTTGGAGTTTCAGGCAAATTAAAGTTATATAAGTCGCCCTCAAGCTCCTCAGTGCTCACCCCACTGATTTTGTTATTTCTAAATGTTTGTGTGATCATATAATAAACATGAACCTGTGATGTTTATGTCTCAAGTCTCCAATTACAACTAAACTCATGATTATTTAAGAATATACTATTTAGATATCATTAGTTTACCTGCTTCTACAAATGTAATCACTGTATTTGTATTTGGAAAGTAAAGCAGCATTGTTCAGACTGATAGTATATCCAAAATATTTTTATTAAAAAGCAGTTTCCAGAAATGTCACGTGCCTTGTCCTCTTGATGAACCCTTTATAGGCCGTCTTTAAGGAAGTCTTCGCACCACACTGCAAAGATTGAAACACAAAATATACTTTTGCAAAGATTAAGTAACTCTGAATAAGAGCATCAATAGGCTAAATGTGCAAAATGTAATTAAAACATCTGTATTTTCCTTCCATGTGCACATATAAAATACTTATCTGCTTTTCTTGAAATCTTGATGGAGAAATATCCTACAGAGATCTTCTATATTAACTTTCAAGATGTTCCCCGTAAAATGTTTATTATCTTATATGCATTTTAGCCTAACCAACCAATAAGTGCAATCCATGTTTACTTCACACTTTACAACTAACCATCAATAACATCTTTACCACAGCAGCGATCAGTAAAGCAGAGACAAAGTGTTTTCTTCTGTACAAAGAAAAACCCTCTGCAGGCATAACAGTAGGCCCACTTCCTGTTGTTTTGGTCGCTGGAAGAGATGACAATAAGATTAGAGGAACTAAACTGCCTGTTGATCAGTTGTGTAACCACCGCTCAAATGTCTTCAAGGTGGTTAACTGATGCCTGATGGCTACATTTGTCCCCCTGGAAACGACTTCTGTAATTACTGCTTTCAAAATAATCCTGGACCGATTGATTATAGCTATTTTGTGATGATTACAGTTAAAGTAACTCTCAAATAATGTTGTGATGCATCCATAGTGATGCAAGCTGATAATCAGTGACTGTTACCTGTTAAGGGGCGTCAGAGTCTCATGGGGTATTACTTTGTTCCTTGTTCTCAGACTTGGGAGTTTTTACTTAGGCTACCTCCTCTCTTGTGTTACCTTGGCTGGGCTTGAGTACTACAGGTTGTTGGTGTATTGCAGCAACAGGTGAGGAAAAACCACCCAGCAGAATAAAAGTAGTTGTCAATACATCCGTAGATTACTGGTTCGATCCCAAGACAAATATGACTGGGGAAAGGGACAGAGTAACCCATCCCTACCTGCGGTTCTCTTCAACAAAGCCCTTATTTCTCCAGTGGTGTGTTAGTTAGTAAAACACATTTAGTGACATTGTCAGCCTTATTTTGATCACCACGAGATCTATCACACGTTTATGTTTCTGTACAGGGAAAAACACGTAACGCTGTTAAGTTTTGTATTAGTCTTTAGTGGGGTAGTTACTTTAAAATTAGGTCACGGGTGTGCTGCTTGGTAAAATAGCCTTTTTAAAAATAACTTTTTTCGGTGTTTTTCTTTTTTTTTTTCAAAGCGTGTGCGCAGTTATTGCCATCAGAGGAACTAGCTTGTCTTACAGGTAACTTACCTAGCTATCAGGTAGCTAGCTTTAGCGTCAACATACACCAACGAGTCTGTTGTCCGTAAAGCTTTTTTTTCAGACTAACACTGTTTTGTTTTTCGAAACAATGTAAATAGACGGCCAGTTTATTTATTCCAAGAAAGTCTCAGTCTAGTAGTGTTTACTATTAGTGAAAACTGACATAACGTTAGCTCGAATAAATTAAATTAGCTAGGTTAGCTAGCGAAAGTTAGGTAATTGACAGCTAGCGTACGGCCAATCTTTTGTCATATTGCCTAAATGTTAGGTTACATCATATATTAGGTCCTAGAATATTTATACTGAGGTGAGCTTTTAATACAGTAGTGTGAGGGCGTATGATAGCGTCCCTTCGATAGCTCAGTTGGTAGAGCGGAGGACTGTAGAGGCATTGATGCTGAAATCCTTAGGTCGCTGGTTCGAATCCGGCTCGAAGGAGACATTTCTTTTTCTAAACTTTATCCGTAAACCCTTTTACCATTACGCCATCTCTGTAGTGCCATCTAACTATAATTGACAACGCTAGTTTTAATGTTCCTGCAATTAGCGTTACGACCATGGTTTCGACTTTGGCTTATTTGCTTCTTGCCCGGCCAACAGTAACGTTTATGATATTAGCATTAGTTATACAGTGATTTTTAATGTTATATGAACATCGAATGTTAATAATTTGTCAAACGGAATAACTCGAATGTTGTTTGCGCCATTATAACGTTTGTTAATCTGCAATGAATTGATGTATTGAAACAATCGCAGGCTTGATATGCATTCTAAGGACATTAAACGTAACATTTGGGCACATAAATGTTGGCTCTTAAACACAACATGGGCATAAACCCGAGGAAATTATGTTGGGAATGTTTTTGCCGGTGTTATTTGATCTTTATTTCATCTCTGTTTACTGAGGAAGTACTGTATTGTTGCCTATGTTTGTGGTTTTATCAAATTAACCTATGGTCATTTGTGGAAAAAAATCACTTAGGTTAAACACATGATGATAAAGTCTTTATTGTACGGTTGAACTCAACAAATTTTTGCCCCCTGTACTACTATCTGTGATGAGTTGTTTGTGTAACCTTTGAATTTGTTGACCAAAGCTGCCTTTACTGGTCTCTGACATACCACTTTATCTTCCTCAGGTTTTTTCTCACAGTACCTCAGGTGGCAAAGTGGCTTCTTAGCCTGGACAGGTAGGTTGTGTTTAAGTCATCTAAGAAGCATCTGTTTAACTTAAGGTTCAATACATACAGAGAACAAAAGCTGTGTGAATATAGATTCATGCCTCTCTCTCTCTTCTAAACAAAAGGGCCAACTCTGATGGGCTATTAATCCAACCTTTGTTATATATTTTGTTGAGTTGTGGACTTACATTATCCCAAGTGTTTCTAACAATGTTCAAACCAGGAAATATTCATAACTTTTTCAATGTAATGGTGCATTTGTTTTATCGTCTGTTGCTATAACTTTCAGGAGAGGAAGGAAGTCGGCAAATTTGAAACAATATGTGAATAAAACTTGAAAATATTATCTCATCTGCTAACATTTCTGCCTTTCATGTCAGATGGATTTTCATAGGCAAAAGTACTTGTTTAACAATGAAGACAACTGTCTTGATCCCATGCTACTTACTATTTTTGTTTTCTTGTTAATGAGACCCCTAGCAGCAGAAATTGCATGCTGTGCATTAAATTGATCAATAGAATATCAATAATCAACTATTTTGACAATGGATCAATTGTTTCACTCATTTTTTAAGCCAAAATGCTAAACATTTGTTGGCTCCAGCATCTCAAATATGATTATTTGATTCTTTTCATTTTCATATATCACTGTAAACTGAACATCTTTGAGTTTTAATCTGATTGTTGGCTCAAACACCAGCCGGGGCTCTGATAAATTATCATTTTCAATTCTGGTACTTTTGACATTTTATAGGCAAAATCATCAATAGAGATATCAACAGATTTTTTAAAAAAAAGTTCGTTGCATCCCTACTGATAATGGCACACTGCAACTACAGGACTAATGCTTAAACTTAAAACTATACAGAGTAGATGGATTTATGATTTATAGTCATACACTTAACCTAATTTTCTAAAGCAGCTGTTGAAGAGCCTCTTGTTCCCCTCAGCCAGACACCATCAGGAGCTTTCGGTCAAATCAGTTGACAATGAGATAAACAATAACTTACTTACATTAGATAAAAATGTATCAAATTAATTGCTGTATTTTCGATTGTAGTTCCTTATTTGCCATCACTTTACTTTTGTAGCTGCCAGGTGTACATTTTGTAGGATTTCTGTAGTTAAAAGAGAGTGGTGATCTCATACTCACATAGATTCTCTATGGTAATATTAAACATCTTAATGACACGAGAGTGATAGTAAGAGATCATGTCACTACTGCTATTGCAACTGCTATCATTACTTCTACTACTACTCTTATCAGTACTTATACCGCTGTTACTACTAAAAGTAATCATTGTATCGATAGAGTATATCTAATGTAACATCAAATAAAAAAAATGTTAGTGACTCATTAGATAAAAGTAATTATTGTCACAAACAGGCCCTAAATATACAGACATCTTAACAGGAAGAGTAAGCAGTAAACAGGGCTTACGTAATCATGCAAACCATCAAAGAATGCAGCTTTAAAAGCTTTTATTGCTTTGTTGCCTAAGTTGGAAATGTATAGATGACAACCATTTAAGATTTCATATTATTAACATGAGGAAAAAAACACATTTAATCATACTTGTGTTTGTGATACATGATTAACAAATATTTGATATGAAAATGGTGCAATGGCTGAGGTAGTCATGTGGCAATGAAACTAAATTAGGCATATTTTATAGGGACAATAAAGTTTAGATAAATAGAAATGTCAAGCATAGTGGTGTAGTGTACATTTAATACCCAACAATTACTAGAGAAAAAAAAAAACAATTCTTAAATTATAGGGTTGGGCCAGTGTAAAAATTTTCAAACTGGTTTGAGATGAGCCATAGACTGGACCGGACTGGTATATCGACTTTTACCACTAGGTGACGCTAAAGGCTCAGTCGCTCCCGAGTAGAAAATAATGGGAACCCACGAATGACAATAATAACAGCACCAAAATCCCTCAGAACAATGTGTCACTTCATATTTTAATTTCTCACACAAACCATTCAACTTAACTTATATTTTTCTAAAGTTTAAACTGTTCCTGTCAACGTTTCACAGTAAAAGCCTTGTTAAGAAATCAGGGGTTTCTGTCCATTGAAATGCTATCAGGCTTTTAATTTGAAACTCATACAGGAAGTGTTGATTTGTATTTACAGTGTAATGCAGTAACTTTAACAGGGCAAATGGAACAGATCAAATTGCAGCTTCATATTGAACTACAAGCGTGTAACATAACCTGCACCAACTTGTTACTGATGAGAGTTCTCTCTTGTGGATGTCGGTTGGAGTAGTTAAGCAGCACACAACTGTCAACTCTAGTAACAGTACCCCATAGCACTGAGCTAATCGGTTATCCCAGGGCTCCTGCTAACTAGCCGCATGCTGCTATCTCTTTTCATCTAGCCTAACCTAACAAATGCTGGTTTAGTCAGGTGGCATAAAATTAAACCGGTTTAAGCTTGTACACTGGTCCGGACCGGTAAAACCGGTAACCTGCCCAGCGCTATTAAATTACCAAGATATCCTCAAGGACTAAAAACATTAATGTGAGAAATCACAGTGTTCAAATCAAATTTAGACTACAACATTGCATTTTCAATCAAAGTTTTGGTTGGTTTTCATTCATATCCACTAATATATGATGTTTTTAATTTTAGTTATTGCAAAATGACAAAAATTGGACAAGCTTTCACTCATGACGACAACGCTTCCTTGGTGATGCTGGAGACTCCAGAGAGAAGGCAGTAGGAGAGATGGGACGGGACTCTGGGATGTACTCTATCTGATACTTATCAATATAAGGTTTTGCCACATTCCACACCTGAGTAGAACATAAAAACATGTCATTTAAGAATCACAATTTCCTTTGAATTTACATCCCTGTGGTGCTTATATGTGCAGTACATACAGATTGAGCACGTTCTACAGCCACGGTAAAAAAAATTAACATCACTTCCTCCATAAAATTTGGCACTTGCCTTCTGGTCAATTAGAAGACGGTGAACAGCTTCAATGTCTGGAGACATGAATCTGTCTTTAATCCATGGTCTGTCAATGGCACAACAGTTTGAGAGAGTATGAGAGACAGAAGTGCAACAGTGGATAAATATTAACTATCCTGCACATCATTACAGCACACTGAAATTTGTGTACATTGGCCACATCTGTTTGACTTACTTGACCACACTGCGTACAAGTTCATAGACCTTCTCCAATGGAGTGGTGGTACGAAGTGGGCGGAGGAACTCAATACCCTGACAGGCTGCCAACAGCTCTATAGCAAGAACTGATAACAGAAAACATCACTTAGATTTGATAAACTGTTGCTAAATAGTTAGTCAACTTATGAGTTCATTTGTTAAAGTGCTTTATTTTTTTTAGTCTTTGAAAAACTCACAAAACTCTTCCGATATTATTAAAGACACGCTACAATTTCTAACAGTCAGAAACAGACATTGGAGGTTGAAAGCCCTCTTTACAGCTGTTTGTTTTAGCTATTCAGTCTATTCCAACACAAAATGTAACTATTTTTCCTTGTGAGTATTTGTTCCACAAAAAAAACATGAAGAGGAACAAAGAAATTTAGCCACAGAGGTATTAATTTAGTTATTGTTTAATCTGTAGTTTTATGGTTAACCGCTATGTCTACTCAATGAACTTTGATTCACAACAATGTTAATGTTTGTTGATTTAGTCTCATCCACAGCTGGTGTACACTGGCATGATTTTACACTATTATTGCCTTTGCACTTTTTGAGACACCATGAACTGGACGTTGCTTCTTGTGGCTTTTCAAAGCTTACTTGAAATGAGATGGTTATCAGATCTTTTTTTAAAACATCTGGTGCTAATGTCCATTGAACTTTAAACAACTCAACTCTCTAACAATAAACCAATCATGCCCAGATTTTTGTAAAAGCCTTACCTTGCTCTACATGCTCCACAACCCTCAGGGCCTTCCTAGCAGCCCAGCCTCCCATGGACACATGATCCTCTGTGGCAGCACTGGTGGACAAGGAGTCCACAGACGATGGGTGACATAAAACTTTATTCTCTGAAACTGTAAAGTACAAAAATGGAGATTAGAGTTTAGGGTTATACTAAAATATTGAGTAAAAAGATACATGATTTCAGATATATAAAACTATAAAATTACATATGTGTTTTTGCTTTAAAATATTCTACCTGTAATTTATTATTCAATATTAAAACATACAACACGGATTAACTTTTCATACTCCATTTTATTTATTTATTTTTTGTACACTAACCCAATGCAGCAGCAGTGCAATGAGCAATCATGAAGCCTGAGTTGAGTCCACCTTCGTTGACCAGGAAGGCAGGCAGCTCGCTCAGAGAGGGGTTACACAACCTTTCGATCCTCCTCTCACTGATAGAGGCCAGCTCATGGACTGCAATAGATAAAAAGTCCAGAGCCTAAGAGAAAGCAAAGGGCAATGAAAGAGGAGAACAAAATCTACAACAAATATCAAAAATAAATGGTTTATGAGTCACAAACATGCATACCTTAGCTGGGTATTCGCCATGGAAATTCCCACCTGAAATGGTCTCACCTCTTTCTGCAAATACCATCTTGGACAGCCATTAAAAAAAATAAATTTATTTCGAATAAAATCCAGTGTACAGTCTGTGGCAGAACTGAGAATTTGTGGTTGAATTTACAATTTGAGTGCAGAGACAAAATCTAGATTCAAGCAACGGTCTAGTTTTCTCAGGTTAGGATACAGGGTTGTCAGTGGCACTGTTTATTTCTGTATTGATGATGTTCTGGACAAATTTTATTGTGTCATTGGCGACTCCATGAACCTGTGTAGAGAAACACAAGGGTATGTTCAGAAACAACTGAATACCTTAACACAGCCCTACTCCAATCCCAACAATCTGAATGCTTCTTTCACTCATATAAGATCCATCGCAAAAGAATCCACCGTAGAGATTTTCCCTTTCCAAATTAAGGGTGTAAGGATAAAAGGTTTTCTGCAGGAGAAACTCGTGATTTTAGGATATATAAATTAACTTGACTGGAGGGTACCTGAGGACAGCATCGCATGGTGTAGGCATCCTGGACTCTGTCACAGAACCGGTGGCTCTCTGGAGAAACATACCAGACAACACACATTTAATACTACATGTTTAAGGATGCATTGCACACATAATATTACCAAAAGCTGTGCTTTATTAATCCCTCTAGTGTGAAACAACCCTGCGTTTGACCTATTTAAACAATTTAAATAGGTGCAGTGCTCCAGCTCTAAAACTAGTATGATGAACTAGTACCATGCATGATTATATATGCATAATGTTGTGTTAATTATCTGTCTTAGAATCTGGGTTTATTCTCTGACCTGCAATCTGGGATGGATGGTGATCAGAGTCCAGCAGCGAGCGGAAGCGTAGAGCCACCTCTATCTGTCCTGGGTGGGGACGCAGCAAGTGGATGTCTGCAGGAGGAGACCAGAAAATGAGGAACAACAGAACAGATACAGAACCTTCAAGTTTTAAGGTAAACAATTCCATTTAGTTCTGTGATTTTGTTCACCACCACTGCTGCTGCCGCTCACCACTGTCAAAGGCCTTGGTGGTTCCCTTTAGCACCTCCAGGGTCAGAGCAGCAATGATGTCTGCTTGCTGAGCAATCGCCTGGGCCCTCTCCACGGCCTCCGCCCCCAGAGAGGTGATCATCTGAGTCCCGTTGATCAGAGCAAGACCCTGTAAGGGAAAGACATAGGCTGAGATGGGTGTATTTTTCCACTTAAAGAAGACAGTAGGAAAATGCAATGCAGTGTGCTATATATTGTGCTGTGTAATTGTAAATGCAAACACCATTCTGGTTCTTCTAAATCCCGTACCTGAGAAACCACAACCAGTGTTCCCAGTGAACCCTGGGTCATTAGTGCAGGTAAATCAAATATGAGACAGCATGGTTGGTTTTAAACATTACCTCTTTCGGCTTCAGTGATATTGGCCTCAGTCCATGGGCCTCCAGGACCTGGCCAGAGATGAAAGGAGAAAAAAAACATGTCAAAGTCAGGGGGTCACCAAAAAGCAAACATGTCCTGTTGAACCTTGTAACCTTTCAACAACCTTTCTTACAAGCAAAATGCACATTTCCTGCAGGTTGTTGTCCAACCATGGGAAAGTCATTATGAGAGTTCTATCTCGAAGATCTTACATATTTGGCATCTGCCCATCCGCTCTTTGGAGACCACATTTTACCCTCTCCCATCAGCCCCAGGGCCAGATGAGAAAGGGGTGCCAGGTCTCCACTAGCACCCACTGTTCCCTTCTCTGGGACAAAGGAGAGGCAGGAAGCTGCAGAGGCATAGTGACAGTCAGCTTCTTAAATATTGATCCCTAATCAAAGTTATCAGCAGTTGACTGAAGCTGATATCCCACTTCAGCTAAGATGAAATCTGGTTGGTGGTTTACCATTGAAAGCTTGGATCATGGCATGCAGGGTTTCCAGAGAAATTCCACTGTGCCCTTTGGCCAGGACATTGATCCTCAGAGCGAGCAGCATGCGGGTCCTTTCTGGGCTCAGTGGGTTTCCCACACCTACACACCGTAGCATAACATTAACGATGCTTGTATAAATACAGCAAAGCCTAAAACATTTTGTCATGTGCACTGAAGATATTGAAATGTAAAAATCCAGACCAGTGTGAGCTTTAAAGAGAGTTTTATTACCTGCTGAGTGTGACCGCACCAAGTTCTCCTGCAGCTCCCTGTGGAACAAAAAGTGCATGGTCATCAATCAGCACATAAAAAACGTTCCACTCTCCAACAGAAGATCAAAACAAAATATTGTCTTTACTTGAGCTTGCTGACAGGAATGACTGTTCGGGCAAATTTGCCAAAACCTGTTGTGATTCCGTAGACAACTGGAGAGACAGAGAGCGAGAGACAGAGAAGTGAATAAATGGGATCATTGATTTCTGAAATACTACTAATAATAATTTTTACAGTAGCTGGTTAACATTAAAATAATTGACTGTATTTGTATCTTAACCTTTGTTTTCTTTGACAATGGTGTCCAGAAGCTCTCTGGATTGCACAACTTTTCTCTCCGCCTCTGGAGTCAGCTGAAAATGTTGTTAAAGTCAATGATTACGTTAAGTCAAAGATAACCACAAACAAGCCATGACAACAAATAAATTTGCTTATTACCTTTATCTTGTAGAGTCCCCGTCCTAAGTTGACCAGATCTCTTGATGTCAGGCTGTTGCCATCCAGGGAAATATACTACACAGGGAGACCCATGTTACAAAGAAGTAAAGTCCATATAATATGTTTTAAATTTGAAAAGAGAATAGGTAAACACTTACTTCTGCTGGTTCTCTGTAGGCTGCTGTACTATGCCGCAGTTTAATTAAGGAGCATTCAGCAAAAAATACTGTCCTACACTGTATTTTCTATTACACAAATTATCCAGGTTATGTTATTAAATACATAAATCTGTGTTTCCAACAATGCGGAACAATATAGCTTGAACAAAATGAAAAACTGATTTAATAATAGTATAGCACTAATAGTATTACAGTAGTACTAATAGTATTTAGTACCAACCCTAACCCTACAGTACCCAAATACCCAATATAATTAATATGACACAGATTGTTAGTTAAGTTTAAGGATACAGATGAGAAACTCCGGGCTCACATGGGATAAAGTCAGGAGACATGGTATCGCCTTCGATGGCTGCAAGAACAGGGATTATGATACACATTGTACACAGTCCCTCTTATTGGTATGTAATACAAAAATAAATAATAATTTAAAAAATAATGTCTCATATTGTTGCACGATTACCCATTGCTAGTGGTAAAATATATCCAATGTCAGTCAATTATGATGCATACATTTCTTATATTTTAAATGCATATGGTTATTACCAAGCTCGACAAAGTCATTATCCTCTAGTGCATCCTCGATGGTGTCATCCGCGTCCAACAAACCCAAACTCTGGCACCTGCGCACAACAAAACGAGTGTCCTTTACAGCCTTGATGCCGCCGTTGTCTGGTTTGTTCTTCATGTAACGTTTAAGAGTTTCCTGTCCGAGCCACTGGATGGTGTTTTTGGTATCCCGGCAGGGCACCGCCAGCCACTCATCTCGGATATGGACGGTAAAACGAGGCATCGCGCTTCAGCGGGGCTCTGCTGCAGTGAGCGCTGCTCACCCGCTCTCAAAGGAAACTACCTTCAGCCGCCTGAAGTTCAGCCACCAATCAGACGCGTCGCTCGAGAGCCACGCCTCTGCCGGTGACACACACACACATCTGGGGACCACCGACCTCCACACAAGTGATGTTTGGACATGCGTTCACGGGATTTAATACCTGACCTTACTCACCTACTATCCAAATTACTCTTTGAGGTTAGATTTGTCAGATCTGTCGTAAAAATTGTCTTGCATCACTTTTTCAAACATTTAGCTTGTCGACTGAATATTATTACAAACATTTGTTCTGTAGTAAAATATTAAACTCACATCAGCAGTGTGACCTGTTTCATCACTTGTTTTCACATCGGATCCCTGCTTGACCCACACATGTACGCAGGTCATAAAACACACTAGATGGGTGTATTGTATCAGATACTCTGCGTAACATTACCTCTGGCCTGATCTCTATAAACACATCATCTGCATGTTGCCTCATACTCTGATTTAACCAACTGACAAACAAAACAGTTTGAGATCTGCTCAAATTTTTAATGGCAAAATCTGATATTTAAAGGATTTGATGGAATGCTACCAAAGCTTTTTTTTTAAAAAAATCTTTCTGACTAAATGTAACCATCTCTTGGTGTCCCTTTGGACCAAATGGTCTTAAGGCACATACCTTACTGTACCATGTATTTGTAAGTTAACATCACCGCTTCAATGCCAGCTGAGGAAGCTGTTGCATGTCACCCCCTTTGCTCTTCCTGTTCACTCCTTATATCAAATAAAGGCAAAAATATCTAAAAAAAAACAACAACAACAAAAAACAACTTAAAATATAACTGCAACCATCTCAAAGTTCATACCCAAACAGCTCCTACCAAACTGTTCTGATGGGCCAAACATAATGCTTCTGGCCTGTACAGACTAAAACTGAAAATAAAATATACATACATTTACAATAACAGGTGTGGTATATTCCAAGTAATTAAATAAAGATTTCAGAATTGAACAACACATATTTTTACAATTTATTTACATTCTCAGACATAGGTATTGTAATAGACAGTATATTACATATAGGCTTTAATTGTAGCTAAACAATGTATATTTAATTCATTATTTTTTTTATTCATATTTTTATTCATTATACTTTTTAAATATTCAAAACTGTCTTATCTGTTTTCTTATCCCCTGCTGTGAGTCCTGTCCTGTATTCATAAATTCATTATACTGTCATACAAAAAGTGTCGAATTAGTTGGGTGACTTCACCTAAAGTGTCCCCCACACCCCAATGACGATTTTAATCCATTTCTCTACCCTGTAGCAGGATAAGATCTGAAACCCTCACGACTTTACGCCTCTTTAAGGAAGTGTTTGGTGTAACGAGGCGTACGTGAAAGCATCACAGTGGGCTGCAGACTGATGATGTCAGTTTACGGACTTTTCTGTATCGCCATGTGTGTCGACACAGAGTAGGCCTACTGCTGGCCGTCAGCGGGCAGGCAGAGGAGGAGAGGAGGGGAGGAAAAGTGTGTTTACACAGACGGCAAACTGCCTGGGGAATCGTCGGGGAGAGGAAGTCAGCCGGCTCTGTGTCTGCCTGCTCCAACTTCCTGCTCAGAAAGAGAAAAAGCCCAGGATCCTATTTCAGACCAGCACAACTGTGTAGACTAGAAGTAAGCATGGAAAAGATGGGAATCACACAAGCTTCACCGTAAAGCTTCGCGGAGGAGAAAAAAAGACCGAGTCAGAAATCGCAGGTAACGTAAAACAAATCTTTCAATGAACAGCGCTTTTGGGCTAATTGGTAGCTCATCGAGGGTGAAGTAATCCATTATTAGAAGCATTGGCGACCGCATTCACACTTTCGCCCTGTAAAGTTTGTTGTAAAGTCATCAGATCGAGTGTATTTTTCAGTAAAAAAAAAAAAAAAAAAAAAAAAGCGACGATAGATTGTGGCGTCTTCCGGTCCGAGCAACATCTTGAAAATGAGGCACAAATAGTGATCCAGACCTCGTAACAGTTTGGTGTTAACTTTCGTGTCCCGGATACAACTGTAGCCTCAAACAAAAGAAAACAACAACAACAACAAAAAACAGCCTTGAAGTCTACGGCCGCTGTTTTAGAGATGCTTTTCTTATGGGCCCATGTTGAATTTTCCACCGTCCGCGAACAGGAAGAGAGCAGATTTAGTCATGGCTAAGTAATGTCTGCACACACACACACACACCATCTAATCTCATTAGGAGTTTCCGTTCAGCCAACACACTGGATGGCTTTGTGTGCACAGCGAGCATCAGCTACAGGGCTGCTGATCCCCGACCAAAACCACCACAATGCTCCTGTAAATATTCCTCGAGAGTCTTGTTCCATGGCTGCGGTTATCACAGTGACTGCTGTTAACTTATTGTAGGGCCCTCCGTGTGGTAGGGCTGTCGCTCTAGTGTTCATTTAAGGTGTCAGTAGTGAGTTATTATCACTTTGTTGTGCTTTATGATATCTGATTTCTCTGTGGGGTATTTCTGATCCACAGTAGCTGCTCAATGCTAAAAAAAAAAAAAAGAGAGAGAAAAAAAGTTCTTCTGTTCTATTTGCAGCATCTTGCAAAGGTGAATGTTTATAAGTCACCCTGGCCTAATTGTAGCCCTGTCAGCTCAGCGGCCTTGCATTGGCTTTACTTTTACTTCAAAGTGTTTAAAAAGCCAACTGAAGTCCAGGTTCAGAGTGGGTTAAAGGGTGGAGCTGTGAAAAGGGGACAATGATCCGATCTTTTGACCCACCTCCCCTTTGGGATTTTTTTAAGGGAAGTGTGGTAGGACTGGGGAAATGCTCCCCTGCTGTGGGATCCCCTCTCCTCACCATTTGTCCTTGGAAGTAGAATTGAAGGAAGTCCTGACTTTGACAGGTTTGTAGTTTCACATGGCAGATAGTAAACTCAGGGGATAGCAAGTGTCGGAAACGAGTTCAGGCCTCCCTCCCTCTGTCTCGTTCTCTTCTCCGGATAGAGGTATGTAGCGGCTGAAAGGCCGGTCTGTTGTTGTTTTTTTAGCATCAGTCACTAATCAGTCCTCACATCCACAGATAAGACAGAATAGTATGCAAGAGAGAACACAGTCCAGGTCGATCAATACGTAGAACTGTCAGATCGCTCAATTCTGGTGCCAAAACCACACCTGAATGATCATTTAAATGTTAAATTGGTGTTTTAAAAAAAAGTGTTAAATTGGCTAAACTGTAATTTAAAACAATAAATATCTGATTAAAATAAGTAAAGACCACTTTACAGTTTTGATACTTGGTGTTACAGACTCATTAAAGTCAATACCAAAAAATTGAGTTTTTATATATGTCTGTGTGTCTCATTAAAAAAATGCTATTTCTAAAATGTCAGGAAATATTAAAAAAACAAAACAAAAAGTAAACCACAGTTTAGTTGATGTCTTCAAATTACTTTTTATGTCCGATAAAAAGTATAAAACTCCAATATTCAACTTCTAATGATAGAAAGCTGAGAAAAGCAGCAAATTCTCACATTAGAGATGCTGGAAATCTTAATAAATTAATCAGTTATCTAAACTTTTGTTAGTTTGTTACCCTGGTATTATTCTGTGGTGACAGAAACACACACACACACACTATTAATACATTATGTGAGCTCCTAGTAGACAGACAGGAGCTTTGAGGCTGCACATTCCTCTATTAAGGGAATAACCCACCCTGGGCCTGTCATACTTCCTGTGGAGAGAGGGCCAGGTTGAACCGCAGCATATTTCTGGCTTGAGCTGTTGTTCCTCCTTATATTTTTTTTTTCTCTCTTCTGCTGCTGCTACATTACACTACACTCTTAAACACACACTGTTCTATTCAGCAGCACTAGTCTGCTCTTCCTTACATCGCATGTTACAGCTCAAACAGGCTGTTCCCTCTTCAGATAGTAACCTAATTTAGTCTGTATGCACTAAAGTATGCTGGCAAGACAGAAATCGGGCAAAAAAAAAAGGCGTTTATTTAAGATGAGACATCAGCTGTTCTTGTTCTTAACAGTCTCCTTAAATGCATGTTTTTATCAACAATTAGTTTAGACGGGTATAAAATATAAAAAGTAATGTGCTCAGATGAGGCGTGCCAAGAGCTACCTAAGTTTTCTCCCTCTGAGGTTTGTGCTTATTCTGTCATTGTAGCATCTGGTAGTGTAGGAGTGGGTAGTTTTGGTGCTTTTTATCTGTCAGCTGACATCTGTGAGTAGAGGAAAAAGGCCTCAGGAGGAACCTAAGACATTATCATGCAATGATTTTAAAAAAGAACTAATGAGGGTTTTTAAAATCATCTTCTTGCCACACCAATCATGTCCCGCTGCAGGTATGGACAGTGCCATCACCCTGTGGCAGTTCCTGCTGCAGCTGCTGCTGGACCAAAGTCACAAGCACCTGATATGTTGGACGTCCACAGACGGAGAGTTCAAGCTCCTGAAGTCGGAGGAAGTGGCCAAGCTGTGGGGGTTGCGAAAGAACAAGACCAACATGAACTACGACAAGCTGAGCAGAGCCTTGCGTTACTACTATGACAAGGTGAATTAAACTGACTGTTACTGCCTCTGTGTATTTAACCAAACTAGTCATGTCATTGCAGCTGACAATTGGCTAGTTGTTCCCTGATAGACACTTCCACTTCCTCTTTCTCATCAAATGCACTGTAGAAATCTGCCTGTGATGTAGTAAAACACACGTTTCAGTATTATATCCCCCATTTTCTATATTGATATTGATTTATTGTGAAGCGTTCTCCTTGTCATTAATGACCTTTGTCTGTTTGACAGAACATCATCAAGAAGGTGATTGGCCAGAAGTTTGTCTATAAGTTTGTGTCCTTCCCCGAAATCCTGAAGATGGACCCCCAGGCGGTGGAGATGGGCCTGGCTTCTGGAAGGTTTCCCCTCCAGGAAGGAGAGGCCTCTGAGCTCGAGATAGAGGAGGAGGAGGAGGAGGAAGAGGAAGGGGAGGAGGAGGCCCAAAGGAGGACCCTGGCAGCCCTGGGGGCACAGCAGTGTCGGAACGACTACCTCCGCTCAGGTCTCTACTCCTCCTTCAGCATCAGCTCCCTGCAGAACCAGCCCGAGTTGCTCCGTGCCCTGCGGGAGCGTCAGGAAGAGCCGCGCTCCGTCATCCGCTTTGGCACCAACGCCAGCGAAAGGAGCTCCCCTTTCTCTGCCAAGCCTGAGTCCTACGTCTCCCCCAGGCTATCCAAACTCCACTCCCCGTCCTCTCCCCGCACCAAATCCTCCCAAACCATTCAAAGCTGGAGCCCTGCAGCCAAGGAGGAGGAGGAGGAGGACTCTGACCAGAGCTCACAGCCGCTCAACCTCTCCTCTGGGCACAGAGAACGAGCCCTGCAGCCTCCAGAGAAGAGCAGCAGCAGTGGCAGAAGTAGCTCTTCTAGTAGTAGTAGTAACCAAGGAGATGGACTCCCACCAAAAAGCAAAAAGCCCAAAGCTCTAGAGATCTCCGCCCCATCCCTGCTGCTTGCAGGGAGTGACATTGGCTCCATCGCCCTCAACAGTCCGGCGCTGCCGTCTGGCTCCCTCACTCCTGCCTTCTTCACTGCACAGGTGAGAGGCTTCATCCGCATGTTACACAACTATAATTTCCTGTAGGCAGCACAAGCAGGCAGTGACTTATGTGTTCAAATGGGTCAAGGTGATATTTTGCCTAATGTGTGCTGGAATTAGATAAATACTGTTTATCGCTTATTATTCTGCACACGCCTGAGACCGCTCTAAAACCCGCTTTATCTCCATTCGGTCGAGACATGTATTTACACACCTGAATGCTGCACTTCTCTCATTTCTGCTCTCGATAATTTAAGGTAGACTAGAGGTCATGTCAGTCTGTGCCAGTTACAGCTAAAGCACAGTCATAATCAAATCTTAAAAAGAAAGACGATAATGCTGTAAAAGCTATCTGTTTCCCGTCCCCTCTGTGCGATGGCCTGGCTGGCCACGGGGAGATGATGGGATCTGTTCAGAGTATGACGTCAGTGTCTCTACAAGAGCAAGAGACATCTGACACAGCCTGGCATGTGTTGGTGGAAAGATCCTCCACTGTATTTATTTCAGTCGTCGCTTGAGCCAAAATTCCCTCGAGAAATACAAAAGGTATGAAAAAGGTCGATTGGTTTGATTTTTACATTGTTTTGAACAAAATGCAAATCTAGGCTAATGAGTCATAGTCTGCGTTCGGCGTGGGATTAAACCTTTCAAATAGTTTCGGCTCTGTAGGGTAAAAAGCCAAAATTGCTGCCAAAATGTTTATGTGTTGCAAATAACAGGCTCGTGTAAAGTGCGGTAAATTCAGTTTGTTGTTGCTTTTAACCTCTTTTGGTTGTGCAGTCGTGAATGAAAGGACTGCTGTAAGACGGACTTCTGCTTTCTGCGTCAAATTTAGAGCCAAATTCAACCAGCCGTGTCACATTTTGGTTGGGTTTGATCTTTGTCGTAACCCCAAATGCTCTGCTGCAGGCACCAACTGGTATTAAATATTCTATTTAAGTTAATAATGTGTTTATATTGGAGCGTAGAAAAATCACACCACATCAGAGGCGTATCCACACGTTGAGAAAGGCACTAATTCTGCGCTCACACTGTGTGTTTATGAGGGCGCAAAAAGTGAGATCAGAGGAAAACAAGCGATTTACAGAAATCTTCTGCAAGTCCAACCTATGAGAGAGGGGGGAAGAGGCCCTAAGTGATGCCATATGCTCCAATAATTCCATTAATAATGAGAGCAGGGCTGGGTCCCTCCATAACACTGGCTCACTTCTGAGGTGACACAGGGGAAAGTAGGGGGGGAGGGAGGAGAGAAGACCAGGGGAGGGAGAGAGAGGCAGAAATTGATTTCATATGTTTTCTCTCTAGTCTTGCGTTCCAAGTGGGTGAGGAACCCCCCCCCACCCACCCCTATTCCCCACGTCTCACCCCAAATCAACAACAACCCCCACTGTCCACCTCCTACTTTCCTCCCCACGTCACCCCTGTATTCTGGGGGAGAAACCACAGACTTCCTTCCTGCGCCGTCAGTTTGTTTTTCCAAACGCCAGTGCACGTCCATTTACCATTTCAGCATGTTTCGCATGACTGCAGCCCTCAGAGCAACGCTCTCCAACCAGTGTTATTCTTTTCAAAAAATGTTGTCTTCACTGGTTTCTCCTATTCACTCCTTCTGTGTCCTCCCCTGTCACAGACTCCCAGTGGTTTGCTGCTGGCTCACAGTCCGCTGTTGTCAGGCATCCACTTCTGGAGCAGCTTGAGCCCCGTCGCCCCGCTCAGCCCCGCCCGGCTGCAGGGCCACAGCTCCCTCTTCCAGGTAAGAAACACACACACACACACACACAGGTGTTGGTGCACAGAGAAAGAGAGAGGGACAGAAATAGCAGGAGATGTGAACATTAAGAGGATTATTGTTTACTGGGAGATGTTTGGAAGCCAAAGGAGGTAGTTGTGCAGGTGACCGTTGCACTGCTGCCAAATCCTTGTTCTTCCCTGTAGTTTTTAAAATCAGGTGAATTAAGACAGGAAAGCTTAAGATTAATCCATTTCTGGACATTTACAACAGGTAATAAAACTAAACATAATATGAATATAATGTACAATAACATTGCCCCTTCACGTCCTTAAAAGTGGCAGTCTAAAGCAAAATGTTTGTTGTTGTTTTTTATTTTGCATTTTCAGGGAGGCATTTCCTTGACAGAAAGCATATATAAAACTTAAAAACATGCTTTTGACATCTGCAAAATAGCAGACACCAGCGGTTGTGAAACTAGTTAAGACTCAGTAAGCAGGTCCAGCAGAGGTGTCCTGTTTCAGCGCTTGTGAGAGGGAGAGGAAATCCTGTGAATACTTCCTGTTTGAGCCCAGGGGAGCCGGTTGAACAGAGTGGACTGGTTTGAGTGCTGCTCATTTGTGAAACACACACACACACACACACGCATACATACACTACACCCCCGCCACACCGGATTCTCTGTGCACAAATAATGTTGACTTCTCCTTCTGTTGCGGAGGTGAAGGGGACAGAGACGAAAAGGAAGAGGCACATTTAAAAAAACAAAACAGGAAACTAGAGCAGTGACAATGCTGCAGTTCCTCACCGGAAAGCAGCTTTCATAGAGCCTCTGTCCCCTCCCCGCTAACTCTCAGCCTGTTTCTCTTCCTCCACAGTTCCCCAGCCTAATCAACGGACACATGCCTGTCCCCCTGCCAAACCTGGAAGGAACACCCTCCTCTCTGCTCCTCTCTCCCACCACCCACAAATCCTGATCCAGGGTCTGTGAAAAAAAACAACTCCCATCTTCATCCATCTCTTGTTGAAAGTTGCTCATCGTCATCATCATCATCATCTGCAGCAGCAGCAATCTCTTGTCCCTCTTGTTAAACCTTGCTTCAGAACAGTCCCACGAGACGGTATGTGACCTCACTTTTGTTTTTGCACTTGCGTCGCTTCAGATTCCATTGGTTGAAAGCACTTGGTAAAAAAGCCATACGCTGCGATGTCTGTGAGACGTCTGGCTCTTTGTCAGCACATTTCCACACGACCCTGTCCACGACGGACAGTAGTGACGCATAGCTAGCTGCAAAAGACGAGCCAGACGCTCATTCTGCGCAGGAGCTTGGTTTTAATCTTGTTTTTGTTTTGTTTTTAAAAACGATTTCCTTAAATGTTCATCAATGTGAAACTGGTTGTTTCACTCATGTGATTTTGTATGTTTGTATGCACTATGCTTCTCTGATAGTACCGGCTGTGCCTTATTGTCTTTTTTTGTTTTCCAAAAAAATATTTTAATGAAGACGAGATTTCAAATCAATGAAAAAAAACCTTTGTATCACTTGTAATGTTCTTTTTTTTTTTATACTGGACTTGGTATACAGTTTATATTCTGTATAATTTTGTATTGTGAAGAATGTCTTGTCATTTTCAATAAATATAGCATTGAATGCTTGAACACGGTGCCTTAAATAAAACATTTTACAGTAGCTAAAACAAAATGTACAATGGGGGCAAAAAATGAATACCAGTTCATATGATTTCTGTTCAAACTTTAGATTTTATTTTCTTTACTCTGGAAAAACAAAAAGCTCAAATATGGGAGGGCATCTGCAATGAAATCCCACACCAATTAACAATTATCCACAAATAAAGTTAAAGAATATCATACAAAACATCTCTTGTAACACTGTTAAATAGACTGTGACCCAGTATCATATTCACTAGGGGCAGGACTATAGCTAGTGCTCCCTGAATTAGGAGTGGCTGTGTGCTTCCTCGTACAACAGCAGGCATGCAACACAACGACGGAGGCAATCCTGAAAAACAAAAAAAGGATCCATTTTACAGTTGATGGAGATGGGAATGGCAGAAAGGAGAACACATTCTGTAATGCACAGAGGCAGCCTTCAACTCCGGGAACTCACTTTGCACCTTCTCTTTAGACTGGAGGAGATGTGTCAGATTGAAGCTGAAAAGGATTAGAAGGTTGTCGTTAAATAACTCTCTGAAGAATTTAGGAGGCGTAACTAATCCTGTAATGCCCTTGTTAATAATTCTACGCTGCCTCCCTGCATTTGTTCATTGGTCACGACAGACCGGAGCATCCTGGAATGATATGCCAGCATCTGACAAGAACCTGATCTTTCATGCACAGAGCGTGGAAGCGCAGCTCTCATATTAGCCTCCAGTTAAGATTAATTATCTTTTCTATCAAAGATGGCCTCAAAAGCCTACAGCGTAATGGTCACAAAGGATGGGTACAGCTGAGAGCAGCACCGTGGCAACAGAGACAGAAAATCAAAACCCTTCAGAGTTGCTACAGAAACATGCCTCTGTTTTTCTGTGTGCTTCACACACACACTCACATACACGGAGGAGCTTTGAGGTGGAGTTTTGTACATATGAAAATGGAAATAATGTCAAAATCACAAAAAAAAAACACTTCAAAAAAAAAAAAAAAAAAAATTTTAAATCTATACACATTGCATGTACTCATTAAAGTGACTGAGCCAGTTAGAATTCTAGACAGTAGTTGTATTTAGCAGCAAATTCTCTTAATAAATATAGATGTACAGTATATAAATGTCTCTTTTGGGCCGGGTTCAGGCCAAACCTGGAAAGGGGGTTGGTCGCACTGTGGACACAAGTTTCCCCAAGTAGTTTGGGGGAGGGGAGTGATGATGATGATGCTCCACGCCAACATCCAGCTCAGGTTATTGATCCATCGGCGAGACTGTACAGCTGGGAGATCCTTCCCAAAAAAAAAAATACAGTCCAGAGAATCTAAAACAGCATGCTTTGTCTTCTGCTCTTTCCATTGCCTGAAGAGAAACAAAGACAAACCATCAATTTTTCTGTTTTTAGAAATGTTTAAAGTCAGACAATGTGGGAGCCCCTCAGATGAGAGACAGGGGGATAAGGTAGGCTCCAAGTTCTGGAACAACAATTCTCATAATGCTTTGAGGGTTGTAAACGGGAAGTATAATGTTGCTATTAATTCACCAGTAACACAGCGGGCTACAACTTGAGCCCTGTTTTTATCCTATAAATTATGCTGGATTATCTATTAGCAGTTCCCGTTTGCAGTGTACTAATAATTTACAGCTAACTACGTATAATGGATTTCTCTGATACTGAAGGACACTTAAAAACGCGATCATTCTCTGGCAAGTTCTGGAGTTAAAGGAGCATCTTTATATTATTTTGAAGCTGATTTATGGCTGTTTTTTTGCAATGGACACGACGGATAAATAAAACATCAGCAAGTGGAAGTCATGCTGAATCTAAAAATATGTGTATCATGCCTGTGTGTTTGAGTTAATACTCAGAGGGAAGGTAAAACAGGATTTAACTGCCTCGGTGAGCTGCTGCAACCGTTGACTGTTAGTGAACAGGCCAAACTATAATAACTAACTTCCTGTTGTTTTTAGAACACTAGCACACACCTGTCTCTTTTATGTTACCTCGTTTATGCACCTCTCCCTCCACCTCGACTATGGCCACCTGTTTTCACAGTGCAAACAAGCGATCACAGTATTCAGTCTTGCATTATTCCTCACCTGACTCAGGGTACGATGAGCTCCGGTAGCCAGGATCCCTCTGCAGCTGGACCTCCTTCAGTGTGAATATGGATATGTCTGCCAGACATTAGGTGTCAGTCAGTGCAACATAAATCACATCTTGCCAGGAGAATAGTGTCTTTGTTATGAGGCTGTATCTGATCCTCGCTGTACACTGTAATATCCTTTAAGTTGTACCTAGCAGAGTCTGCCAAGTCTGCTTTACTGCGTTGCCATTTCATTACTCACTCTCTAGCAGTGTGTGCACACGTGGCCCCAGGCTCCTGAAGTACGGCTGTCTCATTGCTTCATCAGCAGAGATCCTCTTTTTCGACTCATACTGAAAGTCAGAGGAAGCACAAGAAACATGAAGTCAATTAAGGACAAAAAAAAAAAAATGGGGTCAGCATCGTGTGACTGCATGTGTATGTGTTGACGCGCCTTGATGTGCAAATAAACAGTCCCAACATAGCTGCAAGATGTGTCACACCGTTTTTAACATCACATTCATGCCTGGCAGATAGAGTGAGACTCACTTTTAGGAATGACATCAGCAGGTCGATGCCATCAGTGTCCAACCTGAAAGGGGAGGAGGGGCAGAGCAGAAGAAAGGGAGGTCAGTAGAGGTGGGGGTGACGCACAGATGCTGGCGAGTGTAAGGAAGGAAAACTATTCAACTATTCCACAGGATTTCCTTACAGGAAGTGACACAGAGCACACACACTCCTAAGTAAAACAAACCAATAATACTAATGTCTTACTCTCTAAAAGCTCTACATGCAATAGCAGCTCTTATACCTGGGTCTGATTTGAAAAATTTGCTCATTTCCATCTCCAATGATTAGAGGGCTAACAAGAGAGATGGGGGGTGTGAAATTGTGCATAATTGACATGTAAATATCTGAAAAAAGCTTCAGCACATCCTATTTGCAGCAGAAAAAGTATATAAGTTTCCCCATCTCACCTGGGCGCGTGGTTAATGAGGGGCTGGGCCTTGTATTTAGGGAACTTGTAGGACTTGAACTCTTCGATGGAGGATATTCCAGGCCAGTTGTCTTCTGTGGGAGTGCCTGCGGAGGAACATTCAATCGACCCTGTTAAAGTCAAGCTTTACCACGGCAGCTGGAGGGGGGGGGGGCTTTTCACGCTGCCATGAGGGCTACATGCCAGGGATAATGCGATTAAAGGATCATATTAAAAGTCTGAGTGCTTCCCTGCCAGCTGGGGGCAGCACTGACCTAGCAGCCTGAAGATGAGGTGCAGCTCGTCCTCCACTGTGGAGCCTGGAAACAGGGGCCTGCCAGCAGCCATCTCGTAGAATATACAGCCCACACCCCTGACAGGAAGACACACATTGATGCATGAACACCAGTTCAACTCAACTGGTCTTCTGTATTTATACCACTATTAACTTTTTGGATAAAACCCCCTGAATCGTACATTAAACACGATTAACTTAAACCATTCAGTTAAATTCCATAACAGTATGTATATTAACAGCCACATCAAAGTCTCTTCACTGGAGATTAGAACACCTGTCAGCTGCTCACTTATAAGTTGCTCCATGTAAGAGCATCAAGGAGCTCCAAACATCTGCGCTTATACCACAAATCACTGAAGCGGCTACAGAAATTAGAAATTCATGACAGGAATTCGTTCTACTTGAGGTTTATGTTGCATGCGCTCAGTCGAAACGGACATGGCCAGGAGTCTTTCTCAGTGTTTTCTAACAGTTGCAGTCACCCCTGTTGAGTGAGGCCCACTCACCACATGTCTATCTGCGTGGAGTACTCAGAGGAGCCCAACAACACGTCGGGAGGCCGATACCAAAGCGTTACCACCTCGTTGGAGTACGTTTTAGTGGGCACAGACTTGGCCCTCGCCAGGCCTGTGGAGCAGAAATATGTGAAATAAGAACAGATCCAATTGGCACATTTGGTAGAAGCTCATATGAAGGGTTTCACTGAATTGAATACAGCTTCAAAAATGTCAAAATTTTCATTTTAAGAAAAATCTCAGACACACACTCAACGCAAGATAAATAATTAATGTAAATTTTTTGTTTTTACCAAAGTCAGCCAGTTTAAGTTCTCCTCTGTCGTTGATGAGTAGATTCTGGGGCTTCAGGTCCCTGTGGAGAACTTTCCGCCTGTGACAGTAAGCTAAGCCTCGCAGGATCTGGAACAGAAAAATCTGGGGAGAGACACACATCAGATCAGCAACCTGTCATAATACTGCTAAAATCAGTTTCAAAGAGTGGTTCTGAATTTAAAAAAAATCATAGATTTAATGTTACATATGCTGTTGCTACAATACATGTAATTTATCCAGACCCTCTAGAGTGGATATTTTTTAGAAGAACAAAAAGTTAAAATCCCTTGAATTCTGCATTGAGATTTTTATGCTCCTTCTAAACAGCCCAAGCTGAGTTTAAGTATTTTCAGTCCTATTAAAGGGGGCATTAAACCAAATTTAAACACAATGCACACAAAAGAAATTTTAGGAGAGCAAATTTCACTACTTCCCCCTGTCTACACTCTACCACCAGGGGGCACACTAACAGCATTTCTTGTGTCGACACCAGCAAACACAAAGCCGTGGAAGTTGATCAAGTTGGCCGAGCCAGCTGGCCGCCTGCAGAGACTCACCTTGACATTCTGCATGCTCAGGATGTTCCCGCAGTCGTCCATGTACTGCTTGAGGTCTTTGTCCTAGATGAGAGAGAGAAAGAGAACGTGTCAGATGAGTGGAAAGGCTACAGGGACACCAACTGCAACAGTTGAACTGTTCTGCTCCTGTATTTTCGTCCTCAACGACTGAATAATAATTATGTAAATGTATTTGTTGTGCACAGAATAACGTGTGAGTCATGCAGGATGTGAGAGGGCAGGAGTTTTGTTGGTCTCACCAGGTACTCGAAGACCAGTGTGAGCGACTTGTCTGTGTGGATGATGTCGTGTAGCGTCACAATGTTGGCATGTTTCAGGTCCTTCAGTAACGACACTAGAGGAAAAGAAAGAGGAGACAGCTGTGACACACTCAGCTTATTTCCTTTGATCTAAATCCATAACGCTGACTCTGCTGAATTTCTGTGGCTTACTTAGAAAGTGTTATGTCACAAAATCATCAAAGTAACAAAATAAAATGTTTAAATACAGTATTAAAAGAAAAACTAGAGCACACAAAGAACAAGAAAGCATGTTGAAAATATCCCTCTCTTGATAAAACCTGGCATCGCTGGGTTCCTTCCTGTAGTTGGTTTTACGTTTTCACGCCACAATTTATTTCTCATGGAGGAGGGCAACCTGTAGTTTTCTATTTAGGGACTTTGGTGAAGGTATTTATTGTTTAAAAACCTGAGTTCAAATGTTTTATCAAGTGTTTTCCTGCCTGAACCAAACCAAGTAGTGACCAGGATTAAATTCACATCACAATCTGGGGATAATACCTGTGGGATTTGTTGCTTGTTTGTATTTGTGTGTTCATATAGTGTGGAGTATCATATGTACCGAAACAATGACGCAAAAACCCAAATAAGTCTTCAATGAATCTTAAATTGCCTTAAATTACAGTTACAGCAGTAAGCTAGCAGCAACTTTTCACCTGTTTCTTGCAATTACTTTTCATACTAAAAAACACGATCATACACTCTCATATAACCATTCAGAGTCGAAGCAGTTAAGGGAATATGCTAAAAAATGATTCTGTTTAGTTGGACTGTTTTTGTTTGTTTTCACCTTAAAGACAGCACGCTTTGAATAAGAATCACATAATCTAATAATTATGAAAGATCACCATCAGAAAATTACAATAAATGGAGAAACCTTAGGATTCCCAGGAAAAGAGCGATAAATTCGTGGTCGGTTACTATTTTAAAATCACGGAGGCAGTTGTGGTTAATATATAAGGTTCATGGTGCTGCATGCTGAACCTTCATACCTTCTCTGATAGCTGTGCATGGTGCCCCCTCCTCATGCTCCAGTCGGATCTCCTTCAGTGCCACCAGGTTGTCTGTCAGCTTACTCCTCCCCTTGAAGACTGTAGCGTACGTGCCCTGGAGGACAGGAAGAGAGGGAAGGAGGTGAGGGAAGGTGTTCAGAAGCCAGTTAAACTGGGCCTGTGTATGTTACATCACCCACTATGAGAACATTAACACCTGGGAGGTGCTGTGAGGTTCACAGTGACCACCCACTTTCACGTACCTCCCCCAGTTTGTCCAGTTTGATGTAGGTCTCCAACTTCCCAAATCCAATTTCTGACTGGAGGAGAGAAAAGGACAAACAGCATTAATGAGGGTGGCGTCTTTATTAGCACTGACAAGCTTACAGACACTACGGCAAATCCTTCTGACGGCATTGCAGCAACAGAGGGGGGATGTAAGGAGGTCACACACCCCCAACCAACATCAGAGCTAATCTCTTGTGACAATGGACTGCTGGCTTTTGGCTTTTACAATGTGTTTGTTTAACGTGAAGAGAAGGCCATCTTTATTTATAAAGCATGTTTAATACACATGGAAAATTCTAATGTGCTTTAGAGCTCCAGCAACTTTTTAAAGCAAACAAATGCAAAATTTTGCTGGTTCCAGCTTCTGGAATGTCTTTCTGTGTCATGTAAGATAGTAAACTGAATGTATTTTGGTTTTGGACTGTTAGGCAAAGAAGCCATCTAAACATTTAAATACAAAACACTCAATTCTTGAGAAAATAATCAGCAGATTCACTGATAAAGAAAATAATAAGCTGCAGGCCTGATGTGCTTAGAGGCCTCAAAAATGTTAGTAAAAACACACACAAACTATTTAATAACTAAGATGCAATGCTCTTTATAAAAGGCAGATTTTGAAGAAGTGAGAGTTTGGTGTCTTCTCGAGTCTTTAGGAAAGCTTTTGCAGCATACAGACTAAAGGCAGCTTCACCAGACTTTAAACTGGCCGCCTGTCCAGCATGAAAACCAGCACCAGATGAGCCGAGAGGTCTGGGTGGAACATAGATTCTCAACATGTCGAGAACGACTCTGCAGTGGAGCGTGTGTGGAAATGCAGTGGACAGGGTGAGGCGCAGCGTTCATGCTTTCCGTCTGCTCTGCTTTTGACAGATGCACATTCAAAGTAAAACCACAAAGCCAATTATTGAGGCTGCTGACTAAATGAACGCTTGGGTGCAAAGTGAACACATGACAACAGGCTGAGAGGATGAGATTAGAAAGTCTAAGGGCAAGGTGTGAGCTCTCATCCTCTCACTTCCGTTTCTGTTAAACAAAACACAGCTCTCACAGCTATCTTTATATTGTGCGGCCCCTCCCTGAAAGGCTTTTCTGTTTTTATTTCTCTCCGCTTTCCGCCCGATTCTCAAATCAGTACTGCTCGCTCTCAGACGTGGGCATCAAGTTTACATAAGCACAATTTGGAGGTATTGGTTGGAGGTTAATTTTTTTTTATACCTTCTCTTATAAAATCGCAATATTTCACAGAAAATGTTTGCAAATGTGACTATTAGCTACCTTGCAGTGATACAACGATTATATGCCAAACAGTTTATACTGATAGCTGTCCATTTAATAACTTTTGGTATATTAGACCATTATGTGCAATGCTGACAGACATGACAACAAACAGACATGAGTGCAGCAAAGATATTGAATGAGGTGAAAGGGACAGGTGTATAACAGAAAGCTGGTTAGTTACTGGTCCACACACAGACGTGATTCAGTTCGACTTGTATTTTCCATTGCATTTAAACATCCATAAATCCGCTAGGTTCCTTAGAGCTACAACTTTTCCTGACAATTGTGTTTTCAGGTTTTTCTTCAGTATCAAAATATTGAGTGATAGTTGTGTCTGTACAACTATGGGTACATTTTACATCTCACCAGTGATGCTCTGCGGGAGCGTCGGCTCAAAGGCTGGTCGAAGGGCGGGCTGCTCAGTTGCAGTTTCTCCAGGTAACCGTCGGGTATCCGGATGTCGGCTGGCAGGGACAGACGTTTGTTCAGGTCCTGTTCAACACATAAATACATAAAAAAACAACAGAACACCCAATTTAAAAACAGTGTCAACATGCTGTAAAAACCCTGAAAAAGCAGGAGTAAACCCTCAGTAAACATCGTGAGCTCTGAATAAATAGCAATGATTGACAAGAAAATGGCAGAAACCCAGAGTAAACAAGCAGAATCTGTAGTGACCAGCCAACTTTAGGCCTAACTACTCTAACAGAGAGGACAGTGTGCATGTATATGTGTGTGTATAAGTACATGTGTAGCAGCATGTGTCTATACGGAGTTCAGGGTAAAGTCTTTACCAGAGCAACAAAGTACGAAAGCATGATCCTAATGACTTGTTATGTAAAATAAAAACACACACTCACATAACGTCTGGATTCTTCCCATCATGCATTTCCTCTATTTGTTAGATTACTGTTAATCCGCCTCTCTAGCTGCTATAAATCTACTTCCACTCCCTCTGAGGTAACACTCGACACTTAGTAACCCCCCCCCACACACACACAGCTCCTCCCCTCACTCCTAAACAACACACAATATAAAACCTTGACCTTTCCACATTTCAACAAGCTCGTTGATAAATCTCTAACTGAGGGTGACTGACTTGTGGACGGGTGAACTGACCCTTCAACCTTTTATCCAAACTATGTCAATGACTCAGCTTTTGGCCTATGTTGAGGCCTGCAGGTCAGTTTCACAGGAAGTGATGTTTTTCTTACAACTTGAGAAAATAAGACACACTGCACATTACACAGGGAAGCTGCTGTGAAGATTTGTAACCTTTTTTTTATTTTATTTTATCATATACAAACAAAACATTATTTTCAAGCTAATAAAGTCTTAGAGTATACTGCTGTGTAGCTAAAAAAAAATTAGTTTATTAAATGATTAGACAAATGATAGAAACATTTTTTAAATTAATATGGGGCTGCAAATAACTTTTATTTTCATCATTGACTATTTTCTCAATTATTTGATTAATTGGTTTGTCTATAAAATTTCAGAAAAAAAGTGGGGAAGTTTCCATTATCATTTCCCAGAACCTAAACTGACATCTACAAGTTTGCTTATTATGTCCGCACAACAGTCTAAAACCCAAATATATTCAGTTTATCGTCATATAAGACAACCAAAATCAGCCAATTCTCACATTGGAGAAGCTAAACAATAAATTGATTATCAAAATAGTTGTGTGTTAATTTTCTGTCGGTCGACTAATTGTTTCAGCTCTGTGAAAATCTATAAAGTCATAAAATATTTGCAATCTTAATATAAGTGTGAATGAGATTATATCCAGTTCTGTTGGTCTTTAGTTCCTCTGTGCTGGCTCAGGATTGGTGGTTTGTCACCAGAGGAAGAAATGACATCCAACACCTGACCTTTGCAACCCCCATCCACCCCCTCCAGTTGTCCAATCAACCCTTCCTAATCTGTTACAACAGGGGCCCATCTGGACCGTATTACAGTAATCCTTGTGATGTAATCCCAAAACACTGCTTCCTCCTCAGTGAGAGACGTACAATCCTCTACCTGACCACAGACGGGCGGATTTCCTCACTCTTCCACCTACACCTCCTTCTCCTGAGCGTCACATCAGCATTAAGACAAAGACACAGTGGTTGCACTGATGGATCACTTCATCAACAACAAGCCTGCAGCCAATCACCAGCACAAACAATGCATCGAGTGTTTGCTGAGCTGCGAGAAAGAGTGTGTCTGCATGTACAATTTTTTCCTGTTTGCGAAGCAGTCACAGGAAGTGTGCGGTGCACTGCCTGCACACACTCACAGAGGTGATGTGTCATGTCTCTGTGTGTGGGTAGCCCCAAATGGAGTAAGCTGCTTAACTACACGTTTAAGGGTTTTTTCCTCTTTTTTCTTTCTTTCCGTGCAGTCTTGCATGCTTGGTTTTGTCTGTGTAGCTGCTGGTATCTGCTCGTAAATCCCCAGAGGTCCTGTGATCAAACCAACCAATAAACACCGTCACAGGGAGGGAAGTGTGTGTTATTCAATCTCAAAATCTTTCCTCACATGATCACCCAGCAGTTAATGTGCAACATGTGGTTCACTGTCCAGATGTCAACACCAACCACACATCAAAATACAGATAACTGGATGATTTTACATTAAATTAGCTCAGGTCTTTTGTGGAAATGGGAAGAAACTTCAGTTGCAACATCTTACATTGGTCAGATGTCATGTTCTGATTGTATATAAGATATTAGACTATGTTTAATTTTACTGCGCGTGTGTGCTTTGAGAGTAGACCCTGTACGTTTGAGGGCATTTCATCGTCACCTGCATGTGAAAGTAAAGATGGTTAAATGGAGATTATTCAAGGCTCAAATCAGCAAAGATGTAAATGAAAAATTTAGATTGAAAACTATCAAAATGACTGATTGATTACTGATAAATGATTACAAATTTCTCAATGGAAATGTAAATAAAAATGAGGAAGACAAGAAGTAATTGTCAGTTGTACATCCTCAAATCCCAAGAGATAAACAGACACTTTCAGATATTGTTTAAAGTCCTCAACTACAATCCAAACATCATGTCAGAACTTATGTTAACATTCTAAGATCTTGTTTATCTAATAAAAGCACAGAGATTATTATAGTATTTTTACATTACTTAAGATTCAAGACTTAACATTTAGTCCTTGATTACGTTGACGCATCAAACACTGGTGTCATTTTGTCCATCTGATTCTTTTGTAATTACTACGAGGACGTGTGAAATCTGCAAAATTTAAGAAAACCCCATCAAGCTCACTCCATCGGTTCCTTCTAGACGAAACAGTGTGATTTCTCCTCTTACATCACGCTGCCTTTCATGTGTCCCTACGAGCCAGCTGGATTCAAGCTTTCACTCCCGATCTGGTTCTGCATTTGTGTGCACGTCTGTCTTTCCATATGCTCTGCTGAATAAAACCCCGTGTGGTGGGGTGCAGTGCACGCCATGGAAACATTATCATTTACATGCTTTTGTCCTCAAATGTTTAAACTTTAGGAATTTGGCATGTAAACACTGCACTGTATTTAACACGCTGTGGATTAAAAATTTAAAAAAAAAATAATCAGAGAGAGAAGTCTTTCCTTAATGTGTTGGCATTACGTAAGCGCCGGAGGAATGCCAAAATCTGCCTGTCACAAACTCAGTGGGTGTGTGTGTGTGTGTGTGTGTGTGTGTAGAGAGAAAGTAAGTAAGGGGTTTGTGTGCGTTGAGGTGGTTGCAACTGTGAACATTTTATAAAACAGATTTCAGCATGTTCAGCAGTACAGTATGTGGAGTCACTGTGTGCATATGTGTGCGTGTCCTGCTGAGATTATGTGGGCAGTGTGTGTCCATGACACTCTACGAGAATACACCCACGCTGAGTTACAGTGTGGAGCTGTACTGCACACATCATTAAATAATCACACTTACATTTCTTTGCTTAATCAAACCATACATTCAACTACAAAGTGGAGGCTGAACCGTTGAAGCCAGGTAGGAATAAATGTGTCACGATTCATTACCGCCACGTATTCAAGCGTCAAACACTTTTTAATAGTAGCCATATTATCATATCATATCAGACAACATATCCTTAGTTTAAACAGCAGAATGAAAACACATGGAAACAAACCCCACCTCTGCAGAGATGCGTCTGTTCCCTCTGTTCCTCAGACAAACACCCGTGGGCGACTGCACCTCATCAGAGGAAGTCCCCGACGCCTGGTCGCTCTCTCCGTCTGACCCCATCTTCAGGTTCTCATGGACAATATCTGGATTAGAGAATAAGAGGATGAGAGGTTGAGTTTGTCTGTGGGAAACGGGGCAGGTCTCAGCACCGGCTGATGACTTAAGCAGGAAAGAAAAACACTCTCTCGGACACTTTTACGAGCCCCTCTGTTCTTACTGAGCTCCCGGCTATGTTGAGAAGAGAACATACACAACAAGTACATTAGGTTTAATAAGTTTGACTGATAGATTTAATTTGCGTCATTGCCACGGGGCCTTACAAGACAAATCCATACATCACACTGTCTCCATGCCTAAACAAAAGCACATTGCCATTTCTCCCAGCCTTTATGTTTATATAAGGGAATGTTATGAATTTAAATATTGTACCTGGGTTGGGACATTTCCAACTGGATTTCTGGAGGTGGCGGACTCATTTATTAACAAATGGCTTATTGTGTGACTGAATGTAACAGTAGAATGATTGTACTGAAATGTATGCATGTGTCTGCACTAACTTATGTTCTAGTAATGGGTTTGACCACATATTTCACACATAATTTGTCACTCTGTGTAGCCACTGTAGCAAAGTCTAAACTGATTCTACCAATTGACACAAAAGAAATCTCCTGTACCGAATCTCACTCTAAAGTCACAAGAAATGTTATCATAGCCTGTGTGTGTCTCACCGAGCCGACTCCCGTTGCGAGGCATGACCATGAGAGAGCCCAGGCCTCCTCCGATGACGCTCTGAGGCCGTCGCATTGGCGGCTTTTTAAAGGAGCCCGTGTACTGGTGGAGGAAGGAGTGGACACTGTGGGCCGACGGAGGACGACCATTTCTCACTATGGGCTCTGCGGGAAAAGACAAAATGTTTCTTAAAAAAAAAAAAAGAGCCTGCCTGTGACTGAATTTTAAAATGATTTTGAGAAACAAACTGTTTAACAGGTGTTTGTGCGGAGCAGCTGTTTTTGTAGAGCTTACAGCGCACCACATCGTTGGGTCTCTGTCTGAACATTTCCACACTTTAGATCATCGTGGGCGAAGTTTTTTTTTTTAGCTTGTGGCTGGCTCTCCATGGTAATCCATGCTTTGACCGGTCGCAGCCATGACTGATTGAGACACATTTTGTTAATCGATGACGACGATTACATCAATGAATCACCTCAGCCATAGTTCTTTTCAAGCTAACTGTCAACCAAACAGATCAATGAATTTCAGTCTTACTAGGTGGTAGAGGAAATGTATTCTAAAAGTGCATATTTCTAAAGTTTATTTAGCATACTGTTTGTGACAAACTAGACGGCACACATGACAGATTATTCTTCTACAAGTTGTAAGTTTGAGGTTCTGAAGTTCTATGACTTTGTTTATCCACATATTCTCTATTTGGAAATCATTATGACTTATTTTCTCTAAAGCAGGAGGTTCAATCATTTAAAAGAAACTAAAGTTTTTGTCTCAGAATCTATTACATGGTTCCATTTTCTCACCACTCACAAATGTCAGATCAGTAAGCATCAATCCAAAATCTACTTGGCTGAAAGTTCATTAACTTTTTAATGATGAATTGGATGGTGGTGAGGATTTTAGGTATTTTGCTGGATAACTAACTAGAAGCTTTCTGATGAACTAACTATACATTACTGGTTACATAGCATAAAACCAGGAAAATAAAATAAATAAAATAAAATCACATTACATAACAGATTTAAACTCATAATCTACTGATGCATAGATTTGCATCATGTAACTGCTGTGACTTGGTAAGATAGTCACTTGCGTGCTTAACAAATTTCATTCCGCATAAAGCCTGGATTTACATAAATGGACTTGAACAACTTGACGTGCGGAATTTTCTTTACCGCACGTTTAAAACAGAGTGAGACTGGCAAACAGAAGAAAAATGTGTTTGAGAACAAAGAACTGTGGCAACATCCACAGAAAAAGAAAAACAAAGAGAGTTTAGGGTGTTGAAATTAAATTGTTAAATCTACATGAAAATATGAGAATTTGTATTTTTTTTTTTTTTTTTTTAAATCACACCTGAAATCATCATTAAACACAACACTATTTACAGTACCTATTCTGGTTTAACAATAAAAAAAAACCTACAGTGCAGTCTAATCTTAATCTGCTAGTTAATCTGCGAGTTAGCCTAATTGTAAACAGAGTGCTCTGTTCCATTAACCAATGTAACCATTGTACTGTAAATAGCCAATATCAACAGTAGAGAAGGGAGAGGGTCTAATATCCCAACATAACATCTTGTAGTCAACAGCAGTGTATCTTGGCTTGAGAAACTGCCCGACAGAGGAGCATTTGTCCAAAAGCAAGAATGGAGCCGACAAGAGGTGAAAGATTCATTATGTATAGAGCAGCACCAACTAAACCACCAACTGTGAGAGTGGGAAGAAAACTGAGCTGTACAGAAGCTGTTCAGCAGGCAGTCACAGCTCAGACAGGACAGCGGGATACTGCAGGACATGTGCATCAAGACGGTGAAGATTAGGACGAGGCTACAGTTAAATAGATGAGTAGATGGGTTGAGTCAGTCGACTCATTACTGTCTTACTCATTACTGATTTGTAACAGTACGGGAACACGTCGGGAGTTTTAGCCATTATAGCTCGCTTTCCCTTTAATGTCTCTGGTTTCAATGTTGTGAATCAACGTGCAGGCCCGACTGATGGCTATACTGGTTTTGCAAATGCAAATTTTTTTGTTTTCTTTGGATCAGTGTTATGAAATACCTTGCTTGGGTATTATAGATTAGATCGCTGTGGGCTGGTATATGGGGTTAATTTGGGCTGTTAATAAAAATGCAAAGAAATGTGGGATTGCAAATCGACCATCAAAAGCTGCAACCAAATATTACTATCATTCCAAAATATGACGGTGTGTTACAGTGTGAAATGCAAAGGAATGTGGGATTGCATCTAGAATAACAGCTTCAGCTTGACTGGCTTATCTGTGTTGTACTTTGCATTTCTTAGTTTGTTTTCTGATTTCTGGTTTGCATTTCGTATATTTGGTTTGTGTGAGTCATAGTTTTTCTTAGTGCTTCTTATTTTTCCTTTACATTTCACATTGTAGCTTGTCCTATTTTGGAATGATAGTGTTTTTTGGTTGCAGTTTTTGTTTGATGATTTGCAATCCCACATTCCGTTGCATTTTTATTAAACGGACAAAATTAACATTGCCGAAAAGGTGTTTTTGCAAGTCACAAAAACAACTCTGCAATATATTTGACTGTGTTTTACACAGGAAGGCTAAAAAAAAAACAATTGCAGATACATCACACCCACTTCACTCTGTATGAGATGCTTCCATCTAGCCGTCGATTCGGGGTCCCAAGGGCCAGCTGGAACATAATTCTGTTCTCCAACATTATTTATACAACGCATTTGCTGCCACCTACCCATTTGCACTATTGTATGCTGTGAATTTGAAAGTTTTTAATGGCGTGTTAGGTTATGTGTAGTGTATGTAGCTTTGTTGTGCGTTGGGAGAAGCCAAAGGAAAATTTCCATTGAGGCGGACAATACAGTCAATTAATCAATCAATCAAACCCTAACCCTCTGATAATAAAACAATAATATTTAGTTTCAGTCACTTTAGTCTTGCCAGTCTCAATAGGTATTTACTTTGGGCTGCAGCACTGACCCGTCTGTCATCAAACGTTTGCCCAGATTGTCAAACTGGAAAAAATAATGGCAACAGTCAAATAATCCTAAACTTAAATCAATCCGAACCAGGAAATAAGATACGAAGTTGGAGTTTCATTCTTCCTTTTATATTCACAATGCCTACAATAAATAGTTAACAAGATTTGCGAGCTTTGAGAGGAAGCAAGCTGCGTCATCTGAACCGCACCTCATGATTTTTGATTTGTCTAGCTTCCAGTTTTCAGCCAATTCTGCATTTTTTACACTTCAAAATCTTATTGCCAAAATTAAGCTCACAAGATTCACGCTGCTTTGAACAAAATTCAGAATACTGTGGGTGTGCAGGTCTCCTTAAGCTAAAAACAAAAAAACAAACATGTTTCAGTACTGAACAGATTTGTTAACATGGGAGTCAAAATTATGGAACATTTGGTGTCCCATATTACAAGCCATGTTACCAATTTGCTCTCTTGTACACAAAAACAAGCAATTTCCTAGATTTCCTGTGAAAACAAAAACATAAACAGCCCCCATGTCACATTGAGGTCCTTATGCCACTTCTCCCTTATCTCTCTGCAGCTGCTGCTGCTGCTGGCCTGAGTTATAAGTGTTACATAATCAGATCAGGACCAGAATGCTTTCCCCAATCACAGTTTAGTGTTCAGATCACATCTCATCTGGCTACTCCATTCTGTCTCATCTCTACTCTACTTACTGTTACACAGGCTGCTAAAATCCCCTCACACCAGCTCTCACACACACACAGACACACAATTTTATGTCCCCACTCATCAAGCACAGAACACTCCAGCCAAACCTGGTGTTAATCACTACACAAAAAGATCCTTACAAAGCCCAGTTAGTTCTCAGAGGGCGGTGGGGAGGAGAGGGTGAACTTGGACGATCTGATTGATTGAAGAAGGGGAAAAAAACTTTGGACAAAGGACAAGAGAGGAAAACTGAGGACGGGCCTGAAAGAAGCTTGGGAGTCGAGGGGGGTGGTGGACCTCAGGGTGGCCAAAAGAGAAGAAGAAGAGCTGAAAGATTTTTAGAAAAAGGGGAAAAATGCATCAACATGCCTGCCTGGTTTCACCGAGTCATCCAAGTTGCTGTGGCAATGTCATGGAAACTCTTGAAAGTTTCCAGATCCTGAGCGCCATGGTAATGATGTGGTAGCACACAGAGGCGAGCCCCCTCGCTCGCTCCCTGCAGAGTTTGTGAATATCAGCAAGAGATAAGCCGCTGTGTCACTCTGCTTCTATTTCGACGCCTTGACGGCCACAACCTTCAGTGGGATCAAAATAAATGATGCAACCCGAGACAATATCTTTGAGTGTGGAACGCAGTGTGTCTACGGTAACATAAATAAAGAGTAGTGTCAGACAGGCTGACCATAGTCAATAATATACATTTATGAAGAAGAGGAAATAATTCATGTAAAACTTATATTCTTGCGACTTGGTGCCCCTACGGTTTTGGAGTGCAATTCACTTTTAAACCACTGTCGAACAAAGTTGATTTACAGCAGCTCATATTTTCTGGAAAAAACATTTTCTGGTTTTCCCTCTGATGTCCTCCAGCTTCTCTGCCTCAACTCTCTATGATTTATTCTTATTTATTCTTATTATGATTTATTATGAGTTCTCGGACGGACAGATAGCTTTACTTGTTGCTATAGTTACCGCCAACTGCTGCTAACAGAAGTTGACTCTTTCTACAGCACTGCCAGCATTTCATACTGAGCCCCAACCACCCCACCCTGGGCCTGAAAATCGCCTCCTTGCGATGAGTCAGCTAATAGGACTGCTATTATATTATATTCAGTGCCCCCATATCGTTATTTTTCCAAGCTATTGTAGCCGTCATATTTTGGGAGCAGGTTGGAGTAACAATAGATGCATACGGAGAGAAAACACTGACCTAGCTTCGACTTAGCTGAACACCCTCGTACCCATTCAAACCAAGTTACGTAGTATAAGATCAGGCGTCTGGGCCGCAGAGTGGGAATGACAGTGGCACCATTCTGCCCGTTACTATTCAGTGTACCATCAAAATGATTCTGAAGCTTAGAGTAAAATAGTTAACCAATTTATATTGTTTCACAGTACATATCACTATATCATTATACCCTATATGACTTTATCTAAATCTCACAGACGAAGCCAGCAATATTACAGATGTCATGTCTCAGGGTTTACTTTCAAACTGAAAATGACATCCTGAATTTGTGCCTTCGGGTGGCTTGTCCTTCAGTGCTTCATCAGCCGTGGCTCATGGGTGTTGTAGTATTTAGAGACATTTGCCAGGCCAAATTTATGGAAAGAAAAAGTTAAAATAATTATAAGTAATAGCCATAACATATAGACCTCTACTACTGTTACATTATCCGGGAGATCCACGTTATTATGTTGAAAAGAATTGAGAATACCATTATAAAACATTCAAATGGGAATTTACAGAAAAATACTTCTCCCACATACACATCTACAAACAGAGTATAAAACCCACCGCTGTCCTTCAAGCCGTTCTCCTCGATGGTCATCTGCTCTGCCAGCTCAGACAGCGACTCGTCGATGGTGTGGCTGCCCCGTAGCGTCTGAGAGAGACGTCGCTTGAACCGCTTCATCTTCTCCATGGAGCTCTCGGGAAGGGGAGGCCTGAGGACAACAAAGCAGCACATATATGATTTGTTGTTTTAACCCATGTATTGAAGAGAATAGATACAGTTTGCTTTAGTTACAGAAGTAGTGTGGGTGAGGGCCTTGACATTTTGCTGACAAAACCTGTAATGAAAACAGCCTTTAATTCAAAAGAATACACCTCATCTACCTGCAGCCATGTTTTATAATCCCACATCAAGAGTCAAACTGAAAGTACAGACATTGTTAGATCCCCCAGGTAGCGGACTGGGCCCACAATGACACAGACCAATCAGCACTCTGACGTTAATTATGACTCAGCTCATTCAGGCACATTATTTTACATTCCTCCCCCCTGGGAAAACATGACAAGTCGGTGAGAGATTCTTACGGGTGAGCCTGGAGTATGGTCCCTGCCACACCAGACTGTAAAAGCAAATCCTAAACCAGGGGGATTTGGTGCTGAATGGAGCAGGACTAGCCTGGGCTGCATCGTGTCCACATCACACATTCCAGCCGCATTTACTGTGTGCATGAGAATAACTGATTGGGAGAGCCAGAGACAGTGTGTGTGTGTGTGTGTGTGTGTGTGTGTGTGTGTGTGTGTGTGTGTGTGTGTGTGTGTGTGTGTGTG
>JBBPCS010000917.1:12845508-12867589 GCA_037974645.1 Hollardia meadi | reverse complement strand
TTTCCACTAGAACATTGTACTGTAGCCATTATCAATGTCATTCACTTCATCTGTCAGTGGTTTTAATGTTGTGGCTGGTCAGTGTATGTTTTTGTTAATCACAGCATATTGCACTGACTTTCACCATTACAATAGAAAATACAACATACTTCAGCACTGCATGGAAGCCAAGACTGCAAATAATAATTATATTAATCACCAATTAATCTGCTCATTAGTTTTCTACCTTGCTGCTTAAGTTCATAAAATGTTATTAACTGAGCAGTCCAAAAACCAATCCAATTTTATGTGCAATGATATAAAACAACGAAAAGCAGAAAATCCTCACATTTGAAAAGCTGGACCCAACAAAGGTTTGGCTTCTGTTTGTGTGATGATTAATAATTCTACTTCAGAGATATGTTGTTGTAACAGACCTAAAGATCTTATGTTCCATTAAATGGCACCAGAAAGGCTGTGACCATACGCCTCCTGTCAAACTCAGTTTAGTCTGTTTGACTGAAAAATGACACCTCGAGAGCATTTTAAACAGCTGCCAATTAGCTGAGCGGAGACGGCAGCAGAGTGAACGGAACTCAGCTGAGTGTGGCACTAAAAGTTGGACATGTTTACATCCACCGAGAGCGTGTGAAGTGTCACTCACAGTCCTTCAGGGAGAGCGGGGCGCAGTCCACAGACTGGCTCTTGGCTGGAGCTCGGCTCTGCGGGTTGGACACAGAGCCGGTGTTGTGAACGCTGCTCCCGAAGCTGGTGCCCAGCTGCAGGCGCCTCATGTGGCGAATCACAGCCGTCGCATTAAAGGCTTGCTGTGAAGACAAGGGTGAAAACAGACAAATGTAAAACCAAAGACAGATCACAGGAGACATCACCATATGTTTATTATATGTTGGTTTTATCTGATAATCAAAAGTGATGAAGTCTTGTGCGCTCACCCTCCATTTGCTTTTGGCAAAGTTTTTCCGTATCTGTCGGCTGACTGATTCATGGATGTTCTTGCAGAGAGCGGTGTCTCCAGCAATCCTGAAAAAATCACGCCCCTTTTAGATCATGTAAATCACAATTCACACATACAAACACAGCATTACCCAAATCATTTATATTTGTATGTGTAACATCTTGGCAATCATCCTCGTGCTGCTTTCCTGTTTATTCAGATCATTTATTTTCATTCTGCCAAAACATCTTTGATTGATGAGTTGAAGTTTTCTGCAGGAGCTCACACACTGTATCACTTTCTGTCACATTCATCATAATATCTCTGTATGAAACCTTGTCGATGAAAACCATTTCTCTACGTTATGATACCTGTTACCGGTGTCACAAACCACATATTTATATCAGAATGACCACCTGCCCAGGACCCCAAAGGCCCATTACTGGCTAACAAACCTATTTATATTGGCCACCTCAGCCGGGGACAGCAGCCCAGGCCAGCTCACTCTTGTTAGCTCCAGCTAAGGCCTGGGAAGACATCCTAATTGTTCATTAAAGCTTCCACATTCTTAAAGGATCCTTCAGGACACCAGCCACTAATTGGCAGCCATTTATTCAGCAGATTTCTCTCTGAGGGCTGGCGGTGCCGAGCAGAGGTGGGTTTCGCGGCTTGGAGCCATGGCGACAGATGACAGTGGGAGGAAATGCTCTACATGACAAACGAGTAAGCCTGGCAATCTGCGTCATACTGCTGTTTAATCGCACCAACATGTGTGGTTCTCTGTGATTGCCTAGTTGAGGCGCAGTGTGGTTAGTTTCTCACCAAGGGTGCTGAAGAGCCTGGTCACATGTGAATCTCTTCTCTGGGTCCTTCTCCATTAGGCAGCCAATGAAGTCTTTGGCTGTAAAGGGGAATTGAGAAGGTCAGCTGAGAACATGTTCTATACTCTTCCACAGAGAAGGACATTCTTTTCCAAAGATCGTTCCTGGAAAGGTAACCAGACGATTCAGAAATATAATACATCACAAAGTAGTACACTTATATAATTAAGGATGTGAAAGACTTGTAAAGCTCTATACGTTTGCCGATGACACTGTGTATTGCTTGATAAAAAACTGCAACGGTGTGTCTGTGAACTTCTGATTAAAGTGAGCTAGCTAACTTTGTTAGTGCCTGCTCACTAGCTACTGTTGTCCAGCAGACTACCAGGGGCACAGAGTTACACAGTTTTGACGTTGTGTAAGAAATAAATAAAGCCTAAGCAAAATGGGATAATTTCATAATCCTTTTTGACATATTTAATTGAATATTGTACAAGAAAATATATTTAATGTTTTAGCTCACAAACTTCATAAATGTTTTGTAATATGCTTGTTCTGAATTAGATACCAGCAACAGGTTTCAAACAAGTTGGGAAATGGGGCAACAAAACACTGGGAAAGTTGTGGAATGTGCAAAGCACACCTGTTTGGAACATTTCACAGGTAAACAGGTCAATTGTTTAACAGGTGATAGTGTCATGTTTGCGTATGAAAGGGGCAATGTATATATATTGTATTATGAGCTCAGGATCACTTTGTAAAAGTGTTGTCAGTAAATACATTTTGTTTGCAAATTATTGCATTCTATTTTCATTTTTATTTTTACACTGTGTCTCAACTTTTTGGAAATCAGGGTTGCAGCTAGTCATCTGCACACAGGAACTCACTGTTACACCACCGACCATTTACTGCTCTGGATAGATGACCATGCCAATCCCTTATTATCATACCTTTGCTAAAACTGTTGCATTAGGAAAACAGGGCATAGATAGAAAGGATTGATTGTGTGCCAAAACTCCAAAATATGAAAAATAAAATGAAAAATAAAAACTATTGGAGCAATTTGAAATTAAAAGGAAAAAATATAAAACTTCATATTTTATTTTACGCTCCATTTTAAACCTCTGCATTATTTAGTGTAGGTATGTATTAATTATATTTTTGACTCATCTAATAAACTTCTATTGCCTTTTGCTGGTTTTTGGGGCTCCATGTATTCAGTTCCTTTTTTGAAAATTATTAGAAAACTATTGGACCCCATAAAAAAGTATTTTTAATTAATTAAAAAAAGTTTACATATGCACATACACACACAGACAGACACATGTCATTTGTCGTAGCTCACCGGAGTCTGATATGTCGTCCCAATACGGTGCATCAAACTCATAGTCAGCCTTGAGAATCTGCTCAAACAGCTTTGAATCATTCTCGTCATAGAAGGGAGGGTAACCACAAAGCCTGAGAAGATGAAGATGGATGATTAAACAACAACAGTCTTTGTGAGTTCCATTATCCAGCTGATGTTAGACACTTTCACCCAAATCTAAAAGGATTTTCTGTGGCCTAATCTCATTCACTGGCAGTTTGATTTCTCATATAGCAGGCAACAGAGGGCAGGTCAGAGGGATTATAGACACTACATGAATATTAAGGGGGGGGGGGGCAGGAACAGTCTATTTTCATATGATATGGGAAAAAAATTGGACATACAAACTGCAAATCTACAACATAAATTCACACTGCAGGTTCTGATCTTAATTATGAAACAGCCTTTTCTGTAACGACCACCAAGCACAAGCCTCATTGGTGAAGGCATCAGAAACTCTTCCATCTAATCATCTTAAAATTCATCACACCTCACGAATGAATAGCAACACCAGGGAGTTTCTCTTTGCTAATGAGCGACACCACTTAATTGCTTTGGCAGCTTTCCACTGAAAGCTTTCTATGCACTGGTGGTGTGGCTCTATGACTATATGTCGGTCTGTTGGTCAGTCCCTCACTTTGGTCCAGACTGAAATATCTTAACAACTATCGGATGACTCATGAAATTTTGTATAAACATTCACTGTCCCCAGAGGATGAAGCCTATGGAATTTGGTGATCGTTTAGCTTTTCATCATCAACACGAGATTCATATTTTTGTCTTTTAGTGAGATATCTCAACAACTGTCAGATGGATTAGCTTGAAATTTGGTCGGCCTACAGATATCATATGCTAGCTTCAACACAAGCCAACTGAGCTACATTCCCAACAGCCTCAGCTGTCTTTAGAGCTAATTAGCAAATGTTAGCATGCTAAAACTATGTATTCCAAATTCATACTACATAATTCTATACAGCAGCCTACATACTAGTCATTAGAGTATACTGTTCTAGCAGTATCAGTATACAAAAATATCAATATCAGTATTAGTGGCAGTATACAAGAATAGCAGTCAATCATTTTATACCAACAGGAGATGATACATGTGTGATGTCGGTTCTTAATCAAAACACGACTTTGTAGCGTCATACCAACTTAAGTTCACAAATGTTTTTCCTAACATTTAATACTAGTGTTAACCATTGACTGTATATAAAGATGGACGACATGAGAGCTCCTCAAAAGTGAAGCCAAAACATCTCAATCGCCCCCTGGTGGTGGGCTGCAGTATAGGTCTTAAACCCTTCCTCCTCAATGATTTCCAGTAGGACATGGGCCAAACTAAAAACTCAAAGTACACCTTAAATAATTTTTCCCAAAGATGGTTTCTGTCGTTTAAGGTATTTCTCCTCTCCTCTTTGATGTGGGCGAATAACAGTAGTGTTAAGTTGATGTGCTAGCGGGTAGTTCATCTCTCTCTCTAGTCTGACTGTCTTGGTAACCTAGCTGGGCAGTGCACTGAATCTCGCTCTGTCTGTGTCTTGGTTACTTACCAGCCTTTATGCCTGACAAAAGTTAGAGAGAAATACAATCATTTATTACGTTTGATAAACGCCAACGGTGTTTATAAACTGCAGTTCTGAATCGAAAAGAGCCGCGTCAGTAATATGTGTTCATATTCGCGAGCACAAGATGAAAGTAATGCTGTTTAAAGGGATGATTGTAGTGGGTGCACTGAGGTGTCAGGTGTGACTGTGAGGCAATGGCAAATGGTTTACACATCTCATGGGTCAGGTAGGAGGGCAGAATTTTGTTGTTATGTCAGATGTCAGAACCGGCTCTGCACTCAAGACACATGTTGAGACGCATTATAATGCCAGGTGAGAACTGATGGACTAGAGCTGTCCACCTGGGACAGCTCTTAGTCAGGCTTTCCTGGTGGATTCTGATCTGAATGAGGACTTCCTGTTTAAATGAAGGTTCAAAAAAAATACATGAAGCCATCAAACACACAAAATAAGCTTCAGGTAATGACAATATTTGTAAAAATGAGCACTTACAGAATATAAGCGATGACCCCAATAGACCAGCAGTCTACAGCTTTACTGTAGGGCTTCTGAGCTAAAACCTCAGGAGCTGAAAGAATGAAATCATTTTGGGCAAAGGTCAAAAAAAGTTATATTCATCTAGTGAAACAATGCAAACAGTTTTGACCATTCACTATTAGACAGAGGCTGGAGAAGAATGCAAATGTTTGCCTGCAGCAGATGGCTAAGGTTATCCTGTGGCAGATTAGATTAGAACATGTTTAGCCAACTAGTGGATCTAATTATCTCAGAGGAAGTTTCCACCAAAGCCGGAGCTCAGAGGGAATCCTCACCCACGTATCCTGGAGTCCCACAGGCCGTGGCCATCACATCGCCCGTGCCCTCCATCTTTGACAAGCCAAAGTCACTGATCATGATCTTTGATTCATCATGGGGACTGAAGTACAGCAGATTCTCTGGCTGGAAATAAGAGGAATAAAAAACAAATCATGTCTGACCTTAAGTACGGTCTGTAAATATTAATTTCAGTCATCCAGACAATAAGATATCAGACAAAATATGAAACAAAATTGTCTTTGTTAAATGGCAGGCATCTCCCCTCTCAGTAAGACTAAAGAGTTCTTTTCAACAATAAATGCAGTGGGTTTTGAAATACTGTTGTACCTTTAGGTCTCTGTGTACGATGCCCATAGAGTGCAGATAGTTGACTGCATCCAAAACCTGTCGAATGAGCCGACTGGCATCCATCTCTGTGTAGAAGCCTTTCTCTACGATGCGGTCAAACAGCTCACCTCCAGACACCCTGTCAGCACAAGTTCAGTGGAATGTCCGTCGTAATATCAGTAGATTAACCGAATCACAAGTGATTGATTCCATGTAAAAACAAACTGGTTATTGGCTGACTAGTATTTGCCATTTGTAGCCGTCAGGTTAACCTACATGGGCTGGACAAAATAACTGAAACATTTCACGAACCAATAGCTCTGCAGTAAAAGAAATCATATGGTGAAGCTCCGTTTTCATTCCCAGTTATAAAAGCAATGTATTTTATAAGCTTTTGCAGCCAATATCTAACTGCACTCTGTATTAGATCCTACACCAAAACTTGTATTGTCCAAATTATTTTAGTTGTTTATTACCTATGCCAAGGAGATTATGTTTCCGGTGCCGTTTGTTTATCTGTCAGCAGAATTACACAAGAACTACTCAACCGATTTTCCTGAAACTTGGTGAAAGTTTTGTGCGGATCCATGCGTTCTCCAGGGAATAATGCACGGATGTTGGGCTGCTGGGCCTTGCCGGAAGTATGCGCTCTACTGAGCGTCATTCTAGTTGTTATAATATATATTTACTTATACTTTCTTTCTTGACTGTGAAGGACTTTGTCACTTTGTTTTGCAAAATGTTACATAAATAAAGCTTAGAATTATTACTGGGAAACAACAATGCCAGTGGTACATATACAGGACATGAAGTGGAAAAAAAACAATAGAAATATTCAATCCAGTGCAAAGGTAAAAAGTTATTCTGTAAAGCTTTTGTTTGTTCTTTGCTTCATCTGTTGGAGATTTTGATTACATTTAATCATCATGAGGCTGCAATTAAATCAGTCAGTGCTGCTAACATGCTTAATTTTTCCAGTATTTCTCATATGTCATTGTGAATTTTGAAACTTGTCCCTTAATCACATTATGTAGGATATCTTTGCAGTATTTGCAACGGATGTACCATCAATTCTCTGTCAACTTCTTAAAATCAAATACAAAAAGGTTAAAAAAGTGGGTCATATTAAGTTGAGCATGAGTATGTCTGCTTTCAATGATGAATGTGATCAACATTTTTTATAATAATTGAGAAGTTAAGGCAACATTATGGACCTTGCAGAGGTACAATAGTAATAATAATAACCTTCATTTATATAGCACTTTTCTAAACCCATGCTACAAAGTGCTTCACATATCAAGGAGATCATAAAAACCCAACAGAGTAAGCAATAAGAGCAAACCATAAAACCAGCAAAGGACAGTCAATAAAATCAAGCAAATAAAACAAATAAATGCAAAGGACAATCGATAACGTACAATCAGGGAAGGCTCTCTGGTAAAACTATGTTTTAAGAAGGGATTTAAAAGAAGTCACCATTTCTGCTGAGCTCAGGGCAGGTAATTGCTGTTACAAACACTGTGAAATTATGTGGTGAGGGGAAAAGGTCTCATGCCAAACACAGGAAAAAGCGAATGGTGCAGAGGAACAGTTGTCACACGTACACCTCCGCAAACACACGAACGACAGCTAAATTATCATTAAGTCGAATCAACTGTTCTTTTTATTTTCTCGATTTAAGCTGAAGCTCAAGTTTTAAGAGCTTAAAGGAAATACACTTATTCCCTTTCATGCCAAGAATTAGATGAGAAGACTGATACTTGTGAGAAGATGTGAAAAACAGGTGCCGAACTCTGTGACTCAAATATAAGAATAATAATTTTAGTCTATTATAGTGAGAGGAACAAACTGGGGCTTTTCACACAGCTAGGCTAGCTGTTTCCAGTCTTCACGCTAACTGGTTGTAGCGTTACAGTTAACAAATATGTTATCTTGAGAACTGTGCCCCAAGACTACAGATGCTTATTCAAGCAAACAACACAACACATCATCATACAAATGACTGGGAGACAAAGAGCTGATCTAAACAAACCATGTGGTGGGTGAATGTACTTACAGCTGCATTATGAGGTACAGGTGGTTTGAGCTCTCGTAGATGTCCTCCAGAGCAACAATATTCTCATGCTTTATCCTGGAGAGCAAGAACAGAAGGTACACTTTACATGCTGCCAGCCTGTGTGCTGCTAATGAGGTGCAATTTGCCTTTTCATTTGTTAAAATGATGCCCTGTCAACTGACAACAAAACGGTTTTGGCTTTCTGCTGCAGCCTGTATTTCGAATTTGTGTGTCTTTGTGCACATGAGTATGTTCACGCTTGTCAAAAACGAACCTAGGAAAATGTACGCTTCACATAAAGGATAAAAAACCTTTTGTGTGTAATGGAGAGCGGGGTGATTCTTAGAGGATGCTAATCAATGAGTCGTGAAGCGGCAACCCCCGTCAGCAGGAGCACCTGAAGAAGACAATATAGGACGGATCACGGCACTGGGAGTCTGTGTCCAGGCAACCAACCAACAAGGTTTTAATATTGGAGAAAAAAAAAAACTCTGCAAGGAGATGCAGATGACAGTGAGCGTGCTCGCAAGGGCAGGTGGCTGATAAGGAAAAGGTGGGGGTGGAACAGCAGGAGGCGGGGAGAGTCTCAAAGGACCAAACAACCTTCACAACTTCCTTTATGAGTCCAGAACAAAAATGAGGATTCAGTTTGGAGACTGTCGGACAAACAGAGCAGAGCAAGGAGAGACATTAAGACAGAGAGAGAGGAGAGAAAAAGGAAAGGATAGCGACGCTGAGCACCCAACAGCTGGCATGTTCACTTCAAGAGTGACTGATAACTGAGCTTCTCAGGGGAATTATTACCCATCAGGCCCTGAAGGAGGATGGCGTGTCACCTGGTGTCAGTGCAGTTCTATCATACACTGAGTAGATGTGTGTGTATAATAACTGATTGGGAGAGCCAGAGACAGTGTGTGTGTGTGTGTGTGTGTGTACACAAAATGGTGGAAAGATGGAACTCGACAAGGGAGTCACTTAAGCCTGACAATGACTGTTAAATAAACTGAGCAGCACCGGCATCCTTCCTCTGAGCCATTACTCAGAGTGGCGAGAGACACAGAAGCTTCCCAAAGGATGCCCCAGGGGAGTGGTGACCCTTTCTAAAGCGCCGTTCTTTTTCTGCAAACTCCCTGGTGGCCAAGTCATACGGCACCTACCTCCTGAGCACGGCGATTTCATTTTCGATGCTCGTCTCCTTCCCCTTCAGCGCCTTTTTCGGGATGCACTTGATTGCGACCATCTTTCCCGTGGCCTTCTCCCGAGCCATCACCACTTCAGAAAACGCACCGCTGCAAGAGAGAAAGAGAGACACGCCTGCTTTATATGCGCTGGGGCAATATTGACACAGAAAACCTTATCACCTGTGAGTGGATAGAGGGCACTCAGAGGCAGACAGGCCAGAGTACACAAACAGCATATTGTGAATATTTACTGAGAACTGGCAAAGTCCCCGACCACGGCCAACAGCCTTCTGTGTTGGCTTACGCTTGGTGCTCGTGTGCAGCCAAAAGCACGGCAAACACTTTTAAAACCTCTAAAAAAACAACAACACCCATTTAGGACGGCAGATAGCGTGTCTTCCTCGGCCATCTGTCTCCATACATGAGAGAGCCTTTAAAAACAAATACGGAATTAAGGGAGTATTTGCTCAAGCAATCTGTATCAGTTGCTATGATACCGCACTCAGTCCACCTTAATAAATCTCGCTGAACAGGCAGCATGATTGCTTCCCCCCCACACCCGCTTTCATTACACACCTCCACTGGCACCTTTTCCCTCCATGCATGCTCAGCAGGGTTTGATGTGAAGATGTTAAACTTTGAAACTCTCTGGGTCGTGTTGACTGGACCAATAATATGATATAAAAGACTAAAATAATCCTTTATCCACCCATGACCTCTGGTGAAGGCTTGATTTCTGTAACACATCAGTGTAAGAAATAGAAGAGTAAACTGAGCTTGAGGCCACAGATTTCCAGTGTTTTTTAAAATACTGCTCTCCTACCACGGTTCACACATTCTGGATGATCCATTTTCTCAGCTGCAGCTCAACTTTTATTTTTATTTCAAGCTAAATGATTGGGTTGACATGGGCGACACAATACTTGTACAGCAACAGGGTCCTTAATTGACATGAAGTATGTAATGGGCTGCATCTTATAGGCACAAATGTATATATTTTTCCAATATTTATGTATTGTTCACATGGCAGTCTTGGGATCAACGTCAGTTTCAAAATACAGTTTATTAACTGAAAATTGCAGTCAAGTGGTTCTTGTTGTAGTGTTTGCCAGACGCCATTTCTGCGTGATGTCTGTTTTTCTACCAGCTAAATGTGATTTTCTTTGGTTTTACCCAGTTTATTAATGTACCCGAGCTTTCTAGGGTTCGACTAACTGGGTAGATTTAATAGTAAAACAACAAACAGACAGGTAGATGTAGTGGAATGGCCAGCAACAGCGTCGTCTTTTTATTATTGTTTCCTCGACACGTGTCAACAGAACTTCACCATCAACTCAGCTTTACCGCAACCGTCAGAGGGTCACGACACTTCAAATATAAAAAAATAAATAAACACAGGACAGTGTGTTACATAATGTACCAAAAGAGCAATCAACTTCTAATCCAGCTATTTTCATGATCTCTTTAGTAAATCTCTTGCTAAAAAAAAAAGAAAAAAAAAAGACGACACCAGAAAATATGAAAATGGCAGCTATCTATTTTTAACCACACTGCCTCCTGGATTTGTTTTGTCCCTTGCTGACATAAGTATTAAAGAAGAAGAAATACGTGTCTTATTGGCTCATCATCAGTTATAAAAAAAAAAAAAACTGACATTGAGAAATGCATCTAAATTTATCCACACAGCGCTCACAAAGAGCAAGACGGCCAACATCAAAAGCTCTGTTATGTTCTCAAAGTGTAATCAGTTCCTCCCAACAGATTCTAAACTCAGCACCGCTCGCTGTGCTAAGTCCCAACGAGGCCATCAAATCCATGCTAATCCCTCACTCCCCCATCACATGGGAGGGGTCAGTCAGAGCCACGACACATAAACACCGACCGTGCACAAACACACTACCTGGTCACAAAGCTCGGCCCCAGGTGTGATGAGGCGGAACACACTCACTGCAAACAAACAGAACTAAGAGGGCTTGGAGCATACGTCCCTCTGACTTTGACCTCGTTCTGACACATGATGTGGGACAACATGTAAATTCAAGGGCTTGTGTAAGTGAGGGAGCTGGTGCACTACTTCCTGGCCTGTTACAGCACCATCTTCCCACCGCAGCTGTTGCCGTGAGGACAACGAGCATCATTTCTATTCAGCGCATGCAACTGGTCACCACAGCTGTGTGGGCATTAGCAGAAGTACAAAATTCCTCCACCAGCCCGCTGAGCCTGTCAAGCAGCTCTCTTGCACAGTTTTCAGAGTGTGCTTTCTGCAGCAGGAGACTCACGATGATGAAAACCACAGGAAACCTGTGAACTCACTGACAGGGTGGTTAAAACGTAAAGCATCATTTCTGCCACCCCCCCCCCCCCCCTGCTCACCACACTGAGGAGCAGAAACATCACTTCCTGTGAATGACATGACAAAACCCAAACCTGTGACTTTCCTCACTCTGTCAATGCATGAAGCATGACAAACTGTGTCGCAAGCTCCGAGAGAGTTCAATCTATCAATTCATAATTTACAGCAAAGGAAAGGTGCCATTTTTGCTGGAAACATGCATATGGTGATGCTCTCATGCTCCATCTGCACATACATTTTGCACTTTTCATAAGGTTTTTATTCTCCCTCTTATTTTACATTATTTTTGACATTCTGTCCCTGTTTTTGACCATCTTATTATTATTGTCAAGTTTACATTCTCCATCACTGATTTTAGGTTTTTTATGTGAAGCACTTGATGCTTGTAATCTTTTTGTTGTAAAGCACTTTGAACTGCATTTCCTGTATGAAAGGTGCTATACAAATAAAGTTTATTACTATTATTATTACATAGACACACACAAAGATACAGTAACGCATCAACAACAATCACTCTGAAATGATTAGTCGATCAAAAGTAAAGTGGTTAATCGTTTTAGTCATTTTTCAAGCAAACCTTTACTGGTCCAGAGTTTTCAAATCAAAGAATTTGGTGTTTTTTTATTTTGTCATTTACAAGTGATAGTAAATGAAATATCTTTCGGGGCAAATACAGCAATCCGAAGATGCCACTTCAGGCTGTGGAAAATTGTGATGCGTGTCCTTTAATGGTCAGTTGCAGCACTCCATAACCTAACAAGCTGTGTGACTACCAGCGAATTAATCTCTGGGAATAATCCTGGAGCATTAAGTCATGAGAGAAAGCTGCATCTGAATTGGGCCCTTTATTGAAGCTCTTCTCTATTATACATTATTGTGCAAAAGATAAATTTGCACGACTGAAAAAAATGTTTCTGACCCGGTGTCACAGACTGCACAATCGAGTCACCGCGCTGACTCACTCGCTTGAATAATAACAGCTGAATTTTAAGTGCTTCCCAGAGTCACAGAGCTCCCTCTTCGTGGCTCTTGGATGACACAATGAGCTGCGTGTGTGACAGTCTGCAGTCATACAACACCACCACACTATGTGAAGGAGGGCCGAGCCAAACTCGCTGACTAATGTGAAATACGAATGTGGGCAGTTCTCTGTGTAAAACCCACAACCGATGCTGCAGATGCAAAAGCAAGGTCACCCAGAAAACTTTTTTTCACGCCTCACCTGGTCGTCACCTGGCGATTATGAAATTCAACGCACTGTTGATGGAGGAAGTTGTCGGGGTCTCGACGACTGAGGCTGACATTCACAGGCGGTGCACGTATTGTGCTGCTGCTGAGTAATCACACTGAATCATCTTGTGTAAGATGCATTACAGCGGCCCGTTACGCAACATATGGGATGGAAAAGTTGGTAATCCAGGTAGAGCTACCATCGGTGTAACCGACTGTGTTCAAAGTCACAGTGCAATGACAGGTACAGCCAGAAATATGAGAGATCTGATAAGGGAGATCTGATAAGATCTAAAAAAATGCAATTAAAATTGTGTTTGTAAAGAAATTATAAGGGGGGGGGGGGATTTTAAGCATAGATTAAAATCTTGATACTGGATATTTGGGGCCATCACTGATTCTCTTGATCATGAGTAAAATGATTGATTGCAGAATATTTTGTGTTATTTTTCATATTATAAGATCCCTCAGTTTGTTTGTTTTTTTAAATAAAAGTTATATTGGCAGCAGTTTTACAGTTACACAAAGCACTTCTTATTTTTAACAGCCCTCACACCTCCATCTGCTCAGCTGTGATATGCTACTCTGTCTACTCAGTTTGGTAAATTACAGTGTCCGCTGGGCAAACCACCTGAAAATGAGACAGTTTCTAACTTATAGGTACAACGTTCTGCAATGTACATTATTATTCTCATCATACACTGGCCTCCGTCCTCTAGGAACAGGTTTCTATGATTGCTGTAAGTAGGGCTGCACGATATTGGAAAAAAAAGTGACAATATATTGTGATATGAAAAAATACAGTTAATTCCACCAGATACAGTAATTGCACAAGCTGTCACGCTGAAGGAGGAGGCCTTCCGGGCCAAGCTCTCGATTTACCAGTTGCTCTACATTCCAACCCTAACCTGTGGTCATGAGCTTTGGGTAGTGGCCAAAAGAATGAGATTGTGGATACAAGTGGCTGAAATTTATACTCGAGTTACTTTCCACCACTGCACAGGGGTAATGTGATTCAGTTCAGTTGTGTATTTTCCCCTCTGGCGCTTGGTGCCAGACTAGCCAACACTGGTTTTCTGTCTTTTCATGTAGCAAACAGCATTGATCTGGTGCTGCAGAGTTAAATCAACTCCGATAATATGACTAGAATGAAATCCAGCAGCTTTCACAGCCCCAACAACTGAAGCTGGAAGCCATTACACATGGACCTGGGGCTACCTTCCGGGAATGTGCACTTTGTGTTCACCAGACTGTCGATGAAAAGAGAAAACCAGGTCAGTTTACATCCTGATAAGAGCTAATGCCACTCATAAACAACTAAAAAGGGAAGAAAATATCCGTCGCTTGAGGGAAATGTGTGGCAGAAACCTGTCTGAAGCCCGTCAGAGAGAAGCTGAATTATTTTCACAAGGGTGATTACCGCCTCCTGTGCTTGGTTGGTACACTTCAACTCTCTGAGTGCAGTGGACAGTACACAATGGCTCTGTAGGCATTCACTGTGGTGAGAGGGACATGAATACAAATGGAAGCTCAGAAAATGACTACACATAAAAAACACACTATGCATTATCTTGGTTAATTATTTAACTCTCCATCGTTACGGTCAATGACAAAGTATCTTCTCCCACAGTGAATGTAGCTGTAGGACAGCGGTGGTGGTGGGTGGTATCTTCTTCAGAGAGAACAACTAAAGACTTCTATCGTCCTAGTTGCCTAGCTGCCATTTTCACTGCACCAAGGACCCACCTAGTCTCAACACAAGCTGCGTTTCAGAAAAAGATCAATGCAGGAGACGACAGCAGTCACTTTGATGCATCACGGGCGAGTAGGGATTTGTCAGAGCCAACATCAGTTTAATGCCTGTTCTAGAGGCCCGTTTACTCGTTAATATCCAATTCAGAAAAGGTGATTTTCCTCTTTGTTGGCAAAAATAATCATAAATATGTGGCTTTGAGGGGGGTGACAAACCTGACCTGAATGAGTCAGCAGTAGCCAAGCTTTGTTTGGCCCTGAAGTGGACGCCAAAAGAGGACAAATCTCAGAAAGAGGCATTCTGGAAATACGTGACAAAGTATTTAGAAGGGATGCAACTGGAGAGCATCATTTTTGGACTGCTTTCTAGCCATGTCATTTAAATAAATATAATATGTGCATTCCTCAAGTTATTCACTTGAGGGAAGTATTAATCCATACTGGATATCAATATCTGAGAGTTTATAATCAATAACGATATATCAGCCAATGTTCACATAGCATAGACTAACATTTTTGATAAGGATTCTTTCCTTCAATGTGTTTTTTTTTAAGAAGCTATAATCAATATTTATATATTGACAATATTGTGAAAGGGGTCACACAGTGATAAACCTGCAGAGCATTATCACCAGACTCTGATGTTCTTCTGAGGTCTAGAGAGCGTTTTAGCATCTTTCAGCTCAATGTTTTGCTTTCTGTTTTGGTTCACTCTCACCGCTGCCTTGTTTTTTTTCAGCACAGCAGGCAGCTGTTTCCACTGAAAAAGCTCTTAAAACTGTATGTTAGCTGCCCAACACCAAACGGCAGACAAAGTTAGCGTCTAGCTGGTGAACATAGCACGAAAGAGTCAGATATTTTTCTTAGGGGTTGGTGGAGACCAAAAACTGAGCTGAAAGGAGAGGGAATATTGGACTTCATTAGCTGGACAGAAATATGACTCAAAGTGAATGCTAACGTTTCTCAATGACTGCTTTGCTAGCATGTTCGCCATATCAACTTATGGAGTGATAATATTGTCTAGAATATAGAGCTTGTTTCTGAAGAACTGTACCCGATACGCTGAACGTACTGACAGAACATTTTACTGTAAAAAATAAACTCGTCAACTTTTACTGGGGAACAAACTAACGGAGAAATGTTTCTAAATGACCTAAAACATATCTTACTTAACTTCTCCGCTGCAGTTTCTCTGCTGGCCAAAATAAACTGATAAAAAATATGTTGATGATAAATATCGGCAGATATTCAATTATCAATCAGCGCAGGGCTGCACCAATCCGATATACTCAGTATTTACAGGGGTACTTACTTTGTAAAGCAGATCGTAGTATTGGCCACGATGTTACAGTGAATTCATATGGTGTCAGAATAATCAGTAAAATAAGTTCCCCATTGGGTAAATTTAACGCTGCCTCATGTTGGAACAACAAGTCGGAAAACTGATAACTTTGACGTCATACATGCAGGAACATGGCAAACGAATGTAAATGTTTGGTTGATGGTGAGAAATGTTCTATTAATTCACGTATTTAGTATACATTTTTTTGCCCACATGTAATTTGTAATATGGTATTAGATTGTAAACGTTAGTTGCTGTTCATGCAGAATGACCTAGATTGGTTAGAAAAGTTATTTATCCTTAATTAATTAAGGATAAATTAATTAATGCCAATAACAAGCCAGGTAAAGCAAAATGTCAGTGGTTTCAGGGAATGTACTGCTGCAGCAACAAGTCTGGGACAAAAATCACTTGTCACATAAAGCATCAAGTTTAAAAATACATCAACATGTTGTTTTAACACTCCGAGCAGTAAAACACAACACATCAAGCGTCCATGTTGTTCACACATTACGACTTAAAACGCTCATGAGCACACCAAAATTGGACCATCCTTGGAGCATGTGGATGCCACAGCAATCCCTCTCCTCATGCTACCTTACCATGCTACACATTTACAACACTGGCCCCAATGAGATCTGTAAAGGTGCATGTGGTCTGGTTACTTAATTTACTTCCACAGAGTATCAGCAGCTTAAGGGTCTGAAATTAGCCGCAAGGCAAGTGGCGCCACGGTAGGAGGACTAGCTTCAGTGGCGAAGATCTCATTAGCTCCAACAGCTACTGCAAGGGCCAAAGCATTACTAACACTTCCTCTTCCCAAACTCGTATCAACATCTGATCAGTCATAGCGTTCACAAAGTCTGATGTGAAGCAGAAATACACTTGTATTGACCAAATGAAATGAAATGATCACTGAAATAATAAAATGTACTTATAAGTACACAATATGCTGCAGAATGGCCCATGACTGTTTTGTATTGTTTAATATTTATTATTACAAATTGTATTGTTGTAGCTGGTTGATCATTTTAACTACTTTAGACTGTTGGGTAATAATGCATCAACTGATCATAGCGTGTCAAATCTTAATCAGCAAAGTATCTATAGTTGTGAGATAAATGTAGTGTAGTAAAAAGTACTTAAGTATAGCACTACAGTAAATGTACTTCCATTGGAGTGTGGAGAGCAATGAATGGGTTCTGTTTGGAATAAAGGACACTGTAGAGGGACGATCCCTCTTGGACACTGATGGGGAAACCTGACGAGAAAAGGTGGAGTAGCAGAAGGAAGAGGAGGAGGAGGAAGAGGATAATCTATGTCTCTTCCTCAAACAGCCCTTCCTTGTTCTTTTCTAATCCTCGGGGTGGCCTGTTGTGAACCCTGCTGTGCGACAGCAAGGCTCTCCCTGATTGACACACAGGAACTAGTAAATGGGACTTACTGAGAGTCAATCACGAGGCGTTTGTGCTGTACAATGTTTAACAGAAGGGCCCCCACGGTGACAAACTAGCCCCCGGGGATGTGCGCTGGGTTGTGGGCGAGGGATGTGTGTTCCTCCAACCTGGCCATTGTGTGGACAGCAAATCACGATGATTCACTGGTGTTATTCAGAGGCTCTTCACACATAAATGAAAGCCTTGGGGAAGTCAGAACAGCCTCCAGGTAGGAATGTCTGACTGTTTAGTACAGCGGCCGAAGTGTTGTGAATTTGAATCACCAATCAGCAGGACAATTTTTATTATGCCGCTCCTCAGGAAAAACAGGTCTGCGGTCATGCAGAGCAGCAGTGTTTCAGAAAATGAGAAGATGCTAAAGACAGGCAAGAATATTACACTTGAGTTTACATATAATACAAGAGCAAGCCACAATGTGTCCAGGTCCCTCGTTTAACTAAAACCACGGTGACTAGAGGCCATTTTTGCTCAGCTTGACACCAGTTTCCGAGTCCAAATTAAAAAAAACAACGAACATATTTCCCCCGGGGGTTACTCCTTTCTCAACACAGCCCTTCCCCTCAATACAGAGACCAACACATTAAACTCCTCCCAGTCAAGGGAGGACGTACATGCCTTTAGGAGACAAAGACCCACAGGAAAATGAAAAAAAATTCTCTATTAAATGTGATGGCAGCTAAGAATCAATCACAAGATTGGCTGTCCAAGGCTTGTTTCTGTTACGGAAGCACTGCCCAGCTTTTACCAGTTTCCTTTAGGTCTTCCATTCAGGGGAACACTTGGACTCTCCTTCTGTAGCATAACTTATTCAAAGAGGAGAGGATATGAAGTCAAGCAGCACTAACAGCAGACCAAAATAAACTCTGGAATTTGACTACTCTGTGGTCCAAAGGCAAGAGAATAACTTCAACCAGAGTGACCGAGCTGAAAGAACAGCTCTGCAAGTGCATTCACTGTGCAAACCAAGGATCAGTCTGTAAACCCAGACATAATGTTTCTTGGCTGAAATCTGTTCTTCTGTTTGAAGAAGGAAGAAAGGGCTTGAGCACAAAAAAACCCCCAAACATAAAGTCATCACAGATGGTGCCTTAATTTGGGAGCTGACTACATCATTTGTGTGTGCAAATAGGCCCTGCTGTGTTTTGTCAAGAGTTCTCATGTTGTACAAAACGACCCCAAATACATGGCTGCCCGCACAAAGCTGTATCTGGTCTGTCGGAAGTAAAGAAACACGCTGCAGTTGTTTCTGAATGAACTGTGACATATAACGAGAGGCATCAAGCGTGACTGACTTCACACGTTATCGTTTCTCGTGAAGCATTGTTTCCACTGCCCGAACAATGCTGGTCCTGACTGAATGTCAAAAATGTCTCTTATAGACGGATGCAAGTTCAGAAGGCCCTGTCTCTGTCTGTCACCGCCGAGCGATTCTCAGTTGATTCAACGCGTATTCAACAGCTGTCAGTCTGCTTCTCATTTCCGTTAAAACGGCACAATGTGTCATTGTTGCCTGACGTTAATTTACACAACTGGATATAAAGTTTCGTGTCGCCTGCAAGGCTGTGTTATCTCGTTACTCACGTCCCAAGGACTTCCTTGAAGTCAAATATTTTCTTGATATCATCGACATGCTTTTTCCAAGATCCATCGCTGGACTCGCCGTTTTCTTTCGCCATTTCGCACCGGGGTGGTGGTAGGGGTGGTCGGGAGGGAGAGGAAAAGATAAGACGCTGCCGGAGGATCAGTCGTCTCACCCAGCCAAAAACAAAAGGGGAAAAAAGAAAAGTAGTGCACTTCTGTATTTCGCCAAAGGCTTCTTGGCTGTTTGTCAGCGCAGACTACCTCGCTTTCTCAGCCCATTCAGGCAGCCAGGCAGGCAAGCCCAAGGAGGGGAGGTTTGTCCTACCCCGAGAGGTTATTTGACTAATCTGTTTGACGTAGCGGATCCCGACACTGAGCTTCCCCACTGTTCAGATCACTGTGCCGGGGAAACACTGGCTCTCCCCCTCCTCCTCCTCCTCCTCCTCCTTCTTACCGGGCGGGATTCAGTCAGTGTCAAACGGCGATGCGGTGAGCTCGGGTCGGGCTACTTGCTGGGGGATTACACCGAACAGTCGCATCCGAGCTGCTGTGCCATCGAGTCACACCAACCGCCCTGTGGTTGTTATAGCAATAGGAGGAGTGGGAGGTTGCTGCTCCCGCCTATTTATCTGACAGATTTTAGTGTTCGCATTGCACCAAATTACCGGCCCGGTTGAAACTCCGCTCATCATTGTCAGGGTCTGTTTCTGCTAAAAGACGTTGTCCCATTTAAACCATGTTTGTGGCTGGTTGTGTCACAAATAACTCTAAAAAGTGTTGAAATTTAAAGGCAAGGGCGTAGATAGGAGTATAATGGACAGCAGGTGACCCTTGGCCCCCTTTATGGACCAGAACAGTGACATTGAGATATTGAAGATTTAAAAAAAAAAAAATTGGCATTGAAAACAAAACCTGAATCGAAAAAGGAAACATTGGCATTAAAACGCTTGTATTGTAAAAAAGTTGTATTGGCACTGAAAAAACAAACAAAAATAAAACAGGAATTAAAATTTCCAATGTTACAATCATATTTTATTTTCATATTTTGCATTGTGATTTGTTTTTCAATGTCAATCTTCTGATTTTTTTCTTCATGTCTGTCTTTTTTCAGTGACAGTTTACTTTTCCGTTGTCAGTATTCTTTCTTTGTCACTGGTTTTCAGTTTCAACTTTCTGTGACAGTTTCAAAAGGAGGAGTTGGGGCAAAGATACCACGATTTGCATATGATTTGAATACTAAGGATCCGCTGTCTGCCATTTGTTAAGCCAGATATGACCGCATATCTAGACACAGGGGCGTCGGACTGGGGATGGCTTCCACAAGTTCACCTGGAACTCCCAAACCACATGCAAGATTCTCTTTGCCGTTGTTTTTTCACACAGAACCGGACTGGGCTAATGTAAACTTTTAACACGTTATGCTGGTTTGGCGGAGGTCCGTTGGAACAAGCGCTAATGTTAGCTTGTTGCTGGGGTTTGATGCTGCTGAATATTCTGTTAGCATATTTATTAAGGACTTGTGCTGCAACAACAACATCGGCTTCCAACTCCTTGAAAACAAGACATCTCAGGGTGGGAAAAGCTATCATTAAACCACAGGTTAGCTAGCTGACATTTGCTTAAACGCCTATCCAAGGCATAAGCAAAGTAAATTAACTGGTTCTTGAACCATTTGTCGATCAGGCATGGTTTTGTTTTTTGTTTTCACACTAATGCTTGATGTAATTTAGTCAAACTTTTTTTAGAGGTTAAGTTAGCTAACGTTAGTGATTGTTCCAACCTCTTGTTCCAATGGACCCATACACCTTCCACTTTCCTCGATGTTTTGTCTGTTTGTAGCCAGTCAAAGTGCTCAAAACAAATTATAAAATCTAATGACCAGTAGGAACCAGGCGCAGACAAGCCAGCTTGAGGCTACATTAGCCGCTACTAGCAAAACACACTCGAATCTCTACATAACTGTCGGTGGTTGAGTTGCACTGTGGGTAATGTAGGCGCCAGATCTTGGCATGGAAGAAAAGTGAAATAAGACAATACCTGCTGTATTAATTTTGATCCCTTAGTTTCATAATTTACAAAATTTTACAGTATTTAGAATTTACAGTATTTATGATGTACACTCTGAATTTAAGTTGTAAAAGGATAGTTAATCAAATTTTTCTGTCTTAGGGTTAAGGTTATTAGCTATCCTCCAGCGTGTCCCTGATTCCAACTCAAAATTTTTATTACAGGTCAAATTGAGCTGATTTTAACATTGTAGTAGGATTGTCAAAAGTATCGAAGTTTCTATACTTTTTAAATAGTGTTTAAAACAATGCAATATCCACATTTGATAGTATCGAAAGTTTTAAAAAAAGTTATAAAACAAAAATCTCCAATCAGATTTTTAACCCAATGCTGCAAAGATAGTAACATTATAACAAATGTGTTGGTATGTGTTCAGTGACTTTGTATCAGCAGAAAGTCTGTTTGAAGCAGACTTCTCCCAGCAATTTCTGATTTTTGTGATTTTTCATACTTGCAGATTTGCTTCAACAGTGGAGCTCATGGAGAGTCTAGAACCTACAATTATGAATATAAAAAATTACTTGGAAGATCCTATTTCCATATTACACAAAGTCAAACTTAACCTTTGTGTCAGCTCTTATACAAGCATGAGATTAGGAGAAAAGGAACATGATGCATAAACATGAAAATACATTTATTTGAAAATATTTCCATACTTTGAATATTTCGATGTGGCATATTTACATTAGCCCTTTGATACCTTTATTTGAATTCAAGCATTTTTTCAGTTTAAACCATTATTGAATAACGATCAAGTACTTCTTAGCCCAAATTGGCATCATGAAACATCCAAACATTCATCTTACGGTTGGATAAACTGTTAACAGTGGAAATCGTAGAAACTCTTTGCTCAGAAATTCAGTTAAAGGACTCATTTTCTTATATAAACATTTAAAGAATAGTACTCAGAGATTTCTAACAACTTATACTGATATTTGTTGTTAAGAACAGAACAAAAATGAACAACTCATGCAGAATGAATAAATAAAATGACCAAACAGTTAAGATTCCTGAATCGTGGAGCCCACACACGTTTGACACAGGTAAGATAGATACCAGTGCTACAAATATGATGTTCAGGTAAAAGTGCTTCTTTACTACAATCACATTGTAAACATTGTGTCTAAGGCCTCGATTCAGATCTGTTCTTTTTTCTTTCATAGTACCTCATAACTTCACACAAAGAATACAGGCATTGTATATGAGAGATTGGGGGGGGGGGGGGGGGGG
>JBBPCS010000917.1:12831550-12845408 GCA_037974645.1 Hollardia meadi | reverse complement strand
CCCCCCCCCCCCCCCCCCCCCCCCCCCCCCCCCCCCCCCCCCCCCCCCCCCCCCCCCCCCCCCCCCCCCCACCCCAGGAAGTCATCAAAAGCCATGTTTGACTCTAAGAGTAAAGTTAAAAGTATCAACACTATTCTATTCCATTCATCCTTTCCTTAACGTTCTTTATATTAGTGACCACTTTATTTTTAAACCGCACAATCCACATTGTCTTAAAGGTCCCGTGTACCTGCCGTGCAGCAGTCCAGCACATTTAGCGACGATGACAGGAAGTCCACTGCAGATACAATATGTAGTGTAGTATCGATGCTAGTGTACTGGCTATTTTGGTTCCCAGTCTTGTCGAGCCTTAGGCGAAGGTAGCGGTGAGAATGGCCTCTTGTTGCTGCTGATGGAGGGTCCCGATACCGACAGCAGGGGCGGGCAGAGCAGGTCGGCTAACTAACCGGAGCTGAGGAAGACAGAAGAAAGGGTTTAGTCTGGGTGATATCAATAATTAATTTCAGAACCATTTGGTATTGATTGAAACACTGCTCACCTTGCACGCCAGCTGTTTCTCAAACCTGGGAGCTACAAAAGACCAGGGGCCCATGTTTTGAGGCTCCTCCTGACTCCATGTGAACTCTGTGGAGGAAAAAATAAAATTACACTCAAAGTAAAAGAGACCTGATTCACAGTGTTTATCAAGGTGAGTTCACTTTGATTGAAGTTCTTCTCCGGCCTTTTGACCACGGAGCGTAGCAATTCCAGATCAAACTGGAACTGGATTTACTTCAGTGTGTTTGAGGAGGTGAGAACAATGAAACAGAGAGTGACACCTGAACTTTCACGTTTTGTTCCAGAAGAAGACCTCATTCAGAATCACAATGACATTTGTAATAACACAAAAATAGCTAGAAACCCAGCGTCTGAACATACCATCACTCAACAGTATTTCAAGCAGTTCACTCCATTTGTCTAAACATAAATAATAATAATAATTTTCTTTTAAAGCTGAATTAATTAGCTAATTAATTGATTAGTTTTACAGAAAATTAATAATTTAGGTTGTGATGGCCATTTTCACCATTTTCTTTCACATTTGTGGAACCAAATTGTTTATAAATAATGTTTGTAATAATGGAAATAATTATTTCTGTTATAGCTGCATTTGAAAAAAAAACAAAAAACATTCCCGATTATTTATGATCTACATACTGCTGTGTGGGTAAAAACTAAAAGTTTTTGAATGCCAACAAATTTATCATTCAAATTCATCCTATGATAACAAGTACTGTAGTGGATACTCAGGTCTCATTGAGCACAGTAAACCTCAGAGACACATTTCACTTTTTCAGACAGACTGATGCTAGAAGCCCTTAATGAAAGATTGCATTGTGTTACAAAGACAACATGAAGCCCAGAGATGACAGAATTTGTTCTCTATGTAAAAACCGACAGTAAATTTAAATTTTCTCTTCCTCTTGTGATGCAGTACATTATAAGAGTGAAGATCATCTTTACGTAGGACAACAACTCACAAACACACAGGAGTTTTGCGTAAAAAGAAGGATGTTGCCAATATTAGCCAGTAGTTCCTCATTCTTTTGAAGTCTTGTATAACTAGAATTACCACATCGCGGTTTTGTGCCTCCACGCACCACTGAAGTTGCAGTTTACATCCATGTCTGTCCAGACTGGCCACATGGTGCAACGACAATCCCCTAAAGCTTAATATCAACCAAATCAAAGAGCTTCTGGTGGACTACACTGCTTCAAATATGGATGTTGCTGCAAAGAATCTCTAAATTCTGAAATATGGATTCTTTACACACATGTTCAACCCGGCAGCACTGAAGGTCTATACAATCAGCACGGTTTGTGTGAAATTTTGTCATAATTAGCCTATGAATTCTTGAGTTATTAATAAAAAAAAATAGTTTAATAGGTCACAGTGACCTTGACTTTTGACCTCTGACCACCAAAATCTAATCAGTTCATCCTTGAGTCCAAGTGAATGTTTGTGCCAAATTGGAATAATTTCCACAAAGGTGTTACCAAGATCTCACGTTCACAAGAATCGGACAGATGGACGTACAGTACGTATGGACAACCCGAAAACATAAAGCTTCCGGCCACGCGAAGGCAAAACGAAATGAATCAACCACAGTTGTAGCCTGGACTGACATTTAGCTACAGTGGGTGGAAAAAATAACAGACACACTTTATTTAGTAGCCCTGCAGCGAATACCAATGTGGTGAAGCTCATACTTTAGAGTTTTGTTTTGTCACCGACGAACCAGCATTTCTTGTTTCTTTATCGTTGTCTTGAGGACTCAATAATAGAAACGGTGACTGTCAGACTTCTATTGAAGTTGCGGAATACTGCTGAATGGCATTCAACTTACTTACTATGACTCACTTGCGTGGCTGCTTTTGTAATCGTTTCTCTGAATCTTTGAACAAGTACGTTGAAGTTTTCTTCAACGTACTTGTTTCTTCCACGTAAATAATAAAGCTGAAATAAGTTCGTTGTCAATAGGTGGTCAAAGTTCATTGCTCGCTTTGAATCCCTTTCACTGAAGACTAAAAACAAAACCAGATATCTGTGAAGATTTTAACAACCTCATGTGTGTGTGTGTGTGTGTGTGTGTGTCACCTTGAAAACAGTGAAAATTGAAGGACTTTTTTAGCCCGCCAAACAACTCTGATGGTGTCTTTGCACATTTCTCAAACTAGAATTACTGCCACACAGTTGTATGCCTCATACGTACCAGTCGAGTTGCAGTTTATATCCACGTGTGTACAGACTCATAATATATACAGTGACTGATATAGAGAGCTTCGTCACATAGTGCAACGACAATCGCCTGAAGCTCAATATCAGCAAAACCAACGATCTTGTGGTGGACTACAATGCTTCAAATTAGGGATGTTGCCATATTATCCCGGTATTGACAATAACCGTGATATTAAAAAAAAAAAATTAATACTGATATCATGTTAATAATACAATATGATAATATCATATAAATAATCCAGCGCAGATGTTAGAACTTGTGGATCCTTTAATAGTTCATTTCTTTGTCTTTTCATTAAGTGTAATTGTTCTTTTTGTACACTTTTGTACAGTCATGGTTACAGACTCTCTCAGCCTCACTACACTTTGAGTGTATTTTGAGTGTAGTTTATTTGCCAAATAAGAGACAAAACACGCATAAACAAACTTAAAGATGAAATTGACGGATAGCCTTTTAAAAAATATTTTAGATATTGTGATAATGTCGTTAACGTGAGTTCTTTTGGCCATGATAACCATGTAGTGGCAACCGTACTTCAAATATCAATGTTGCTGCAAAGACGCTACATATTCCAGAATGTGGATGCTTCAGACACACCTTCAACCCGGCAGCACAGAAGATTTAATACAATCACCACAGCTTCCAGGTGGGCGGCCAAGGTGTCACCAATTCAGTATCTGATCAAATGTGAAACATGGTCACAATCTCCTCTTCTGTTTCCGAGTTATGGTGTTGAATAACGGCCAGAAAAGTGTTCTGCAGAACATTACGATGTCGCAGTGAAGTTGACCTCGAGTTATGGCCACAGACGTGTTTTGTGAGTGTTACAGTGACCTTCGATCCACCAAATTCTAATCAGTTCATCCTTGAATCCAACCGGACGTTTGTGCCAAATTTGAAGGAATTTTCCCTTAAAGTGTTCCAGAGATATTGCATTCACAAGAATGGACCGACGGACAACCCGAAAATATAATGACTCCTGTCCATAAAAAGCGAAATTAAAAGGATTAAAACAAAACATGGAGATCTGAGGCTTGGGCTTCATCTTTTTGCACAAGAGTTACTGTATTCTGTTTATTATTTTATCTGTATCAGTTCATTATAAATGATTCATTCTTTACCATTCACCTTTCAATGTTGTTTTAATGCATTTTTAAACTTCAAGAGTTGCCTTTGTGTATAAAAAATTTCCTCTTGTATTATAATTACCTCTCCTCTTATGCATAGGGAAATGCCTCAAAAAATCATGACATATGCAAAACACAGGAAAAGCAGGTTGCTACCAAAGAGGAACCGTGTACACAAAGAGACTACAGAACTAAATGTACACCTCTGACTGTCTAATGAAAATCAAATGTAAATTCTAGCTGCTGTGCACCAGTGAGTTGGGACCGGGCATTTTGAGGAGGAAGATGATACAAAGAAGATGATAAAAACAAATGAGAAATACAGGAGGATTCATCAGCAGAAATGTGTGGAACAAATTTATCACTAAACCCTGAAGTCATGTCTCCAATTCACACAGCACGAAGTGCAAGTCCTGATCTCACTGAGCTACCTGCAAAGTGAGAAGCCAGTGGCTTCACACTCTGACTTAGACAATCAGCAGGGCTCCATGTAAAGTTTTATACCAGTGTAAAAAAATTCAGTTATCAAGCTATAATTCTAAGAATTTGTGTATTTCATCTACAACAAAGAGATGTCTGTAATTTATTTTTTTACAAAGATTGACTGCTCCATACATGGGAAATTGATGTTTAAAGATGCTCAAATTCCCATTGACTGCAATTGTTTACATGAGGGTAGAATTCAAAATGTTGTCACAAATTCATTTTTTGAGATAAAATTTGGAAATATACCACACTTCATCGACCATGATAGCAACCATTTTCAATTATTTTTCATGAAGATTGGCGATTTATTTAGCAAGAGTGTGCAGTATCTGTTTACAGTCAAACATTTTGATGCACTGTGGGCGCAATATTTGATATTTGGCTGGGTCGTTTGTGGAGGACAGTCTGAAGACGCTGTGTAGCAAGTTTCGCGTCAATTGAGCAAAAACTGTAGGAGGAGATGGGCTTGAAGAGTTTTTGAGAAAAACAGAAACAGTGATGGACTTCATAATTCCTGCCAGCTCAAAGTGTACGGAAGTTTCTGCTCAATTGGGCCTACATTGTGGTGAAAGTTACAGTGGATTTGTTATGAATTTTTAAACTTTAAACATTTGCTGTAGCGCCACCATCAGGACTATTAGCAGTGTTCGGCATAGGACTGGACCTGTGTGCAAAGTTTGGTTAATTTTCACACACGGGAAGGAAGATTTCCTGGTAGGAGGAGGACAAAGAAGAACAACAACAAGAAGAAGCAGAACAAGAAGAACAGGAAGAAGAAGATGAAGAACAACAACAACTGATGACAAAAAAGAAATCACATATTATGAGCTGGAGCATACGTATTTGAAATCACTGCAGGGATATTGTAGTGGCTGTTAATTTGTCCTCTGTGTTTCTTCGTTGGCTTTTAAGTCAACCAGAAGACCAGTAATGGTAATGTATGGTGAGGAACAGCCAAATCCTTTAAACTCAAATGTGCATTATTGTTACATCAAATTTGTGAAAGTGACAATTTATTTATAAACAAGGCCTGGCTTTCAGGACAAGAAAAAAAAAAAACAACTAAACAAAACTTGGAGAAATAAACTTTTCCATAATGACTGGCATGAAAATCAACAAAGCTGTTGTGATGGCATGTATATAGTCCATATGCCTGCAAACAGTACACATACCTTTGGCATTGGGGTATTTTTTGAGCTCCTGCTGCAGAGCCTCCAGTGGGAACGGACACAGCTCCTCCACTCGAATGAGTGCTGTGTTCTGGTTGGCTGCTGATGCCTCCCTCTGTTTCAGAAGGGCATAGTAATGCTTCCCTGAGCACAGCACCACCTTCTGGACACTGCATGGAATAAGAACAACAATGGGCTAGGTTTATTGCATGGGTTTTATTTTGAGGGCTATTTAAGATGTCCAATGGAAAAAGTTCTTGTTTTAGAAAACTTGTGCGTGAACACTGCAATTATGACCGTTTGCACCATAAAGGACAATCATACGTTTTTCCACAAATGATGTGACCTCTGTACCTTTCTCCTGAGACTGAAGTGTCACCCAACACTGGTCTGAAAGATGTTCCTGGTGCCAGTTCAGCCAGACTGGAAACTGCCCCCTAGGAAAAGAGCACACATTATTTAACCAGTGAAACTGTGAAAAGGAGTTGGAATTGTTAATGTTTCTTCTTTACAAACATCTACAGTTCTTACAGAAAATCTGAGCAGTGTCTTGGGTCCAACCACAATGAGAGGCTTGCGGAAGTTACGGATCATCTGTCTCCTCAGCAGGTGGAAGTACTGAGCAGGGGTGGTGGGGTTGACCAAGGCCATGTTCACATTGTCACCGTCCACACCCTCCTCTTTACTGTCACATATCTAAGGAACAAAAAAAGGACAGGTCAGCAATCATTTACAGTTCCGGTAATATGTAGCATAACACATAACTAACGAACAAACTGCTGGCAGAACACAGACATTCAGTTAAGGAACATCCAAACTTAAATCTGGAGCTCTGTAACATAATATGAATGGCCACCAACAAACAATAAACAACAAAGATGGAGCTGTGCTGTGACAACAGGCTATAATAAACTTTACCACATTAATTAACAACATGAAATTTATTTGTCATTAACAAACAATTACCGCTGCGTGACACTAAAGCTGTTAGTGATGACGCAAAATGATTCTTAAGTGTCTGAAATGTCAACTGACTGACACTGTAAAGTGCCAGTTATATAGGGAGTAGTGAATGAGTGGCTGATTTTTCAGATACAGCTTCAGCCTGATGTCTTTTGTCTGCTGATGGCCGATTAAGAAACATTATCTCTGTTTATTTGTCATTGACTTCACCCGTTAATGGCCTGTAAATAATGTCCTCTGTGCTGCATTAAGTTCTTTTGTACTGAACAAAGCCGACATAAAGTGACATGTCTGTGCCATGACGCTCGCCATACCATGACGTAATTTGCACTACTTTGCACAAATGTACATTGAAAATGAAAATGTTTTCTCTACATCTGACTACTCAGTTGATTTCTTGAGTCCCAGTAGGCTTGTCTTCTTTGATCTTTGCACCAGCCTATAAATGTGTGATAGTTGTACCAGGGGCAAAGGAACATTGGTCCGTAGATAGAACTCTTTCCATGCTATTAGTAGTATTAAAAACTATTAGTAGTATTAAAAAACCTCAAAAACTATAAATGGTCGGGAGAGAAAAGATCACCTCTGGCTGAAGTAAACCATTAAACCTCCATGAAAACTTCTGAGGTGTTTTGGTGTATCATTTAAGCAACAGCCAATGAATTTGCAGGACTCACGTCATATGGGATGCACGATAGAGATGGGAAAGGTTCCCATGTTAAAAATGAATGACTTTGGATGAGGCGGCCATGTTTGTTTAGTTTTCAAGCAATAATATCAAGTCTGACATATTGAAGCTTTCATAAAAATCTTAATTTCCCAGTTAAAATTACAATTACGATGTTCACATGAAGTCTTTTTACACAAAATCAGCTGCTAATGTGGCGTGACAGCCCCACAGACCTGGAGGAAGCGCTCCATATGGCAGGATGAGTGTTCCGGTCCAGCTCCGTCGTAGCCGTGAGGCAGCAGGATCACCATCCCATTCTGTAGCAGCCACTTGGCTTCACCTGGGGACACAGCAGTTTCACATCTGATATGCAAAGATTTTTTTCCAAAAATGTAAAGATAATGGGAGTAGTGGAGGATCTGTTGAAAGCATGAGTAAACAGAAGTTCACCTCCAGAGAGGAAGGTATCAAAGATGATCTGCGCTCCATTGTAGAAATCTCCAAACTGAGCCTCCCATATGGGAAGTAGCTTCGGCTGAGCGATACTCATACCGTATTCAAAGCCAAGAACCGCCTCCTCAGACAGCGGGCTATTACACACCTAAACACATGAAGACATCACAATACACCACATGAAAGGAAGCAATTTTCAAACTAGTGGTTTTATCTGGATTGTAAGGATTTTACCTCCAGGAAACCTGTCTGCTGAGGGCTGATGTGATTTAGAGGGATGTACATGTCATTAGTGTCTTGACACACCACCATGGCATGTCGCTGACTGAACGTGCCTCTTCCGACATCCTGTCCGCTGATTCGAATATTAAAGCCTGTGACAATGATTTGGAATCTAAAAATCCACGTCCCAATAAAATTCAATGATTCTTAAACCTGATCTGATATATTTTCTGCTGAACACTGACCTTGGGAGAGGAGAGAGCCAAAAGCTAAGGCCTCTGCTGTGGACCAGTCCAGTTTGGTCCCCTCTTCCAGCTTGTGCAATCGAGCCTGAGTTCACAAAAGAGGAAAAGTCATATTCCAGCTGCTGCCATGTCAACAAAAGATGATGCAATAGAAATGGCAGACGATGGACGTACCTGAACATGGGTCTTTCCAAGGTGGCTGTGCAGCTGGATTTGCTCAGGGATGTCGACAGATTTTGCTCCTACAAACTGCAGCAGGGGAACGGGGACACCTGTGTCCCAGGTGCTGACTCTGGCCTGGGGTTCCACCAGATCCCCCCAGCGGCCCTGCAGGTTGGTGGGTGGAGGGCTGTACAGGGTCATGTTGGACAGCTTGTCGTTAAGCGTGGCATAGTATTTGGACTTGATCTCGTCGCGCTCAGCTTCGGTCATCAGCCCCTCAGAGATCAGCTGGTCTGAGTAGGAATCAGGGACGCTCTTACGGGATCTGTGAGGATGCGACAATGTCAGATTCATTAACCAGTGTTTTCAACAATCCACAACATATTTGTGAGGAAAGAATAGTTTTGTTGATCTACACAAATTATTTAAAAAGTGCTTCAGGAGGTACTGAATTTTCTAAACTATCTTGTAGAGCTAGGATGTTTTACAAACTATCGGCTGAACTCGGCTCCGATAATGGCCGATGGCTGCACAGCCTCCACCGGTCAACTTCTAAAGTCAAATTACTGACTTTAAGGGGAAAAAAAAGCTGAAAAAAAGTTTTTTATGGTTAGTATGATCAGTTCCCTATTCATTTATTAATTTGAGTTGGATGTTAAATTCCAGAATTATTTAAATTAGGTATTCATAACATTGAGTTTGAGTTAGTTAGAAGTGAATTTCTTTTCACGTGGGTGGGCTGATATCGGCTTTTTCCTGCTACAAACTATCGTTATTATATTATATGAAAATCGGTCAAACTCTATTATCTTGGCTTTAATCTATTTTGGAAAAAAACTAAAAATCTCAAAATGGGATCTCAAGACACTCCAAACAATATGCAGTTGAGATGAAACCTCAAGTGTTGCCGTTTCCACCAGTTCCATTTATGAGCAAAATATTTAGTTAAACCCAGTGGCAGCACTGGGCTTTCAAAAATAATTTTGTTTTGCTTGTTTTGACACTAAATATCTTTATATGTTTAAATGCAAATGGGGAAAGTGCTGTACTTACAAAGTTCAGATTTAAAGAGTTGATGGACATTTTTTAACACGTTACACATTACCGAGGAACCTCCAATTTTGCACCAATTTTGTCTCTTTGGTTAACCAGATCACATAGAAAACATGTGGCACCATTTCATGGTCGCATACAGCAGGTGTACCTGCTATAAAACTGTTGAGTGGAAGCAATCTTTGAGGAGATGTTGCTGTGATCTGCAGCGGCATATAAACTAGAATTTGACTACAATTGTTTTTTTATTTGAGGATTTCTGGTCAGATTTAATGTGATGTCCTTAAATGGTTGGACAGTGAAACTGACACTCTTTAGTTGTATGTTAACACACATAACAACATATGGTGTTTTGAAGTGAACACAAATATCAAAACGTAATATTGATTAGGATACCAATAGGTATGCTGTAAGAGATTGATCTCTTCAGACATTCTTATTTGACATTATAATTTCGATTGCCAGTTTAACAACTATATTAGGTGACGTATCCTTAGAAAAAGAGATAATAGAAAAGTTAAACCCACAATGAGCCAAATATTGACAGGATTAGATCAACAATGTTACTTTTTAAAGAGATCATTGGTTATTGACTGTTGAAATATTTCTGTACGCCATCAGAAAACTTTTCAGAGTTGTATCATCTGAAGAAGAATGATCTGAGAAATATATTTCTAAATATTTATACTGTATACGACAGTAACTTTTGAACTGATCAGTTGAATTAAACTGACCGGATGATCTTGTACATGGAGGGGTTGGTGAAGAAAGGCTCGTCCAGCTCGTTGTGGCCCCACTGACGGTAGCACATCAGGTCCACGATGACGTCTTTCCTGAAGAGCCGCTGGTATTCCACAGCCAGCCGAGTGGCCCGCAGCACCTCCTCTGCATGATCTCCATTGACATGGATCACAGCACAGTTCACCATCTTACCTGTGAGACAAACATGAACATTAGTTTCTGATTATAACCGGACACATCAGCTGTGTCAAGTGATATTTTGAAAACACATGCCTTATATAGTATCGAACAGGGTCACATCACAAAAAGTACACTGATTTCACCTTTTTTAATACTTTAAATTTGGGAGTACAATTCGACAGAGGTTTCTAAGCTTCATAAGAAAGTAGCAAACATCACAAATGATTTTATTATTTCACTGACCGATATCACTACAGTACAAAGAGGATCTCCCTCTCTCAGATGGAGTGGTATAGCCCACTTGGTTGTTCACAATGAGGTGGATGCTCCCACCAACTCTGTAGTGAGGGAGGTTTGAAAGGGTCAAAGTTTCTGCAACAATCCCTTGGCCAGTGAAAGAGCCATCACCATGGACCTGTGGAGAAGAGAACCAGGATTGTATTGTGGTTTTGGTAACGCTGCTGGAAGGTTTGATAAAGACGTCTAAACATCTTCCTGCCTCACGTTACAGTGGCTGTGGACACATTTTATTCAGGGAACAAAGTACGTTTCTGTGCTGTTTTTCACTGCATGTTTGTTTTTGATGTTTAAAGATGAGAATGTTAGCTTGTTTGAAGCCAAGCCATAGTTGAACTGTAGGTTCACAGTTTTTTGTCTGTCGAACAATAGTCGGATACTCATAGAAACACTGAAACAGTTTTGCTTGCTGTAATCATTCTTCTTGTACCTGCAAGATACAGGAAAAAACTGACATTGTGATATCTTTTATTTCTGCGATATATATTGCGATATGAAAAAAAAAAGAAATTTCACCAGATGCATGAAGAACGACTTTTCGTAGATTAGTTGTAGAAAATGAGATCCTTTTTGCATCAACCAGAAAAAAAGTTGTAGCATGATATTTTTGAGTTAGTTTGCCTCACTTACTCATTGCATGTCCTCTAATGTGACCATTGCACATGGGCACATTGCGATGTCGATCCACAGTCCTACTTAAGTTAATCAAATCAAGTGGGTATATTCCAAAGTTAGTTTTTTTAGTACCTAATTCCCTGTTTCCCTTCTGCGCACAATGCACATTAGCTTGGTTATTTTAATCATAGAAAATATTTAGAAATTTGTAATCGGGATCTACATCAAAATGCACGTACTGATGGACAATCAGGAGATCCATGTGTCCAATTTTCGTTATTCTAGATGTATTCGTAAATCGCTGGTTTTTCCACCATTATGTGAGAATTTATATTTTATAGACATTACAACAGGCAGTGTTGTCATCTTTCTTCACCAAATTAAGCCACACTTTGGACTGTTTCTTCCTCTCCGCCACGACTTCTGCTTGTTGCAAGTTTCCAGTAGCGGAGACACATTTGAGTTTGACAGTACCCGATGTGTACCGGCTGCCAGACCCTGTTCTTCACATGCGCGAAAGTGGTCCCGTCACTAAAAGAAGGTTACTGCAGATGTGCCTGTTCAAAATTATGGAACAATTATGAGACTGTTAGGTTAATGTGAAACATTGGACCCAAATGTATACCTTTTCTATAAATGATCTATGCTAGGATTATTATTGTCATCAAGAAGAACTAATTTGGGTAACATATATTAAGTTTAATTCTGTAGTTATTTCATATAATTCATTCAATATATACCTTGTCTAACTCCTTTTGAAGTTTATCTAATTGTGGGGAGAGATCGTCTTTATCTTTAATGTGATGTTTGAAATACATTTTATTAAATTCTCTATTTTTGATCTTTTTTAGTCTTTGCTAAATTGAATGCTAAATAGAAATAGCAAATTCCCACTACTGTCCAATGAGGTTTTTCACCACTGCACTAAATTCCCTTTTACATAATAGTGAGCTAAATTTCCAATAATTAAAACACACGTTGTAATCTTGATTTGAAAGATCTAGTTTGAGTGGGATTGTTTTATGATCAATCATTCACATCGTGAGTAGTTTTGAACAGGCACATATGTGGTAACGTTACTTTACTGACAGGACTACTTCTGCGCATGTGCAGGACAAGGTCAGGCAAGCGGTACAAATCAGATGCTGACAGACGTCATTGTTTTGAAAAACAAAAAACAAAAACCATGTCGGCATTGAACTGATCAGCTTGGAGGCGTATGATTCCAATGGACAACTTGGAACCTGTTCTCAACTGGAACCGGTTCTTAATTCCTATCCCTAAGTGTTTTATAAAAGCCGGTCATCTTGTTTTTTTGGAGATGTATCAATGAATTTCAGACTACAGGTCTGTTTGTCCTACATATCATATTACAACATTCAGCTGTTGATCTGTATTGCATTTCATAATTCTCTAAATATCTCTACAGTCACTATCAAATAAAGGCAAAAAGTGTTAAATTGTCCTTTATCTAAACTTCTTGGCTGCACATGTGCGTTAGTTGTTGTAAGCCAGTACCTGCAGACAGATGACTTGGTCCCCCGGCTGGGCGCTGTCTTCAGGTGAATAGTCTCCTTCCTTCTTGAGCTGCTGCCTGGCTCTCGTTTTGCCCTGAGCCACGGGGTTGATCGCTTCGAGATGAGATGGGTTGGGAAGCATGGTCACGTGAAGAGGGTGTCCAGCTCCGAAATCCAACTCCACCGAGGAGGTGAGGTGGGACAGGACGTCGCCGATGGCCGGCGAGGTGTCAGGGAACTCGCTGAGGCCACGCATCTTACGGAACATGAGCTGGAGAGAAAAATGTGTGTTGTTTAATGTTATCTTGCCCTTGTTTCCTCTTTGGCTGCTGGCCATGACATTCTGTTAACTTGTGCTGCTGATAACAGTAGCGCATAAACAAACAATCTAATCTTGTCAGGTCATGGATAATTTCAAATTATACATGTCTGATTAAATGTGGCTGTCTAGGGCTAATTAACCTCTGGTGGGAACTTCAGCAGGCCTGTCAGGAGGTTGAGTCGGCCTCTGTGGGGTATGCCGATGACAATGTCAGTGACTCCGCTTTGGGCCGACTGGTAAAAAAGCTCGTAGAAGAAGCCCATCATGCTCTCTGCTCCTTCTCCTCCATAACGTTTCACAGTAGCAAACTTGGTGGCCAAAAAGTGGTCAAATTCCTACAAATTGTAAAAGAAAATACATGAAATTAACATAGTAAAATTGATTGGATATGTCAAAAAAAATTCTGTACATTTTTTATGCATTATATATGCATGTTATCCTCTTGTTTCTTGGACCTACCTGAGACTCGAGCATGATCTTGGCCAGCTGCCTCCTCTCCTCGGTGGAGAAGCTCTTTTTCTTGAGTTCCTCAAAGCGGTCAGTGAACCACTCCTTCTCCTCCAGGCTGCCCAGCTGGCTGGTCTCCACTGACAGGTGGCCACAGTAGGCTTCTTCCAGGTAGGCCTGAACCTCTTCCACCGAGGCCTCCGCTTTCTCAAAATGTCGTAGACCTGCAGGTGCACATTGAATTAGCAGTGATAACACATTTTCAAAAGAATTATCTTCCTCTGGAAACAACTGGATAGACCTGCAACCAATCAGAATAACGCACTATGTGATGTAGCGCTGGGTCCCAAAAATAGTGGCCTAGTCACAAACAAACAGCTGGAGACTTTAAGGGGTGGCAGAAATACAT